>VWYI01017627.1:5615-86096 GCA_013399455.1 Anthoscopus minutus | reverse complement strand
AGCGGGGCAGCGCCCGTGAAGGGCGCACCTGCGGGCGGGACGGAGCAGCCGCGAGGAGCCGGGGCGAGGAGCGGCTCCGCCGTAGGGTGCCCGAGGGCGGCGGCGCCGCTGCTGCGGCCGCGTACCCCGTGGAGAGGAGGTGCCGGCACGCCCGGCCGGCTGCCGGGTCAAAATCCCCGCCGGGGCAGCGGGGGCGGTGGCCGCTCTGTCAGGGCGGCCGGGCGGGGGCGGCCGTGCCCGGGGCCTGCCCCGCAGAGCGCCGCTTCCCCCGCCCGGGAGAGGGGCTGCGGGGCTTCTCCCACACGTGGCTGTCGCGCCCTGGGTCGGCCGCAGAAGCGCGCCTGCCTGTGTCCCTTCCCAGCTCTGCGGGAGCCGAGCTCCCTTGCTGTGCCGCCCCTCGAGCGGGGCTGTCCCGCTCGGTGCCAGCCGGGTGACGGGTGGTGGCGGTGGTGTCGTGGCAAGGGCCGTGTCCTGCCCCTCCGGGGGTCACGGCTGGGCACGGGGCGCCCTGTCACCCGAAGGTGAGTGAAGCTTGGCTTTGGCGGCTGAGGGTTCAGCTGTGCTGCTGCACCTTCAGGGCCATCTCACTTTTTAAATGCCGCCACAAGGTGTCCCGCGGCAGGGGCGCAGCGAGCGGCCGGTCGGCTGTCCCGCGAATCGCGTGAGCGCGGCCAGCGAGTCTCGGTCCCTCCCATCGCACGCGGAGTCACACCGGGCATAGCCCGTGGAGTGAGTGATCGTGCCTTTCTGCTCCTGGTCCTGTGCTATAGGTGCTGAGCCGTGACCCTCCATGGGAGCCCTCTCCCGACGGGTTTAGGCTCCGCCCGTGGCACACCGCAGCCTACGAGCATGGCCCGCGTCTCCGAGCCGGAGGAAGGACCTGGCGGGGGACACGGCGAGTTCAGCGACATCATCAAGTCCAGATCAGGTAAACTGTCGAGGGGAACGGTGTTTTCCTCTTTTCTCCTCATAGCTTCTGACATCAGCTCACCTTTTTAAACAGCGCCTCTGTCCAGCTGTCTTTTTGGTCATATGTTGGTAGTACAGCGAGTGACTGAGGCTGTTCATGCAGCCTCCGTACTGTTTCTAAGTAATAGTACTTGTAGATCTCAGAGTTTGTTTTGTTTTGAGTTTGGGTTTTTTGGGGTTTTTTTTGCCGGTATTAGTCAAATCTGTTTATTTGGGATCCACCTTTGGCATCATAATTACCTCTAGTTTTGTAAATAACCATGTGCTTAAAGCGCTCTTATGCAACCTAGTGTTGGTAGCTTTCGTGTTTATTCTTGGACACTAAAAATGGCAACTGTGGCTGTAACATTGTACCTCCTGAAAGTGCATTGCGGTAGTACTCATGCAGTGAATTAATGTGCTTCCTCCTTAATGTAAAACAGTTGTCTAAGGCTACTCACTCAGGCATTTCCTCCAGCAAAATGTTCGTGTAACAGATCTGAAGGTTATTGGGAAAACGTGGATTTTGTTTGGTTGTAGTGTGTTGGGGTCTCCTGAGGCCTTGGTGGATGTTGGGTGGATAATGAGGTACTATCACTTTAGTAGAGATCTCGGAGGGACAGCTGTGAGTTATTTAAACCTTGGTAGAAATTTGTGTTCCATTCAGAGACTGGATGCTTAGTTCCTCAACCTCACAGGCTCCCTTTCTTTCTTACATGCAAAATGCTCCTATTATCAAAATATTTTCCTATGATATCTAGCAAACCTAGCAGTGGTGGTTTTTTTCTTTTCTTTTTTTTCTTTTTTTTTTCCGCATGTTAAAAACTTCAGGTCTTTAGTTGGTTGTGATTTGATCTGTCAGGTTATATAGGATGTGGGTTTCATCAGTGTGTGGATCCCACTGGTGTCTGAATAGTTTGTTTGTTAGACCTTTGCTGAGTCTTCCTCTTCTGGAAGAGCAGCTTATGAAACAGATGCTTGTGGGTTTTTCTGTAGTGTTGGTTTGTTTTCTGCTGTTACTCTGGAACCCCTCGACATAACTTCATTTGATTGTAAGTGTGTAATCAGTATCTTTATGGGCTTTGAGTGTGGGGATAGTTTGCCAACAATTTGTTTGTGTGCATGTATTAGTTTAACAAGATGGGTGGGGAAACATGGATGTGTTTGAAGGTCTTTCATGAATGAACAAATGGTACAGTAAGTTCTGTTATTTTGGTTAAGGCAGATGATTGTAAATTTCCCTTTATAGGTACTTTAAATTTCTTCAATGTGAATGAGAAAATGCTGTAAATTTGAATACAAGGCTAAAAGACTTGTGCGCTAAGTTAAAAATAGTGAGTGATGACTGATCCTAAACAATTTTTTCTAAATATTATGCTGGTTTTGATCTGGATATATGATTTCTTCAAATAAATTACTACTGTGGCTCAGATCTGAACCATTCACGACGAGTAAATCTGTGTGAGGGTTTTCCTAATGAAAGGACTGAAGTTTCCTGAAGCACAAGTGGCAGCAAATTAAAGGTTTGTTGTCAGGACTGCGGAGAAGATATTTTAATTTTCCTAAATATTTTGGAAAGAGAATGCTAATTTTGATACTTAGAAAGGAAAGGTGAGTGTTTTTTTGCTGCGATGATTTCTCCAGGATGAAATGCTTTTCAGTCTAAATGACTTGAAATACAGTAGAAATGTTATAAATTATTAATATTTGGGGTAGCTAAGGCATCTGTATGGCTTTTGAGGCTCAAGAGATCAGAAAAAGATGAGCATTTGCTGTCAAAGAAAATAGGCTGCTCTGTGTCTTGCTCCTCTGTAAGTTCTTAGTACCAGTTATGTGGGAAGTCTCTTAACACTTTGGTTAGGGAGCACATGCAAATGTGCATTTAATATTTCTACTGAACAATTAAAATACAAAAAACAGTGGGTGGAAAAACCCTCTAAGTGATGTAATATGTGATCAAGTGACTTAATATGTCATAATATTTTTCTAGTGTGTATTATTGCTATGCATTTTAAAATAAGTTTTATTTAAATTAATTTTTAATAACACTGAAAACAGTTTAATCTTGGAAATAAAAGAATATAGATGTATGATGTCCACACTTTCTCTGTGTTCTCCTGGGCAATTGTCTGTTTGTATATTTCAATGTTTGTCTTCTTTTCTGGACAGATCACCAAGCTGTCAGGATATTGTGGTTATTTAAAACCATTCATGTTCTAGGATTGATGTTTAAGATCTATGGCTAAGTCTTTTTTGTTATTTTTCTTGTAACAACTTGGAAGAAAATTGTAATTTGAAATGCCAGAATCTTTCTGGGTCAGGCCTTAACAAAGAGTGGTACTAGTAAACATTTTTCTAAATATTTGGGTACAAATGTAAACTTTAGTCTTTACCAGCCTGTCAACTGAATACATTGTCTTTTTTTGTAGTCATTGCTGCTTATTTACCTTGCATTGTAAGACTGTGAAGCAGCTAGGGAGCCATGAAGGTGGCACTGTCAGTTCAGGCAATGTGTTGGTTGTTGAGCTTTGATCTAAAGTCAATCTTATGAGACTATATTAAGACACAAAGTTTTACACCTGTCCAGGGCTGTGTGGGGCCCATCTATGCTTGTTTTTGTTAGCAGAACAAGCTGTGTAATTTTTTCTTAGACTTGTTATTACGAGTTTGTGTGCTGCATGAAGGATTTAGAACTGCAGAAAATCATGATTTTGCTACAGACCAATCAAAATAAATCAACAAGATTTCCATTTGTCACTTTTACAAAAAAACAAAACAAGAAAAAAAGGAGTACAGCATAGGATTTCATAGATAGGGATAGTTAATTTTGCAAGTATCTCATTTGTTCTGACCTCTCAAACGAAGAGAAAGAAGGTGAAAACATTTTGAATGGGCATCTCTGTATGTTATTGATTATATTGGAAACACTTTTTACTTCAGTGGTCAGCAAAAAAAACCTCTAACTAAATTGCTATAATCTGTTAAGTGATAAGTACTTGATTTTTTCCAGAGCAGAGATTTTTGTATGCCCTTAATATCACTTCTGTGACTTACGATGAAAGGAAAAAGACTTTATTCTATTGTCCAATTAGCATTTGCTATTTTCTGCTTTGGATATTGCTTTCTTTGATTAAGTAGTCTGTTACTATTGATCTACATGTAGCTACAAGTTATCTTTAAAGAGACATCTTTTGCTCTTAGAGTTTGATGGTGACCAAAGCTGCCTATAAAATAACTTCAAGTTATTGTGTTTATAAAGGAAGCTGCTTTTTGTTCTCAGAAAGACCAATGATCTGTGTGCCTCCCTTCTTTCTGTACCAGTGGTGGATGCTGATGGCTGGGTGGTGTTTAGTGGGTGGAATACTTTTTCCTGGATGGTTATGGTAGGTTTATGTATTTATAATTGATTATTTAGCATTATTAGCCTGTGCTATGCCTATGCATCTGTCTAAAGACTTGATATGCAGAAGCAGTTTTCATTTTTATTAACTTACCTGTAGTATGAAGTAATGTGTATGGAGCTGATTTGTATCTTTGAAAGGCATTTTGCGCATATAGGTGAGCTTTTCTCATTGCAGTAGCTTTCGGGAAGGAATGCTGTGGGATGATTGCCTTGCAGTGGTGAAAACGGTGCTGTCATCACGGGCTTGAAAAACAGATGAGTCTTTGCTATGATTAATTATGGAAAAAAGACAAACTCACTTAAAATCTGTCATGGTAGCTTGGAATGGTAATATATAATTAAACAGTAAGACATAGCAGGGAAAACATTTTTAGAAGATTGTGCCTCTGGTGCATTTAAAGATATGAGCTCTCTAAATTGAGGAGAACTTAATTCTCCTCAAATATATTTGACTGAATGACTGCTTTGAGAAATTGTAACTTACATTTGGACTTCTGGGGCAAGGCTTATTCTGAGAACTGCTACTGTTGTCTTTCTGTCCCCCTGCACCCTAAAGTAACACTTACTTGTTTGGTGACCCCATTGCTCCTGGGGAGCTCTTGGGATCTCCCTGCCCCATGATGCCACATGTTGCCTTTGGAACCACTTCCTTTAGTTGTGTCTCTCGCTGCCAGATAACTACAGGCCAAATGTGCTGCTTCTCCTTTTCCATTTTGGCTCTATTGGTGTGAAGCTGTCAGGAGTTGTCATAGTTGCATGTGGACCCTTAGGATTCTGTCAAGTGGGTGCAGAGTTGGTGTAGCTTGACTTGCACTCTATGAACTCCTCTGTGAAGTTTGTGCAGTGTGTGCAGATAGGGTGTTAAAGACGAGTGGCAAACTTGCTCTCCTTGCTTCTAGCCACAGAAATGACTTTTCTAAGACTAAGCCTTTGGGTTGCTGTAGCCTGGCTCCTTTCTGTCAACTGTATTGCTTCCTTTTCATGGGCTGTCTGGTGGGGACAGATTGGATGCTGCAATGAAGACAGTTCTAGGGTATTGCCTAGTATTTATGAAATGACAGATATAGAAGTACCAGACTGGTTTCTTCTAGCATCTTGATTGGTAGGTGAAGAAGTAACATATGCTGTGCTGTGTGTTTGAAGCATGACTCTGCCTTGGAATAGAAATTGAGTCTCCTCAGAGTGGGGAAAAAAGCCAACCCAAAACCCTAACCATAAAAGCAGCCCATTGATTTGCACGTGCTCCTCTAGGAAAGGAGGATGTAAACCTGAGCAAGAGCTGCTATGTGAGGCACTGTGTGTACTGTGTTCAGTGTTTCTAAAGAGGTCTAAAGGCTGGTGTGGGGAGGGCCTGCTGCTCTGGGAACCCTTCACTGATGAGGATCCTATGGAGGAGGGGTGCCTAGGTGAGAGCAAACTAGGAGCAATGTGGAGTTCCTTTCTGTGCCTTCCCCAGTGCTCTTTGAAGCTCTGTCCCTCTTCTCTCCCCAGGTCTGGAGAAAGAAGAAAGACTCTTATACAGTGGCATGAAAATATTATCAAGTGCAAAGAAATTCTTAAAGCTCACAACACTGGACATCTTATCAAAGAACCTCTAATAGCTGCTTCTAGTTTTTGATTTTCCCCTAGGCTGTTTCTCCTGGCAGAATAACTTGTCCGTAGTGTGTGTTGGGGTTGACTCTTGTGAGAAGGGAAGAGTAGGGAAGTATTGTTATTAAAATATTGTGAATAAAGGTACAGTATAGGTGTGGAAGGGGAAGAACATGTGGGCTTGAGCTGAACTGATGTTGTTGCAGGACAGTGTAGCTGCTCTGCTGCCAGGTAGCAGTGTGGATTGCTGTGCTTTAGAGCCTGCACGATCTGCTTTTCAAGTGTTGCATGGTATCCCTCCTTCAAAGGAAAATCTACAATTAGAAAAGCACAGTTGCTTCCACTTCTTTTGGGAACTGAGGCACTCCTAGCACGAAGCTGTGGGGAACTGCATTTATTTGGATGCCTTAATAACAGTCTGAAGAATGAATAACAGGGTTTAAACATCGTGAGGTGGGAGGGAGGAGTTTCATTGTCTCCTCATTGTGTTGATGAAAGAATACGTTATAGTGCCCTGTACGTTATCAGAAGTCTGTTTTATGTCTTTCTCCCCTACCCCAGTGTGTTCTGGGGATGCAGTTGAGCTGTAATTTCAGAAAGTGACAGTATATTCTCAGAAGAAAGCTGCGAGTTTTAAAGGTAGCAACAAAATTGACAGCCTAAGGAAACAGAACAGTCTGTTGGAATCTGTGGATTTGACAGAAGCAATGGTAGGACTCTGTTGCAAACTTTAGTTTTGGGAATGAGGCAAGGAACTACTGATTTGTAAATACACCCAGCTGCAAAGTCAGTGAGACGTGGGCCATTGAGAAGGAGGAGTCAAACTGTCATTTATTTATTTATTTATTTATTTAGATGTGATGCCTCTGAGCCTTTTCTTTGAAAAGACATCCACTTGATACTGCCTTGGAGAGAATAATAAGAGAAACTTCGATTTTTTTGGCCTGAGTCAGGCTCAGCCCGGAGTGAAGCCAAAAAAAAAAGAGAAATCAACTGAAATACAAATACTTGCATTTATATTTTATTGTCACTTATCTGTGGGACCAGCAGGATGGGCTGGTACAGAGTCACTGAGCCCCTGACTCCAGGTGCACATCCTAGCAGTTGAGAAACACTGACGTGGCTGTAGGTGGGGCTTGCAGAGGCTAGGCCTGGGAGCTGGTTGTCAGTGGGGAGGCTGCTGGAAGATGCAGAGGGTGTGGGCAGTTCTAGTTTCTTCAGCCAAGGGCAGAGTTCAGTTTGGGTGTGTTTTGGGCTGCATCTTCCCTCTAGCAGTCTGACCAACTCTGGATGAGAGCGGCAGCCGTGTGGAGGAGGCTGGTTATCAGTGGGGAGTTCTATACATCTACAGCTGTGGCAGTGACCTTGTGAAGGTTTCTTTCAGAAATAATGTTCACTCTTTAATAAATTGCATTTCTAGATATTCCTTAATCTGTTGAGTGCATGGGACAGATGTGTTATCAAATGTGTCCAGATGCCAAAGAGAAATAACATGAGAGTTATGTAGCTTAATCATCGTCCTTCTTGTAAGGAGGCAGCTCCTGTGCTGGGAAAGTGCTCTCTAGCAGCCTAGCATCTTTTCAGGGCGTGGGTCTTCTGCTGGATATGGAAGTGGTGAAGAGCTGTTGAATCTGTCTGGTGGAAGATGGTGACTGTGTGTTTCAGTAAAAGACCAGTTTCTGTGTCAAAAACACAGGATGTGTTGAGAGGAAGGGATCTGGCTATATGACAGAGTATTAGATATGATATGTAGTCTTAAGGTCATTTTGATGATGAGTATAGGGAATGTACAGCAGTACTTTTCAGACATAAATTGATCATGAAGTTCTTTTCTAGACTTTGTTATGAAGCAGGAAGACCTACCATCCAAAAACTGAAAGATTTTTGTAGTGGAATTTGACAAATGTATGAGACCAGTCAATGACTTATACATTTAGCTGTGGAGAAACACGCAATTAAGCCACGAAAGAACATGCTTTCATGTGTCTATGTAATTTGTTCCACAAATAGCTTTAGTTAGTTCCCATGTACTCTGCTTGTGTTTCCTAGCATTGAAATGTGGTTTTTTGCCCTACCCACCCTCCACTTTAGATCATGGCAGAGGATCAAAGATGGAATATATGCTTCTGAAATGGTACATTACTTTATTGATCAGAGAAAAGTGGTATGATGGGCAAGTTCTTAAATGTTTTGCTAGCTATTTTTGTTCTTAATTTACCACATTATCCTAGATAGGCAAAGAGCAGCAGTCTGTGCATGAATAACAAATGGGGATTTATTTGAACATTATATGAGAGCACAGTGGGAACAGAGCAAAGCCTTTTGGTTTCAGTGTTGTTTTAATAGTTATATTATAAAATGATTGTATTAACAGAAGCAAATAAATAAAGTAGTATTTAAATGCCAACAGACCAAAACCTTTCTATTGCTACTTTCCAGGCTTTTACTTCCTGTTATAGCTTTATAATGAACAACAGCTATGCTCAGCATAAATCATTTCCAGAGAGAGTTCATCACCCTTATTTTCCTGGTTTCTGCATGTACATCTTGTTCTTGGATGAGACTTCTTTTGGAAATTCACGGGAACATATTGTGTTAACACTATGCATCTTTTAGCTTCCACAGTCTTTTGTCAAGAAAGTCTGGTGGTGTCCTTCTGAATATAGTTTTGCTGTCTCTGGAATAAGTGATGTATAATTGCTTTGCTTTTCCTCTATGCTCAGGAATTTTTGTCTTGGACCTGGCTGTTTTGCCCAGTTTAGAGCTTGTTGGTTTGGTTTACCGAGCTTTTAAAAAAAAAATCATTTTCTTAACTTTAACACACTTTTTGTCTAGAATAGAGTGTATTAAGTTTAATCAGGGAGTTATTAAAATATTCACTCTGATCTTTGTACTCAAGTGCACACTTGAGTACACACTTTTTAATCTGTACAGAGAAGTACTCTGTTTGACAGTGACACTTGCACAGTGCCCATGTACTTGCAGATGAGGATGCTGTGTTTAACTGGTACACCGAGATGGGGAGCATTGAGCTAATTCAGGACAAAATGACATTTTTAAAGAAACACCCACCTCCATACCTGCCAACCACTGATCTGCTTTTACCAGACATTTGAGAATTTATTAAAGTTGGGAAACATACTTTTGGAAGATTACGTTGTTATCTTGATAGGACAAGTGTTGACAATTGTATTAATGTGGAAGTGACTTTATACTTAAGTGCATAATCAGCTTGTTCAAAATGGAAAAGAAGAAAGGGAAGGGAAGAAGAGTTCAGATGGAATTTTGTCCATTGTCAGAAATCATACCAATATGTGTTGGGCTTATTTCTGTTTTGAAGGCTATTGAAACTCAGTTCAAGTTCATTATTTGCCTGCTGAATGTGAACTGAAAGTTCCTTGGTTAGAGGAGAATCAGTATTGAGAGAAAGGAGATTGAAAGAACTGTGCTATACAGAGGCCATAGATGTCAGGCTCCTAACCTGACAGCTCCTCACAGGCTCTGTACTGCTGCCTCTGCAGATCCCTATTACTCTCCTCTTTTCCCTCCCTAGTGAAGAGCAGCATGTGAAACATAAAGGTATAGTGGTCAAGTTTTTGCAATTATGCTCCAGTGCTAGTAAGATTTGACTATTGCCCAGGTGCATCATAGCACTACTTGGAAAACTTGTTTCTATGTATCTGCTTTTCTTGTACTTTCATATAAAAAAAAAAACCCAGCTAGATCAGTCAAGACTTAGAGAGCTGTTGAGATGCAAGGATAGAGTGACAGCTGCTCAGCCACAGTGGTGTCTGTTACTTCTCAGTTCTCCTGCAGAGCCTCTCCTTGAATGATATCTCTGCAGAGTCTGGACAAAGGCCTTTCTATGCCAAAAGGATTAATGCACTGTCTTCATCTTGCACGTCATGGCAGGAGGGAGCATGAGAACCTGGTATGAGATCTCAGTAGTGAATTCTTGAGGTCTTTATGTAGATCCTTCTCTGGAGAGAAGTGAGCCATGGACCTGCAAACCCAAATTTTAGATTTATTTATTTATTTAAATCTAAAGCAGTCCTTTAGAAAGGCTTTCATTTTGGCTATAATGAAGAAAGTGGTTGCTAAAATGTGGGCAACTTGAAGTTGATGAATTCCATGTAAACTGTGTTTTGTTGTTCATATTTGTTTTAAGAGGGGAAATAACTTCTATACTAGATCATTAAAGTTGTCTTCCAAATCTTTGAGCTAAGAATTTCCTGACTGAGATCTTCTCTACCTGTAATTTGCTGGAGTCGGTTTTCTGTCACTGCATGGTAAGTAACTGCCACTTCTCAGCAGACAGTGTTAAATATTTCATCATTGGTAAAAGATAGTAGCTACTTTGCTTACATAGTGACTAACAGTATTGGGTGTGTTCATCTCCTTGAAGAAAACACAGAGACAGACTGTACTTTTTCTGACTTTGAAAAACAAACAGACTAAGTCTAATCAAAAAGCCCAAAACAGTCTGATTTACAAGATCAATTATTTTTGAACAAGGTGCACAACAGAGCTGTGGTGTGATAGCTCTTAGTGTGTTGTAGGGTACCATATCTAAAGAAAGGAAGTGTGTTCACTCAAGCATTTTTGTTTCCCTTAGGTAAGGGTGTGTGCAATAGGATGAAAGAACAACACCTGGCCTTACAAAATGGGTTGCTTTTGGAGGGTGATTGCTAGTTTGAGACTGATTCTCCCTCTTGGAGAAACAGTGAAATTAGTGCTGGGAGTGCAGTGGTGAAGGTAGGATCCCATGGTCAGGCATGTCTGAGTTATCAACTGGGACAGTGTCTTGGTGGTAACGTGCCTTTTTCATGTGTCATACTGAGTACATTGCAGTCCCCAAAGTAGATAGAACAAACTGGAAAAGTGTGTACTGGACTGAAGCAAACTCTGTGCTCATCACTCTCCTGTTAGCACTAGTGGTGGTCTACTATCACTCATGAGGCTAGGGTATTTTACTTCTCAAACTGAGACTCCATTTTATAAAGATAAAATATACTAGCCTGTTCTCTGAGTGCATAAACTTGCCTCAATGGATATAGCTGATTTGGCTGGCAGAATCTGGGCTTGAAAGAAGATATTTCGGAGCATTTAACTGGATTTGAAATGTGGGATCTTGAGTCTGATGAGATGCTTGTATTAGAAAGGTTTTGTAGCACATACAGTCGAGGGGTGCATGTAAAATATGACCACAGAATGCAACATAGATTGGCCAGCCAGGCTAATTTACAGCCAGGGTGACTCTGTGCTTGCTGGAGACATTGATTTATTATTTTTTGTCTTGTCTCTGGGGATGACTTGTGACTGAATGAATAATACTTAAAAATAGATGTCCTGTTCAATTCCAAGTATAAGGATAATAATTTTTGAACATGATAGGCAGTTAAAAATAATTATCCAAAATAAACTAAAAAACCCTAAGCATTTCTTTCTGGAAAAAAAAATACTTGTGTTCTTTCTAGAAGTTGCTCCTTTTTGTGTGTGTGTGTGCATGTTCTATTACTTCCTTTACCTTGTTCAGCTTCGTGGGTTTTCTCCCAGCTGAAGGAAGACTGCAGTGATTGATTCAGTGTGTGTTGCAGAAAGTGTGGCAAATAAGGAAAAGAGCTGAAGCTGCTTCTTTTTTCCCCTTGCTGTCATCCTGGTATGAGGTAAGGTTAAAGGGATGAATGTGGCAGCGCTGGTTCCCACTGCCCTGGGACATGTCCTGATGTGTGGTGGGGCTGTGTGCTTATGCTTGAGGCCTCCTCTGCTTCTGTTTTTCAGGCAGGATCTCCTCTGTGCTGTGAGCAGAAGGCAGTTAGAGACAATCAGAAAATCTAGTGAAACAGGTGAAAAATATCATACTTTTTTTTGTTGCTGGACTCTGTTGCCTTCTTGGCTTCACCGTCCTGGCAGGTATTTGCAGGGAAAGAAGGAATCCTCAAGGACTTAGCTACTGTTTTAGATCATCTTCAGAAGATACCTCCAGTGAAGTCAGGATTGTTTGCAGAGGTATGTCTGTGAGTATTTGTACAGTGACGACTTGGTGGAAGATGAGCTGAAGGCAGTACTGAGGAGAGACTTGAGGGCCTGGTGCTCCCAGAGCAGCTTAGTGGGGAAAGAGCCCTTAGCTAAGGTAGTGGAAGCACAAAGGGCTGAGGGGTTGTAAGGCATCTTCCCCATAGGTTACTGGAGCATTTGGCTTGTCACCATGGCGGAGCCATGTGCCAGGTTGCTGGTGCAGACAGACCTCATGGCTGCCTGCAGCTGCCTGCTGTGCAAGCACCTGATTCCTTGCCTGGCCCCTGGCCTCTGAGCACTGTGAAAAATGCACATCAAAAGGGGTCACCTTTTCCAAAAACTGTCTGGGGCACATTTGGAGTTTTACCTGTCTTTCCTGCCACTGCCTCGTAATTAGAGCCCTCACACCAGCTTGTCCCTGCTGATAAGTTTCTGTCACTGTTCAAATTTTCAAAGGGTTCAGACCACTGACCATTCCACTGAGCATCTGACTCCAGTGTTGGGTGAAATGTGGTCCATTCCTGATGTGTTGCACAGAGACAAAGTGTATCCGGAAGTGAAGGGCCAGAGAGCATTGAGGACATTTTGAAATAAATTAAGGAAATCTCAAAACCTTCTGGGCCAGGGTATTTGTGTTTGTATGTGTTTCTGCACTGAATAGGTACTGCTCAATGATCATGTCCAAAGCTGTAGGTCAAAAAGAAGAATTTTGTGGTGGACTTGGCAGTGCTAGTTTAATGGTTAGACACTATGATCTTAGAGGTCTCCTGCAATATAAATGATTCTATAATTCTGGAGAACTTGCTGCTAAAAGATGCTGGTCTAAGTGGAAGTAAGCCTTGCAGTAAGCCTTGATTCACACTCTTCCAGGAGAAAGACATTGCAAGGACATTAAGAGCTAGACAAAAGGAGCGTTGCTCTCCTTTTTCTTCTCCAAAATAAGATAACCACAACAAACCCCTCCTTTGCCCATAGTGAGAACCATCTGGCCCCCAGCCCTGGCGATGCTTGCAAGGATGTAGTGTTACCGTGATGCACAGCCTTTGTGCTGCAAGTGGGCTGGCCAGCAAGCAGGGACAGTTCTGATACACTCCTTTTAACAAATACCCATTGCAGGAAAAAGAGGGATGTCATTGCTGTTGTTGTTTACCTGAGATGAGGTAATTATCCTGATACTTAGGTTTGTGTCAGTCCAAATAGCTGAGATGCTTAGAAAGGCTTAGGGCTTATATAGAAGGGAAATGTGTCACCATTTGATGGTCCACAATGGTAGACTCTCTGACAAGAGATGGAATCCATACTTTCCTGGAGGAATGTGGGGGATATGGATGGGGAGCTATTTCTTTGCTTTGCCTGGTGCAAAAGTGGATGCTGAGCTGTGGTCCGGGGTATGCGCACTACAGAACTCCTAGCTCGGGCATGGTGGTGGTCTGGCGTCTGGCACTGAGATAACAGGTGTGCTTAGAGGGGCACTGTGGAGAGTTATCCTGGTTAAATATCTCCTAGCTTTATGATCTCTGTGTTGCATTCATTTGTATCTTGAAGTGAACAATGTGATGTTCTGTGCTTGGCCCATTTGAGGTCGGCTTCCTGATTACTTCCTGGGTGAGGTTGCTGTCCTCGCACGAATTCCCACAGGAATCTCATGCTAAGTGCATTGTGCTAGTAAGTGCAGCTCTGCCCCAAAGAGGAATTTGAGCCTGGTACTTCTGCTCCAGGGCACTTCCACCTTGCAGGAGCTCTTGCAGCTACTTTTTAATGTTGCTCTTACTGGTTGACTTGATGCTACACCTAAATTAGAGGTTACTGAGTTAGGTCAGGGATCACTCTAGCATGTAATGCCCCCTTCTGCAGCAGATAAATTTTCTTCAGTAGGAATTAGGATAGAAGAGGAAGAGGAGTCTATAGTACCTGGTGGATGCTGTAGTTTGTGGCTATATGTATTAATAATATAATTAAATGCTAATTTATTTTCTGTGTACTAGGCAAAATATCAAAATATGTGATCTAAAGGCTTCTTTGCTTATTAAATGGGGCTGGATGCTTTCAGCACTTAGAAAACTAGTGTGAAAACAGTGAGGGATCCTAAGAGCCCTGACCTGTTGTAGGCATGTCAAATTTAATTTTACTGTCTCTTTGCAATACAGTGTTGAAAAGGTCTTGTGCTGCAATATTCATCTTTAAAGGACTCAGTGTCCTTAGTGTAGCTGATTAAGTTTAGGTGCAGGATTAAGTCTGTGATTGACAGTGGAGTCAATCTGTTGAATGGCCTTTAGAGGAAATGGGATACACTGTAAAACTTTAGAGCTGTCTAGGAAAAATTAGTTCATGTTATGTAATGTATTCTGTGGAGAATTTGGTTCTAGGGTGTTTTGGGCAGAAAGAAAATGAAATCTCTGAATTTGCTGCTGGTTGTTGCCCTGGAAGTCCTGATGCCTCCTTTCATCCACAGTGCTTCCATGCTGCTGTTGGGTAGAGGAATCTGGGATGGAGCAGAAGCCATTAGTCAGGTGACAAAAATGGACTGTGTTTATATAATGCTCAAATAAAGTACTAAGAAAAATGAACACTGCTTAAAAATGTTTTGCTGACTAATTTATATTCTATGATCATTCTCACTTCTTTTGTTAGAGGTTTTATTTTCGCCCTGCATTTTCTGGCTTTAACTTGTTTACTGTTCTTGAACTCCATTTTGCCACCTGGGGAAAGAAGGAAGGGGTTAAAGAACATAGGTGCTTGGGATACTCTGCAATGCTAAAAGATAGCAATGTACTATGGTGATCATCTGAAACAAAAATTTATGTAGCTTAGAGAAGTGCAACCTGATTATGAAAGTATTCTGCATAATTTGTGTGGGTATGGTAAGGAGGAGAGAAACTGAGAAATTAATCGAAACTTTAAACTTGGTTCCTTCAGTTGGAAGAGTCTGTTTTTGTATGGATTTGGGTCCTTATGCTCTCTAATCTGACTTTTTTTTACCTTCATACCAAAATGCGCACAAGTGTTTTTTTTTCTAGTGATGGAGGGCAGAAAGCAGAAAAAGGGGTTTTGTTCCTCCTAAGATATTATGTGTGCCTGGTATTCTCATTTCTAATAAGGTTCCTTTCATATTCTTCCAGCACTCAGAAAGGACCTTGCTATCCTATTAAAAACCTCTTGTACTGCCAAAAAAATGTAAAAATGTAGAAGTTGGAGTCTCAACTCTCATGTACAATACAATGGAAAAAAGGAAATGGTACATTCTTGGCACTCCCAAATTTAGCAGAGCCAAAAGGTTATCATCTGACAGAGTAGATGAATGGTAATTAAGATAACTGGTGTTACTGGAAGTCTTTAAAAAGCAATTAAATTAATTGTTTGATCTTGGTGAGAATCTGTGGCTGTGAGTCGGATTTTGATCTGGATCTGTTATCTGGGATGCAGTGTAGTGTAAGTAGGGGAAAAGTAATGTGTGTCAATTGTGTGAGACCTTTTTTTTATCTGCTCTGTATCTGTATTGTGGTATACTTACTTAATGGAGGCTATTTTTTTCTGTTTCTTTTTATCCTTCTCCTTCTCGGCTAAAGTTTGGAATCTGCAAGGTATCAAAAAAGCCTTTCTGGAAAGGCTGACAAATTGTAAAATCTAATTTTAGTGAAAATTGGTGTATGATACAGAGCTTGCACCTTCTGTGTAAGGTGGATATAGTTAAAAGTGTTATAAACCCTATTTTGCAGACAATTATTTTTAGACCTAAGTATTGAAACAGTGCAAAAAGTAGGAACGAAAGAGAATTTCTGGTTAATTTACTATTTTTTAACTAAGACATTCTTGAAATCTATTAATCAAGGGGAACCAGTTGCAGGCTTTACTACCTAAAGAATTCTTTCCTTAACGATCTTTAGACATGTCCCCCACCCTCCTCCAGTCCTGCATGGCTTTGAATGGTGAGAGTAGAGCTGAGGGGTGGGTGAGTCAGTTAGATCATATCTTCCAGAATCATCCAGCTTGTTATAAATAATAATCTGCTGTTTATTTAACTCTCTGTAGCGTAAATAGGTAACCTGTTGCTCTGACATTCGAGTGCAAACATGGTGCCCTTCACTTTTTGCAAACTGGTCTAACTATATCTCAGCAATGAAGCGCAGTGTTTCCTGCCCTCACCCTCTCACAAGATGAGAGGATTTCTTTGCTAGAACCTTACCAAGAGCTGATTCAATAATTGTCATTTCTTTTTATAATAAGCAGAACTAGTTCAATATGTTCTCTCAGCTTTAAATACTTTGTAAAGTCCTATTTCAAGTTTCCTTCTTTAGAATAAACAATTAAGTTAAATATGAATAACCACATATTTAATTTTGAAGATTATTATTCTTGTTCATGTAAGTCTGCAAAAGATACTTTTAAAATGACATCCTTAAGGAAAATATACTTATTTAATGTAAAACTAGGTTAAAGTTGGGTCCAAAATGTCACCTTGGCCTTGAGTTTTTTGGTCTCTTAAATGACAAAATTAGCCTCTTCAAACAGATGAAAAGTGTGACCAAAACAGAATCTAATCTTACTTGTTTTTTCTCCCTTCATGCCTACTTCTACCTCACAGACTGTTTCTATTTAGTGTAAAACAAGCCTGTTTGTTCCCAAACTCATTTTACCTTTATATCTGGTCATCAGCTGTGGAGGATAGGGTTGGGTATCCTTAGGCTTATTTTGCTTCCCTTCTTACCTGAAATATGGCATGGTGAGCTCTTGCCATATTTTTTCAGTGGTTTTGCCAGTATTTGTGGGATACATCAAGTAGAGTGTGGTCACCTTTCTCTCTATCCCCTTGCAACTATTGATATAGATACTCATCCTGATGTGACTTTTTCAGGCCTGTCTTGGACTGTTGGGTTAAAAATATGGAAGCTATAGGCAAAGGAAACTATGCATTACATACATGGAAACTTTTGGAGTTCCTGCTTTGCTCTAGGCAGCTAAATATCAAAGGATAAAAGTGCCCTGGAGTGACCAAGATGGCTTGCTTTTTTCTTGGGATTTTTTTTTCCTGGCTTAGTAGAACTTTGTTGCTTGCCCTTGCATTTCCACCCCAGGGCAGAGCATTACTATAGTGAGCTAAGTAAGCATGGATGTGGCTGTGTAGCTACAGAGGAGTGTGTTCCCTTCTGGCAGGTATTCAAGAATATCTTTGAATATTTATATGGTGAATTAACACTGTAGTGTAGAGGAGGTTTGGCAGAAAATCTTTGAGGAGCTTGCAAGTTGCTGCATGCAAAGTTAGTGGTTTCTGTGCAAAAGCACATATTGAAAAAAACCCAAATTGTACATCTAAAATGTGCTGAGTAAGGGTGCTGAGAGTTGAATCTGGCAGAAGTGATTTTTGTGAAGGCATCTTGCTTTGGATTGTCATTTATTCAGTGAAACCTTTATTTTAAAAATTGCTTATACAGGGGAAAAGCTTTGTACCTCCTCTAACAGATATCTAAATTTTACTGAAATTCATGTAAATGAATTATGTAGACCTTATTAAAGGTTTATCATAAATTACAAATTGATCTCAGGTTTGATAAATCTCCTGGTCCTTCTCAGTTATTTGCATTAATTTGCTGTCAGATGAGAGGTTCTCATTGTTCAGTTGAAGTGAAGTTCTTAATTTCATGGAGAGATGGAAGAGTGCTTGCTTCCTTTCCTCAGTTTTTGCAAGCTGGTTTTTCTTTTGAAGTGACCTTGTTCTTTAGTTGCAACCTGAAGAAGGAGGAGGGACGCCCTGTGTTGGGGATGAGGAATCATTCTCTTTGAAGAAATTTGACAAATTTAGAAGACCAGTGGAGATGATAAAAGTCAGAACAACTAGGCTGGTTTAGAAATTGCTCTATTTACATGGCATTACCAGGGAGAATTCTTCAACTGGGTTTGGGCAGAGTAATTTCAGTTCAGCACCCACCTCAGCTCCTCCATGCAGGGGTCACTCCTGACCCACTGCTCCACTTTACCCACCCCAGGATGAGTTGCAGGTAACTCATGGGCACAGCAGTGGGCTCCGTGAAGTGCCAAAGTGCTCCATAAGGTGAGGGAAAAGTTATCCATGTGGATCTGTTCATGTGGGAAGATAAGGCTAAACTTAACCATCTACAGGCAATTAAAATTCATGACAGAACGTCAGGATATTATACTCCCTGCCAGTCACTTCTTCATTAACTAGACCTATGCAAATATAACATGATCTGTTAAAAATTAACCCCAAGAAATGACTTCTTGCAAGAGAATCAGTGTTGATGCATAAAAGTGGGGAGTAAGTGTAAATGCTGAAATACTGTAGACACCTCTTTCAGCTTAGTATAAAAACACAGTGGCTGAGAAAAAAACAGTTTCTACACATAGCATACAGTATTTATTAAGCAGTTGTGTCTAGTAGATATTGGGTGATAGAACTGCCTGATATAAACGGCATGCTTTAAAAAGGGTGTTTTTAAATTCTTGCTAATGAATTCAGATCTCCTTTGCTATATAAGAATACCTTTGATTTTTCTTGTAGCTGAATCTAGTCTAAGTCTTGTATTTCAGCATGGCTAGGTGTTGGGTTTTTGTTTATTTTTACTTAAGTGTGGTTTTCTTCTGTACCTCTATTACTTTGTCCTTCATTTTCCCTAGTTATTTCTTCTTGTTAATTCTGTTGTGAGCTAGTAAGAATAAAGAAGCAGCTGTAACTTCCCACGTGATTAGTTTTCCTGAACTTGGTTCCCAGTAGTGGTGTCTTGGTGTAGTTTCTTGGACCAGCAGAGACCTTTAAAAAAAAAAAAATCTTTGTTTCACTTGGGCGCAATCTGTCTGTAATGCCGACTGCCTGTAATAGTTCATCTTCACTGTTACCAGGTTGAGGGCTGTGTCTTGGCCAGTGAATGACTGTGAATAAGCTCAAAGGTTTAACATTTTGCTTGTTTTTCAACTTGCATTCAGCCTAACATCCGAGCCACCGTATCAAAGAGATCTTTTATCCTTTTAGGGCAGGGTATTCCTAAGGATGGATATCCAGATGAAATTTAAAGTGATAAAGGCCACTTTATACTATAGTTTTGGGTCACCATGTTACAATAGTAGCACAATTATTAAGGTATCTGCAGGTTAGACCTGTTCATACTGAAGAACAGTGTTGTGGTTTTTTTTCCTTTGCTCTTAATCAGAAGGAAAAACTGTAAAATTGGTCTCATCTTTGTCACTCTTCAGTGCTATTGATCATCACAGACCTTGGGCTTGACAGATGAATGTAACAGTTGGGGTATTCATAACTCAGATTTGTGATTTTTTCAGGGGAACTATCGAAAACATCCAGGAAGGTCAGCCTTGATCATTAGTTCTATAGCCTAGTCTTCTTTAAGAAAACAAACAAATCATAAAAGAAAATAAACAAAAAAGCTTACTCTGACTTCCTTTTCCTTTCTCCATTTTCTCACTGCAGATGTGGAGTAACGCCTTCAAATATGAAAGAAGGTAGAGATTTCGAAGATTAGTATGTTCCTATACCTTGCTTTTTTGGTTACAGCTGGTCACTAGTTAAGTAGGTGTCACTTGTGACTAATGTTGAGAGAAAGGCAGCAAGATTTCTCCTGAGTGGCAGTAGTGTCTCAAATGAAATACTGAATTACTGAATACATTATTTGGGGATTAGCAGGGTGATGAGATGTACCCACTGAAGTTATTGTCAGGGTTAAGGAATGGAGATAGATGGTGGGGAAAAAAGGAGGGGGGAAACCCACTGTTCCTCAGGAAAACCATGTTTCATGAGTTTTAGCCCTCAGGGAAGGACATTTTTTTAGCTGCTCTTGTTCCTACCCCTCCCCCTCAAAGTGAATGGTAAAGTAAATAGAAATGTAATTATGCACTTTCTGGCTTGAATGTTTCTTCCTGATATATGAAAGCACAGCCAGAAGGTGAGGCAGTGGTTTTTAAGTGATGGAACAAGATGGGATGGGGGTGGGGTTTTGTCATCTTTGTTGTGTATACTCAAGAGAGGAGGACTATGCAGCTGTATATGCTTGTGCACACATATGTATGCAGTAGACCTCTATCTCCTTTCCCCTTCTAGGACTTGCATTTAGAGATTGTGATGCTCCTGGGAATTTATGCAGCCCTTTCAAGGTGAGAATAGTTACACAGCAGTGTGTGGATTGTTAGAAGTCTGTCTTTAATGAGGTGTTTCCAGTTAGTTGCTTGGAAGTATGCTCAATCCTCAGTTCATACTGAAGCATGTATCTGTTCCACTTCTTCCATCACATGCTGGATGGGAATTCTTGGAACCCATGCTGAGCACTCCTGAGCTGTCCCCAGCCAACAAGGGTGGGTTGGAGGTAGATGGCAACAAGTGTTTGTGTGTGCACGTGTGGGAGTGCATCATTGACATGGCTGGGCCGCTCTTAAGGGATGGGTTTATTTCCTCGTCACATCCAGACTGTGTGGGAGCTCCTGGGAATTGGTGATAAAGAAGATAACTCTTGAAAACCTTGAGTGATAACAATTACTAGAAACAGCTGTTTGTAATTTTTTTAAACTATCTGAACTGGGTATAAGAATTGGTGTACGTTCTCCTAAAGTCTACATTTTTTTTGAATGGTAGTTCTCTAGGTTGTGACAGGAATAATTTTCTCTAGGATGAGCGAATGCCATGTGAACAATATTCTTGTATATTCAATTTTTTAAAAAAAATACCATAACTGAGCTAAAGGTAAATCTTCTGACTCAACCAGTAAAAGATTTCTAAGGGGTAGACAGAGGACATGCTTGCTGCTTCACGAGATGGGAGACTTCAGAATGTTAGATCCAGAAAAAGTGCATCTCAGGCAAACAACTGAGGGAATTTAGCCTATATGTGATATTTCTGCTACTTTTTTGTTTCCCTTCCATCCCCAACCTACTCCCTTTCCTGGTCAGCTCTGGTGAGGGAATGGGAAGCAATCTCTCAAACACTTCTCAGGACTGTTTATGGATGTTGAGCTCAGCTACTCTACATTTTTGGTGAAGCTGACTCCCAAGGTTTCTCATAGGTATCTTCATTTTCTGACATCTCTTAGTGACTCCTATATATGTAGTGTCTGGATTTTGGTATTTGAACTCTGAAAATGCTGGTGGATTCACTGCTTCCTTACAACTCTGCTGGAGAAAAGCTGTAGTTGTTTTTGTTTTTTTTTCACTCCATCCAAGATAAGCTAAGGCTCTCCTGCTGGTCAGTGTGTGAATTTGGAAGCTTGTAGCTATATTTTCCTGACTGTATGCTTGTCTCCTTCCTTTTCAATGTACTTACTTGTATATGTGACTGTGAAAGCTGTGCTTGAATAGCTTCACTGAATGAAGAGGGATAGTGGTGGTTTTATGAACTTGCTGGAAAATTTTAGTTTCACTCTCAGCATGAGGTTCCCACCCAGCTGGGGAGGCTTCTGTGGTTCTGTGCTGGTGACTGCACTGGCCTTGTTCCTATTACCTTGGCTTTGTGGAACTAAAATCTTAATTCAGCCTTTAAGCATCATGTATATAGTTTCTTTGGGTTTTATACACCACCATGTGCCCAGTGTTTTAGACTTTTAGCTTTTTAGAGATAACTGTTAGATGATTTTTTTGTTCCATTTCCTGCATGCATTGTTCATAAATCACATTCAAAGGTCTGGCAATAACTTGTTAATGCAAACATGAGACTCGTGGTTCTACTCTGCCTAGCTTCCACTTTCATAGTGGATTTTGTATCCAGACAAAATGAGTATATGTCATATGGTGTGATTCTTGAGGTGTGCTGGGCAGGGCCAGGAGTTGGATTCTGTGATCCTAGTGTGTCCCTTCTAGTTTAGCAAATTTTGTGATATGTGTAGTGATCTGTCCTTACCACACCATGTGTTATTTGCTATTTTTTGCCCTGTTACAGTGCCAGAAAAAAAGGAGAGACTGATTAGAGAGGGCTAAACTCTTTAGTGCTTAGCTGGAAGGTGCTTGGGGGTTACAGTGGTGCCTCTAAAAGATTATTTGGGTAAGTCGATTTTGGCAATGATTATTTTTGAACCTGGGTTATTTTAAAAGATGTGTGGTTGATTCCAAAATAGTTTTGGGAACGTACGTTCAGATTGACAGTGCTGCAACACTTCTACATTTCTGTAAAGTTTAGATGATAGCACTGTTTTGTACTTGCAATGTTTATCAAACCTTTCTAACATCATCTTGATTTGTGGTGGCTTTTTTCTTCTTTTTCTATGCTGAAACAGCACTCTTTAGAGTGGAATGTAGTATATGTTACTTTTTTTTACAGATAATGAAGGAAATTTGCATTTCATAGTGGTATTAGCCATGAAACTTAATTATAAAATTTGACCATTTTATCTTTAGAGAAAAGGCTGGCTGAAGCTGTGAAATTTCTGATGTGTTCATGAGCCTTGTATAATTTTTGCAGCCAGTGGGCTGGTTGGAATCACTCACCTTTTCTATTTCTACTTCCCAAGCTCTGCACTGTTTTTGGAATTGCTGCTGCTGTTTGAACCTTCTTGCTCCCCAGCAGCTGCAGAACCTGAACACGCCATGTATGCTTCCAAATCATAACAAATCTCATGGCTCTTCTGTTTGGTTTGAGGGAGGGAAAGAACCTACCAACAGGGCTCTTTGATCTTCTCACTGTGTCTGCAAGCCATTCCTGGGTTTTGAGGGACAGGTGGGCTGTAGATTTGGTTGCGGCCAGATGCCATGGCTAAGAAATGAAGCATGAGGAGTTCCTTCCTGTCATCACTGCTGCCCTGGCATGGCTTCCCAGCATGCTTCCTGGTTTTAGTTGGGAAATAGGTTCTTGGTGAGACTGGTTTTCTGAAGCAGTGGAATAAATGGCAAACCAACTATGTCATAGGAGTCCTCTTGGTGTTTTTGGCCAGAATGGGCTGTGTGGTGTGTAGGGAACTGAGTTAATGGTTATGATAGGAACTGAGAGGTGCTCCAGCTGGTTCCTGTGGTAGTCACAAAGTTCTTGCTGTCTGCAGTTGCATGTGTTGCCTTGTACTGACCTACTTTTTTACCAAGTACTGAAATACAGAGGTTGAAATGTGTTGGAGCAATTGCTCCTAATTCCCAGAGGAGGCAACCAGGGCTGGGGTGGGCCCTGGAGCTTCTTGTCATGTTTGTCAGATGGAGGTAGCAATGCCCCCTGGCTGAGCTGGGCTTAGTCAGAAGCCTGGTATTGGAGATGTATGAGTCATGGTCCAGCTGGTAGCTAAAATACCATCATAGGGACATCTGATGCAAGTTACATTTCTTGTGAAAATGTTTCTCCCCTCTCCCCCACGTCTACTTGCTCCTGCTTTTGTGTGTTGGTGGGAGAATTTCAGTTGTTGCGTCTGATCCTGACCAGGAACATGTCCTGATCTTGGCTGCTTCTTCGTCCCAGCTGCCTGATATTGGATGCAAGAGACAAAACAGGGAACGTGCATATTTTCTATGCTGTATTGGTAGGGATTTATATGCACTTCACTGGGATTGTACTGGATGGAAGACAATGAACTGGCCTGCCTCAATGATTTTGACCCTCCTGACAGAGGGTCGAAAGACTGATGAATGGCTATGTAGAACAAGGGAAGGAAAATAAAATTAATTTTGTTGGAATGGTAGGTACAAAATTGTTAGTGTACAAGTGTTAGACAGCACTTGATGATCATGTGGGGGTAAGAAGACTGAATGAACTGTCCTGAAATTTGCTTTGAGAAGCTGATCATTTTTTTTCTTAAAAGTAGTGGGGTTTTGATCATTTACAATAATACAATAGGAATAGTAAATGAGTATTTGGAAACAAGAAAGGAGAAAGATAGGTGGTCGAAAACTGCAGGACTGGGGAAGTTATTTGAGTGTAAAGGTAGATTTCTGAAAATCCCTGGCTAATGCAGCTTCTTGACTCTTTGTGGTCATATAGCTGTGTTTACGCTAGGGCTACTTTTCAGAGTCTCACATGCACTTAGTAGCACAAGTTCCCAGAAAGGTAGGTTGTAGCAGGCTGTTTTTAAATAGTGTCACAAACATTTTAATTGCATCTGTTTGAAGTTGTTCTGAACCTTGCCACCTATATCCTAAACTACCTTGCTTATCTTATGTTGTAAGCTGTGAAGAGTTTTATTCTGCGAATCCCCTCTTTCAAACCATATTTATGAAAATGTGTAGTGTAGGGGTTTATTTTTATGTGGCTGACCTGAAACACTTGTGGCAAACGTTGTTATAGGGAGGAGTATGCGTCAGAATGCTGTGATTCAAAATCAATTAAACAAACTCACCTGCAAGAAGATTAATGAAAACAATATCAATGCTGTGGTTATGCTACGAAGTAAAAAAAAAAAAAACCCAGAAAACCAAAAAACCCCACCAACCAAAACCAAGGAGCAGTGAAGTTTTATAATGCTTTTGTTCATGGAACTGCCTTAAACCAGTCCAGTTAAAGTGAGGGAACTGCTTATTAATAGAAGAGTTTATATGACAGTGTTAACTGTGGGAATACTACAGTTAGATATTAAATGATTGGTAATGAAGACATTATCGTGTTTGGTTGAATATAGGTATTATAAAGAAGTGCTCAAATCTAGGCCAAGTTGAAGGTAGAGTAACAAAGAAGCTTGCACACTTATGTTTGAGTGAATTACAACTGCCATATGACTTGTTTGTGTTTTGTTGTCCATCTTCTTTATTTATATTGGAGTTTTACAAACCTATGAGGAATTTTTTTAAGGAACCTGTGAATGAGTTTAATGCAACTTGCTTCAGTATTAACTTTGTGAAGTTGATAAGGGTTTTGCCTGGATGTGTTGGCAGGCCTGAGAGAGGAAGACGGCTTGCTTTTCAGTAGCAACTTGTTGCTGCTCAAGCAGGAGAAGTTAAACTAGCAAGAAAATAACCATATGATAAAACCTGTTCAGTGTTTGGTAGCAGCAACAAAAGCAAGCAGGGTAGTAGGAAAGAAAAGACAACATCAGGAAAAAACTAATAAATGTGTGCCATCTGGAGCACTTTGCTTCCTGTGCTGTGGAGACTGGGGATTGTAAAAGATCATCTGCTGAATGGAGTGAGTGTCTTGAATACACAGGCTGGTATGTGGTGTTTCAGAATCTCAATCTGTCCACTTTGGTGTAAAAACTTTTGAACAAAAGTACTTATATTACATACTCACATTCTCACTGTGCCATGATATATATACATATATTTGAAATACATGAAAAGAGTGATTGTTTATTTAAACACTTAAATTCAAAGGGGAAAAAAAGGTAATTATTAAAAGCTTCAGCCCTAAATTGTTTTTGTTAAAGTAATATGAAATTTTATTGAGCTGGTTGTAAGGTTGTTGCAGGCAATGTCAGATGGCTTCATAACCAGTAGTACAAAATAGGGGGTGTGAAATGAATAGCTGAAAAGCTGGTGTTCACACCGTGGCTGAAGCTGTACCTGCTCACACCTCAAGTTCAAGGTGTGATGCTTCAGTAAGGTGACCAATAATGTTATCACTACAGTGTATGCATTTGTTTTTAACCCTTTTAAAATTTAAAATTATTTACAATCAGCTGGTAAACATGTCTATTGTTGACATTAAATATTTATATGGAAATGCTGTGCTGCATCTGTTGCATCACAGTAATTGTGGAGGAGCAGTTGTGTTTTGGGGCTTCATTTGTCTGCCTTAGGAATGTGTGTGATTTGCCAGTCAGTCTTGTACAGAAGGACTTTTTAGAATATACTGTACGTATGGCTTCTATCTCAGCCTTCACATGATTTAGACTTTAAATCCAACGAACACTTAGCTATGGAGAAAAACCACGATGGTGATGGCAGCAAGTAGTGGAGTTGGTCATTGTGCCACAACACTTTAAGAGGCACAGATGGAGTTTTTGAGATGAGTACCATGTGATTGCAGGCTAACTTCTGCGCAGTGTTTGCTGGATTTGCTTACAGGGCTTCTGAGAGTTTTATTATGATATCTTAGTGGGTGGTGGCATTTGAAGAATAAAAGAATGCAATCCTTCTGTCCAGTGGAGCTTTGGTAATTACTCCTCTGCACACTTGAGCTTAAATAACTGAGCCCAGTGTTTTCCATTTGACCTGGCAGAAGCCTGCAAAGTATACGCACAAGAAAGCTTGCTGAAAATTTCATGAAAACAAGTGAGGGTGTAAACATGCAGTCTTTTGCTGGCTTGCAAAATTGAATCAGTTACTGCCCCTCAGCTGCTTACCACTGCCTAGTCCTCTTTTCGCTGCATCCCTGCTGATCATGGCTTGTGTGAACTTTCCTTAGCTAGTGTGGAGTTGAGTGAGGTGCCTATTAACCCAGCTATTGCTTAACCTCTTCAGACTGGGTTGCTTCCCAGTCTCTTTTTGGGAACCTGGCTGAGTAGCTTGAGATAGATAGGTGCACATTCTGTCCCAAATAAAATGTGCTATCATTTTCACTGCTGTTGGATCTCTGCTTATGAGTGTGTGTGACATTACTGTCAGAGAGACTTGATGCTTTTTGGTGTTTTGTTGTGTGGATCTATTTTTCCTTTAGGTAATGGTTAAGTTGTGCCATGTACTTTCTCTTTTCCACACTCCTTCCCAAGTCCCCTGGTTCACAGAAATGCTGTGCTAAACTGAAGAGCACTCTCTGAGAGCTTTAATTCTCACTTCTGTGGCCCTAAGAAAGCAGGTTGATGCTGTTTGTTGATTTGCTCTTTGCTCTAATGTTTCTCTTCGATAGCTGGCAGTGCGGTGTGGTGGTTCTGTGTTGCCATAGCTGCTGTGTGATGGTTTCTCCGTAACCTCAGCCTCAGAGTAGTTTATTAATCAGTTATTTTGCAGCTTCCAGTAGGTTCAGTATTTAATAAAGGACATGGTTTTACCTCATTCTTTTTCTTCTTTGCTAATTGGTGAGGGAGGAGAGAAAGAAGGCCATTAATTTTAACAACAGGTTTAATGATGCATTTCTAGTACCTGACAATTGATGCAGTGTTTTGTTTTTTTTAATATATTCTTTGTAGAATGTTATACCTACCAAAATGTCTGAATGTTGGATTATTTGTTGAAATATACTCTCTGATCTTGTTGAAGCCTTGGTAACTTTAATCGTACAATTATTTGCAGTTTGTTAAAAGGAGATTAGTGGCAAAAGGTTGTGAATGCTGTGTAAGCCTTTAGCAGTGATTGTAAATTTAACTATTCAGACAAATTAATAAGAGATACATTAAGTCTGTATTAAGTTAACTGGAGAGTTTAAAGAGGATTGAACAAGAGTATGTTTTGTGTTGGTTTTTTCCCCTGCTTTTGGTGAAGGGGTCTTTACTATGAAAGTAAAGGCTTATACAGTGGCAGCAGTATAGGTGATTCTAAGATGGTTTTCTGTAGTTCAGAAAATTTTGCATTGTGGCTCTGGTATCATGCAGAAGGAATGGTGTGATGCCTGCCCTCATCCATCTGGCTGCTCTAGGACTGTGGGCTGGATGCTGGGTCACTGTGGTAAGTCCTGAACACCCAGTGCAGCCTTCCTGCACTGACCTGAGTAGATGTGCTTTGGGTTGATTTTTCTTTTTCTTTCCTTTTTTGACTCTGATAACAGCAATGCTGTTTCAGAAAGGGGGAGGTTTGCCTTGGGTCCTTGGCAGGAGATGGGTTTATCCTCTGAGGAGTGGGGAGTTTAACTGGAGATGTGTTTGTGTTGGACCTGACCAAGGTCCATGGGGAACAGACTTAGTTTTATTCTTGTTAGTTTTAGCATGCCTCTAATAGTTTCTTACTGATTTTTAGCTCTCTGAACTAGGATAAGACAGCCTGTTTAACTTAGGGAGCTCTCTTCAGTATTCTTGTTCAAGGAAGGAATAAGGAAACTTGGGGCTCCTAATGTGGACTTTCTGCAGATCCCTCTTTTCCAGGTGAGCAAAACTTTCCATCCCCAGCATGGTGACAGAGAAGTCCAAAGAATTTTGTTAATAGTTCCTGCAGAAAGCAGGGCAGCTCTGCACAATGCTGTCCCTCTGTCCTGTGTGTTTTTTTGTTGTGGGAAAGCATGAATAGAATACGTTGTTGCAAGCAGGAAGTGAAGTAGACTGTCTGGGTGGAAGAAATTGATCTCTCATTTAAACAAGACTGGTTGAGTGTGTATTTGCGACGCTGTCAGTTTGGAAATAAATAACATGCTCTGAATCCTACAGCTGAAGAGTTAATGTCTTTGAGGGTACTGTCTCATTACCCATGCATTGTTACAGGGCATTAAGAAAAGGAGAACCAAACTTTCAGATTTTGGAGCTGCAGTGTTGGTGGAACCCTGCTGTTCAATGGCCAAGGTGTGCCACACATGAAATGTGCCTGAATTATATTTAGCTGTGATTATGTCCCCTCCTTTTCCTTGCCGTGGTAGGAGATAAGACTTTTAGCTTTTGGGATGAAGGTTGTGGTTACAGCCCTAGCTGGTAGAGTGAAGGCATGAAGACTTGGGCAAGTGGAGAGATGTGCTTGCTCCAGAGCCCCTCTCCAGGCTTCCTGATATGTTTTCCTTCCCCTCTGCCCAGCTTGAGGCAGACACCAGTGCACGGCCCTCTGGAGTATGGATGGGGAAAGCTGGAAGAGTTTGAAAAGAATCTATCAGAAGTTACTTTCTAAGGAAAAAACCCTGTGGGATTTACAAGGAAACTTCAAGATGTTTATTTTCTTGTAAGTATAAGCAGACGTTTACAAAATGAGTGACAGGAAAGTGTACAAGTAAATTATTCATATGCTTGCCTAAACCATTGTGCTTCCAAAGCTTAGGATTGTCCTGGCATATGAAAGACAGAAATGAGATGGTTTTTGGAAGCAGTGCCTTTTTATGCAGCAGACCCTGGTGCTGTGGGGTATGGTGAGGACAGTTGCCTGTCCTGGGTGGGGTTGCTTACCAGAAACTCTTAGAGCTGCTTGGCCACTGGCTTGAACCCAGTGTATCCCACCGCAGGGCAAGAGGTTTTGAAAACTGTGAACCACCAGGATTGCTTATTGGAGGAGCTGAGGCAGCTCAAGTGATGGCCCCTTTCCTGTGGTTGGGCTTGCATGCTCAGGGCTCAGTGCCTGGTGAAATACACATTGCACCCCAGCAAATGAGCACACACGTGTTGAGCAGTCATGTATCTGTCATGGATCCATTGGGATTTGTTTTATAAAAGTGCCCATCCTGTGAATGGGCAGGAGCTTTGTTTTGGAAGGTGTGCTCAGCATTTTAAATGAGAAGCAAAATGCAGAAGGGTCCTACTTTTCCTTGTGGACCTCCTGTTACTCCTCTGAGCTGCTGTAAACAGGTGGCCCAGGATGTTTTGTGAAAAACAGGTACTGTTTGCATGTGGTTGGGTTTTACAGGTGTGATTATAATGTAAACAACACGTTCAGAAGATTAACGTGCTTCACAGATTTTCTCAGTATTTACATTCAAAACATTCCCTTTTATAAAAGGAAAAGAGGAATGTCAAAAAAGACTAAAACCAGGGTGATTCTATTATTATTATTATTATTATTATGTACAGTTGCTACTATTATTTCTTCTGTAGGATGAGTCAGTTGTTTGTGGCAGCCACAGACATGCTGTTTTACGAGACCCATGTGTCAAGTGCCTGAAGCGCTTTGTGCTGGAAAGGTTTGTGTTGGACTGCCTGTGAGAGCACTGAGAGAATATCTCCATGTGTTATCTGTGCTCCACTAGCTGCCACACGCTCTGTTCTTCTTCCACACTAGTGAGGGCATTTACTGTATTGATAATGTTCTTTTCAGTAGAAAGCTTTATGCTGACATCAACCTGGCTGTGTGAATTGAGGTTTGATTCAATAGAAATGCTAAAAACACATTGTCCTCCATCTGAATTTGCTGGTGTTGTGGGTTTCCTGGAAGTAGGGGTTAAACTAATAACTATTTTCCATCAAAATGCAACAGGCATTTGAAACATAACTTTCTGTTCAAGTTCCTGTTGCCCCTCCATCATCCTTCTCCTTAACATCTCCTTAGAAGCTCTTGTTTGCTTGCTGAAACAAGTATTGTGTGGCCTGCTAATTCAAATCATGTTTGGCAGGCCAGCAAAAAAAGTTGTCAGGTTGTGGTGAAATAAAACATCCTGAACAAAATTATGGGGTGTTAATGGCACAACATGAGAAGCTTTTAACTAGATGCTCATTACAGCAGTATTCTGAAGGGTAGGACTAGGCAGGTAGCACAGGAACCTTGAGAAAGTCTGAGCTTCCCCTCTAGGAAAACTCTTGGCTAGCTTGTCTCTCACCTTGGAGAAGGAAGGTGAGGGAGGAACTCTGTACCTCCTTGTCCTGCTCCCATAAGAAGTCCCTTAGATTTGTTTTTTCCTCTGCCATAAACCCAAGCCTTTCTCTATGGACTTGTATGGAAGAGTGGAAATTCAGGGCTACCCAAGGCCTACTTGGAACACAACTGTAAGGAGGCAGACTGAAAAAGAAGCCAGTTTCCTCTTCTGAGAGTCAAGGCATTCAAGGCTCTTGGAAGGCTCCCAGAAGGCTCCCAGAAGGCAAAGAAGAAATGGAAACCAATCTCATTATAAATTGTCTTGCATACGGGAGAGTTTTATAATTAAAGGATGTTGCCCTCTGCTCCCATTGTTTGCCTCTGTGAACTTTAATTTTACTCTGAACCCAGTGCTGACTGTGTATATGCTGGGGTTGTGATAGAAAAGTGATCTTAAGTATTTATGAGGTTACCTTCAAATGAATGGGTACAGTTATCTGAGATTTTTTTCCCCTGTTTTCTTCCTTTTCCCCCACCTGGTTTCCCATTCCCTGCTGTGTGGACTGAGCTATAGATGAGTAGTGTTTCACATATGAAGTGTGGCATTCAGACTTACTCTCCAACAAGGGCTGAATTGTCATCCAAGCTCCAGTCCTTCAGAAAACTGTTAAAGCAAGCTTGTCATGCATTGAGTGCAGCCTTGTTCTTCATGCTTTGTAATACATGGGCAAGCATAAAAAGACATGATTTCTACTTACTAGGCTTTTAGTGAGGCTTCCCTCTACTTCTGTCTTCCCACAGGAGATTTGGCTGGTCTTTTTTATCATACATGATAAGAAGCCTAGGCAGCAAGCCAGCTGCTGTGGACTATAATAGGGCCAGTGGCATGTACAAAATTTGATTACTGCTGTCAACACCAGAGAGAATAGAAGAGAAGCACGTACTCCAGTCAGAGAGCTACTAAATAAATGGCCTGTTGAATTTAGTAGTAGCAGAAATAAGACCATCCTCCTCCTAATGAATGAAGTGGTTTCTGTGTAGAGAGTATGCTAGTATGTTGAGCTCTGGAGTTAGGTTAAGAATTATTTTTAAAAGTCTTCCTTTGCCTTCTTCAAGGATTACTTGGATGAGAAATTTCCATTTCTCTCCTGCTCATCTGATCTTGTGGTTAGTGTATGGATTTCACACCCTATATTTCAGATATTCAGAGGCCATGGTTTCACTTTTAAATTGTAGCTTAAAAGTATTCCTGCCATCCTTAAGCTAACTTCTTTGCAAATGGGTTCTGATATGAAACTGTTTCATGCTAGTAATTCTATCTCCATTTAGGCAAGAGATGTTTGTTTTTAATTTAAGCATTGCAACAACCCCTGCCTCTCTCCCCCCCATTAAATGAATAAATATTCTCAGTGTGCATTCTTATTGAAATGTAAGGTAAATTGAAATGAGGTAAAACCTGCTGTTAGATAAGAGTGGTTTCTCTGATGTTCATAGGGAAGCTACTGATGGCAGGCAGAGCTTGAGAGCTGAGCTTCTCTGGATGCTTTGGTGCATGAACAATTTACTCAGCTTCGCTAATAGCTTCACATTGAAAGAAGTTCAAGGGACTGATGGAGTCAGTCTGGTGTTTCTCTAACTGCTCTCACTGACTGCAATCATTTTCTCATTTAAGAAGTAGTAAACCCAGAAATGTTGTCTGACTCATGTTGTCTGACATGTTAGCTGACTCATGAAACTTGTGCTATTCTTCAGTCTTGCCAAGTGTGGATGGGCCTTATCTTGGAGTGGCAGGGACTAAGGTGAGGTATTGGATACACAGGAGAGCAATCTTAGGGAATTCAGATCAGTCTCATTAAAACTTGAAAAAAGGAACTTGTGGTGCTGTTGGTCTGCTAACTCTCATTGTTTGTTTGTGGAGTTGGTAGCATCTTTTTGTTTTGTGCTTGAGAAGTGCTTGGCACAGTAAGGTTTGTATTTACAAAATTACATCCTTGTTTGTTTCTAAAATATAAATCCTAGCATTAAAACTTCTATTAGCTTTTCACTTTGCTGTTGTTTGCATGGTTCACAGAAATGTTTGGATACAAACATTTAGCCCCTTAATGTATGGCTGTCTTTATTCATGGAGACAAAACTCCTTTTGTGTGAAGCCTTTCAGTCTTCAACTTTGAGGAATTCTTGAATTTGGGGAAAAAACATCCAACCCACAAATTTAAGACCAATTTCTGGCCCACAAAAATTTAGAGAAAAGTCTGATCTTGATTTCTCCCTACTTCCCTCCTCTGGATAGTGTCTAGGGTGTGATACAGTAAACTGTCCTCACTGGATATCAGTGAGAGAGGAGAGCTGTATCTAGAACATTTGTCTTGTAGTGTGATACAGTGAGACAGGAAGACAAATCAAACAGCCTCTATCTTTCTGCTTTTGAAACCAGTTCTGTGGTTTAGAAGGCTTCTTTCTTGTCATAGTGCTTGTACTTGTAATAGTTAATCTCTTCTTGTGTTACTTTGTTGTGACTATTGGAATTCTGTACAGTTCAATATCCCAAAGTGTGGAATATTGAGTGTCTTTCATAACTACAGTATTTGGAGTCCTCTTAATTTGATTATAAAGTTGGCAGCAGGCTTCTGAAGACAAAGGGACTCGATTTGCTTTTTGTACTGGTGGTAAGCACAGTTTAAAGGCCCACTTGAAAATAACTGATCCTATCATAGCCTTGCATTACCAACTTTTGCTTTACTGTTCCCTGCTCTGTGTTTGGAATTACTGCACAGTGGAGAGGGCATGCCTAATCAGAGCTTGTAGTTTTTGACTTGGAGGTTTATTTGTCACAACTTCCTTTTTATGCTGTAATCTTATGTTTAAAATTACTTTTTTTTAAAGGTTATTAAAAGATGTGGATGCTTACTTTGAAGAGATATTCTGATTTTATGCTCTGTTGAATGTGTGAAAAGTGTTACAGTGATACTGCAAACTTTTTATAGAATGAATGCTAAAAATATTTAGTATTTTTAAAATGAGTATGGTGTTTGATTTGAAAGGGAAAATTGCCACCAGCTTTCCTGTTTTCAGTCTGTAGAATTTAACTTGCCAGTTCTCTGAAAGCTGGAGTGTAAGCTCCTGCTTTCATAAGGAGTAGCAAAGCAGCATATTTATCTGATTTTAAAGAGAAAAAAAATCTCAATTAGCTTGACGTCTGTTACTTGCTGACATGCAGCCTTTTTAAAAGTTTGTTTCCTGACTGGTTTTGTCAGTCACTGTGTGGCTGATTGTGTCAAACTCACTGAGGAAAACCAGCACTTCCCTCCCCCTTGAATCCCAGCATGCAGTTCTTGCGTAGGTACTAGTGTGTACTTCCTCTGCATCTTCACTTTCCTGTTATTCAAAGAGTGAGCTTGGTCATGAGCGTTCAAACAGCCAAAAAAGTTGTGTGGAAAAAGTACGAGGTTGAGGCACCTCGGCATCCCGACCGGCAGACCTGTTATGCTCCGCTGGGTGAGTGCTTCTCTGCATTCTAAAGACTGTGCTAGGTGAAGGGATCCAGCCATGTGGGTCTGTTTTTATCTTCTACACCTGATGAAGGCTGTTTTTCTTAACTTCGGAGAAGTTTATTTACTCTAATGGAGCAGGTTGTGGAAGGCATGGCAGGAAGCAGAGTGGGGAAAGGCTGTTTTCTGTGGCGCTGCTCCATTGCAAGTGTTGTGTGAGCTCTGGCTGCGTCACACCTGCAGCCGTAGAATCCTCTTGGCTATGTTGTGGGCTTCCCTTTCACCTGTAACAGTAACTTGTTTGTGGCAGAAATTTTAGTGTTGTTCTGTCTGATTGAAAGTCTTAATGTTCCAAATTTTCTTAAACTGTGCATTAATATTATGGTGATTTCAGCATTTACTTGTTTTGATTCCTTCTAACCAGTTCTGCCTGGTGTGCCTTCTGGTACTTTTCAATGTATAAACTTAGAGCAGCTCCTTGATGCCCCACAAGTTTTTCTCCTCATTTTGGTGGTATCTCAAGAGAGCAGATTCCTGTAGTTTGGAAAGACTGTTTTGTGGAGCTATGCTTTGGAAAATAAGAAATTTGGGATATTATTCTTTCCTTTTGACATCTTCATATCTATTCTGATTGAAATTTCATGAATTGTCTCTTCTGCTTTTTGACTGGGGCCAAATAACACAGATTGGCAAAGAAAAGACAATTTGATGATTCTTAGTACCTGTGAATATGCATATATGTGAATATATGTGAATAGTGACAGATGGGAACTTTATTTTGTGAATTAGTGTCAGGACTTCAGAATGTCAGAACTGGTGAAAGCAGAACCTGTTGATCAATAAAGAATTTGGTCCACTTGACTTTTCACAGGGATTTTTTGTTACAAAGATGGAGTCTGAATGTGGGTTTTTAGAAAGAAAAACTAAAATCCTCTGAAGATGTATCAGAGTAAAGGCTAACTTTACTGGGCTGGGACTCTGATTTCACGTATGTTTGCTTCTAGAACAATGAGGTGGACTTGGATATATGCCAGTATAGCTGAGAGCAAAAACTTTTCCTTTGTGGCTCAGTCCAAACTTCCTTAAGAAACTGACAAAAATGTCAAGAAAACTCAGTAATGTGAGTGGATTGCTTTTGACTGACTCTGGAGAGCTTAGTAAATTATAGGTTGGCGAGATCTAGTGTTCTTCAAAATCTGCACGTATTCAGCCTTCAGATGTGAGACAGCTGCAGTTGATCACTCTTGGAAGGTTTAGCAGTAGGAGAAAATCAATCTGCTTGGTTTTTAACCTGGGCTGCTATTCATGGAAGTTGTTTGTTCTGGCTCTGTAGGTGCCAGACTCTGTTCTGACTCTGTAGGTGTTGGTGTAGGGGTTTTTTTGACTATTTCTTGGGGTTTTTTTCTCCTTTCTTCTTTTTCTCTTGTATTTTTAGGAGAGCATAAACCCGGGACAGGAGTTACAAGCAGCCATGTAGTTAAGTCATGAATACTGCAGTGGTGAAACCTCTGAAATGTTCAGTGTGGGATAGGGATCAGTCTCTGAGGCTTTCTGTCTCAATCCTTCACGTCTTTTTAATTTAAGTGGCAGTGCATGCACACACTTAATATTTGGTGATGTTTGTGTGTCTGTGCATGATTTCTCTGGAGCTTGCTCCAGGTGGCTAGACTGAGGTGTAACTCCTAGGTGAGTAGCAGCTACATGCCTTCTCAGGTGCTTTCTAGGATTGAGCACAGTGTTTAGTGATTGTTTCTTAAGGCCTGTTTAAATCTGAGTTAAGAGTCCTCAGTTTTTAGAAGAACATAGTTCATGGTTGGTATGTTGAATTTATTATTTTCTTAACCAGGCAGCAGGATTTTTTCAGAAAATATGTTTAATTATAATCTTTATAACTTTTCATGAAGTGTAGCACTATAGATTTGCTTTCAAATAGAGTCTTAGTCTCACATTCATTGTCATCCTCTCACTTTTTTTAAAACTCGGTATTTGGGACTGAGGGAGTTGTGGCTTTGGACACTTCTTAGTGTGTTGAAAATGCACATAGGAGGGAAAATAGTCTGAAAGAAGCTAGAGGCATGGAAGGGAAAATGAGGAAAAAAGGTACGATAAATTGAGGGTGGTGTGTGCATGCTGTGGTAGAGTGGCCATTCTCTGAGAGGACAGGATTTTAAATGATGCACTACTGGAAATACTAAGGGAAAAATGGGTGGAGAAGTTGGAAGGGGTGTATATGTAATTGTTTCTTCATGTCCTTTTCTTTTCACAGAAATCTAGAATATAAATAACAGGGACACTTTTCAGTCAGCAGAGGTGTGGCTTTGGCTTTTTTGGTTATATGCTTACTGTAAGAATTGTCAGGGACTGGAAGAAGGGAGGTTTAAACTCATACCTGATGAAGTATCTGATTGTTAATGGATTAGTTTGGGTGAAAACAAAATGGATAAGACTAGCTTCTGTTCTCTGAAGCCTAAACAACACAACTCAGAGATTGATTTATGGTCCAAAACATACTAAATAACTTAGCTCATGTGGTGGGATGCCCTTCTTTTGAACACTATAATCTCTTAATATAATTTTATACTCAAGCTGGTGATAGGTGCTGGGAGTGTGGTGGCACTGGTAGGTTACAGGTGCCTAACTGGAACCAAAGCTCACTCTTTTATATCTAAGAGGAGAAACAAGGCAGAATCTTGTACATTCTTTGCCTGACTGAACAGAAGGGCTTTTTTCTTTGCTCTTCCATGCCATGGGGAATAATTTGTGTTCTTCTAGTAAAATTTCTGAAACTGTTCCAGGAAAATGATTTGGCTATTTTGTGTTCACATATACTCTACTGTTGTAGCACTATATGATGTGATTATTTAATAAAACATTTTTTTCACCTCAGTTGCCTCATTACCCAGATGGAAATCATCCTGTCATTGGAGGGGAGGCTACTTAACCTATGTTACAGAGGCAGAAAAAAATGCCAGCTCTGCAAAACCTTCCAAAAGAGGTTACCTTGTGGAATGTTTTTCTCTAAAATATCAAATCCTGAAGCCAGTAAAGCACTCTGCAATAACTAAATAATCTATGTTAGCATCTTAGCATTATGTGACTCGGTATTGTTTTATTGTATTCATACAGTTGTCAACTGAAGCAAGAGATCAAGTTAGATTTTGTTGCATAAATTAATTGTGCAGCCACCATCTCAGTGATTGAAATGAGTTACTTTTCAATAGCAGTACAAGGCAATGACATGACTGGGGTATTTTGCAAACAGATAGTTTGAGAGCATATCTTTTGAAACTCTGCATTTAGCTTCTGTTACTGTTTGTGTCTCTGGAAATCTCAGAAGAACTAGACTATAAATGATAAACTTTCTTTCAGATGGGAAGATATTTATCTGTGTTCCCACAAGATATATGCACTGATAGCAGCTTGAAATTATTGGAGACAGCACACAATCTGTTACAATAGTCAAAAAAGTATTTATGGTGTTGTTCATTCTATTGTAAACTCTAGTCTTGTTAGTTGTTTAGTAGAGCTGTGTTGGACCTCAAATCTGTTTGATTTCAAACAACTCTAGCTTTTAAACACTTGAAAATGGTATATTTCCTTTTTGGCAGCCGGTGTTGAAGTATGTGTTGTGAAATACAGCATAGTTGTAAATAGAGATGTGATTATATTAATTACATCACGTTGCCTTTTTGGTCCTTGAGTGAACTTATTTTCAATATCTGAAGGACTTTAAAAAACTCTTCTTATATATATTAAACTTAAATGCACATAGGTACTGAAAAAGTGGAAAATATTTTCTGTTGTCCTCGAGTAGAGTCCCTTTTTTAAGCTGCAGGGGGGTAGTGTGTCGCTGCGGGACGCAGCCTGTGCGGGACAGAGCGGTGCCCGCGACTCAGCTCTGCCATGCGGGGAAACCACGTTCCCCCGAGCCGTGACCTGGCTGCTGCTGGTTCACTTTTATGTTCTCAATGAAATGTTGAGACCCTTAACTTGAGGGCTCCATCTGCTTCCTGCCCTTGTCGCTGATGAATAGGGCAGGAATTGGCAGCAGTGTGGTCAGCTATGTGACCTCATTTGTGTGGCGTCTGGGTGGAGCGCGCCCTAATCTTCACCCAGCGAGCAGCTGAGAAAGCGAATTGCAGTAATTCCCTGGCTGATCCTTCCAGCGGGTGAAACCCCGGCTGGTGCTGCAGGGCAAGGAGATGCCTTCACTCTGACACTTGTTAAGTGTGAAGATGAATTTCTGTCGAAGCGCTCAGAAAAGCAGCAAGTGGTTCGAGGGCTCTCTGCAGAAATCAGGAAATGTGCTGTCCGAGTTCCGTGTGATGCGGTGAGGGTGACGGTCATCAGCTTTGCCTCTGTGTCTCCCCGAATCAAAGCTGCCACACAAGTGTGCACTGGCAGCCTTTGCTAATAATTGACAGTCAGCAGAGCACTCCAGATCCCTTGTGCAGATGGAAGCAGAATGGTTCCATCTGTCTTGCTGGATTTCATTAAAGTGTGGATTTTGTACTGTGGTTATGACATATAGTGTTGCTCAGGGTTAACTGTCCTGGGTCTGATTAACTTGAAATCGAGGCCTGTGATATGATATGCCAACTTGGGGTGCATAGGTCCTATCCCTGCCCATTCATTCCCTCTTGTGCTGGTGACTGGTTCTAGCCCAGTCCTTTTGTGAGGCTGCCCCGAGCTGCCCCAACATAGCAGCTTCAGGACTTCCTGCCCTGCATTGAAAGAAAGTGTCCTGCTTGGCTTTATGAGCTGCTGAAGTGCGGCCTTTGATACTGTTTCTCTTTCTCTCAGCTACACTTTTACCCTGATAAAATTGTACAGCTCAATCATTTTAAGCTTCAGATTATTTTAAAAGGTTCTTAGCTGGTTTAATACCTCGTAATGCAAAATATTTTTAAAGTGATTCGTAAAACATTCTGTGCAGACCATTGAAATTAACTTCTGCTCTCAGCTTAGCTATAGTAAAATCAATATTTACTTGGCTTGTGTGACCAGAGCTGCCTTATACACAAGGAAAACATTTCCACTGCTGCTTTTAAGGTAGCAAAGAGATGGTAATGTTGTTAATTTCTGAAAGCAGAATAATAGATCCCCTCTAAAGCTACTTTTTCCCCCTGCTAAAGTCCTTGTACAGATTATTTTGCCAAATTTCTCAGGCATACCCCTTTCTAAAAGGTTAGTTGCCATTTCTCGACTTTCTCCACTTTTCTAATGAAGAAAGCAAGTTAATATGATTGGTTTAGTTGCTGCAAATAAATGTAAACTTGGAACAGAATATTTGAAAAGCTAGTCTGTATTACTAAATAGCTTCCAGTTTGTTTTTGTTTTTCTGTAATGTAGGTTTTGCACTGTATTTTTTAACCGAATAATTTGCTACTAATTCTTGTTGTAGTTTTTCTTTCAGTGAATAAATTGTAAGCTTTAGCTTGCTGAGGACAATTTGAGATTGAAGGATAATACACTGGTATTCTTAGCCTTGTGTACAAGAAAGCCATAAAACTCTGTCACCTGATGTCTTACCATCATTTCCATACCCGTTGCCATAAAATCTCATGCAAGCATTCCTTATCTTATCTACAAGCTGTAACTGCAGTAGCTTGAAAAAAGTTCTAAGTGTGGGTTAAACAGATTACTTTCCTGTAGGAACATGCCTCAACCATTTGTTTCGTAGTCTTGAATGCAGGTGGAGTCTCCCACAATGTTCAATATAATTTCCCATTAATAAAAGTGAGAGAAAAAGTAGTTGGTGAACTTGACTGTCAAATGATGATGTACTGAGGGTGTACTTTGCTATATTAAGCAAGTAGTAAATGTGCTCTACAGTTAAATGGAAGCAAGTATTTTATCCTTTCAGTTTTGGATCTGTGAACAGAGCTGACTGTGCAAAAGTTGTTAGCATAAAGAGTGCAAGTCCTAATACCTAGACAGAATTAAACCAATTGTAGTATGTTTCTTGTGTTTTTAGTTGATTTTGATGCAGTTTAATTCCTGTCTCTAATATCACACATATGGTTATGTGGTGTATTCTTGAAAATAACCAATACTCAATAATCAAACTGTCAGTTATTCCCACTGCAGTGCACAGTGCCAGCCTTCTGTTGGAGGTGCTTTTTGATTTAAGTAATTTACCTGTCTGACAAAAAGCCCTGCTTATTTTAACAAATTTTTTTTAGGTTTGCATCTGAAAGAGAAACCAGGGTATTGCTGATAATTTAAGATGTTAACTTTCCAAGATATTTTGTTTTACAACAGATTAATATCAGAAAACAGTGATATTGAACTCATTACTAGGATCAAACTATTTGAGTTATAGTTAGCAATACTGTAATAGACTTGGTTGTATATAGAGCATTCACATTGCTTTTGTTTTTGGTTTTTTTAAAATGTATTTGATGGTTTGTTTTGGTTTTTTTGTGCATCTTCTACTGGTTTTGTTAAAGTAATAAAAATAGCTCTAAGAGTTTGTCCTCAGGAGTTGAGCTGAAATTATTTTATGGCCGGGTAAACTAGCTTGCTATCTTATTGGACATTCTTCTCTGAGCTAAGGGAAAAGATTTTTCTGTATAAATTGCTGTCAGTGGGCCTTCTTGCAGTTAATATTGTCTTTGACTCTGCATAACAAGTTTGCTGTTCAACCCCTGTGGTAAGTTGACTTTGGTAGCTGCCAAATGCCCACTCAACTGTGCCTTCACCCTTTTCATATTTGAACACGGGGAGAAAAATAAGACTGAAAGCTCATGTGTTGAAATAGGTGTAGGGATATCACTTGCCAGTTTGAACTGTGAGCAAAACAGGCTTGATTGAGAGGAAATTTTTTTAACTTGCAGACAATTAGAGTAGCATAGAGTGAAACAAGCAGGAAAAACAAAAACACCTTCTATATACCTGTCTCCATCTTCCCAGACTCAATTTCACTCTTATTCCCAAATCCTTGCCACCCTCAATGGGAATGAACAAGTCTGCTTATTTAAATTATATCTTCAGCTGGAATGTTTTTTGAGAGAAAAGCTGGATTTTCTTAGCAGACACATACAGTCAACTCTCAGAAAGAGTATGAACTTGAGTCTAAAAATTTTCAGATGGTAAAAGTGGACTCTTGGTCTGAAAAAAACTTAAATATATCTGAAAATAATTCAAAGTTTGGTTTGCTTTTGGGAGCAGGGTTTGGCTGACAGTGTGTCCTTGTGCCTTTATCATGTATGACTCTCAAACCTACACAAATGAAACCCATATTTGAGGCATGCAGACTTGCATTGAGTACTTGCAGCATCTTGGAAATGGTCCTGGCCAGCTGCTAAGCACATGCAGTGCTTGTCTGTGAGCTCTGCTCCTGCTTCTGATGGCATCTACTGAAGGAGCAGCGAGGCTGGGTCACAGCCAGCAGCGGCAGTGGATGTTTTCTAGCCCCGTTTGCTGAAGTCCTGGCACACATAAGGAACATAAGGTGTTCCTTATGCCTGCATGCTGCCCTGTCTCCAGTCCCCTCTGCACATGTAGTAGCTGTCACCCTCCAGAGGGGTAGAGGGTGAGTCAGATGTCAGTGACAACATGTATATTCTAGCAGCTTTGTCCTGCTCAATATCCTTGAACATTATACACAGCAGAGTCATATCAAGTAAATGGCTACTGTTTTGACAGTGTGAATGTGCTCTTTTTCTGTAAGATGGGAGACTGTTGGACTAGCCAAAAAAATTTACTCTAGCCATTGAACATAACACTGCACAAAAACAGCCCTGACCAAATCCAAACAGAGCCAAACATATCTCTGTATACAAATTATCAGTGGCTGAAGGAGTTAGGAAAATAAATGTTCTTCATGAGTTCAGTAGTTTAGCAGTCCTGCCAGGGCCATTTCTCCTTGTTCAATTCAACATTGGATGTGACACTATGAATAAATCTGTAGCCATCTTATTTTTCATAGTGTAGTCTGGGGGAGCAGAGCAAAGTTGATGCTAGAGTTGCTAGAAGTTCCTGTAAAATGGCTCAAACAGCAACAGTTCTACTGGCTTAGCACTAGCTCCTGAAGTCTTTTGAGACAAATAATCTCTGATTCTCTTGTTCTATTATTGACTGTTTTGTAGTGGAAGAGTGCTCTCTCATGTCTGATAAATCAAGGAAGTGTTTTTCTTGTTTCTGTCTTTGCATATTCATTTTCCTGTTGTGTTCTCATGCCAGTATAAGTGAATTATTGAGCCTTCACCTTTGCAAGAAATAAAATGTGCAGTTAAGAAAGTTAAAGTTCTAAACCAGTATTTTATGTTGTCCAAGAAACTGATTTTTTGGGGGGAAGTCTCCCTGATATAGATGAGTGATGTGGTGTGTGTTTTTTAATTTTTCACATTATGATTTTTCTGCTGCTGTGGTGGTTTTGTGTGACCTTCACCTTTTTCTCCTTTTGTTACACCTAAATACCTCTTTGAAGTTATTTGATAAGTATCTTCCATTTCTCAGGCTTGTTTTAGTTTTCCTGGTTTTCTTATAATATGACACTTCTGCATTTGTGTCTTAACTCTTAAGGTTTGTCTTAACTGATACCTGCTTTCTGTCTGCATCTTCCTCTTCCCCTAATTATTTTCTGCTGTCCTGTGGTTTGGAGACTGACATGATCCAGATGAAAACTTTTGTCATAATTGATACAATAAATGAAAACACTCATATTTTGTCCATGGGCATTCTTAGTCTTTCCTAATTCTTTCTTCTCTCCCAAGAATAAGTATCCTCACATACTGCTTTCTTACATGGCCTGTTCTGTTATGCTAAAATTAGAGAACAAAAGGTAGAAATTCAAGCTTTTCTTGAAGATTTCCATGTGGTTTCTTTCTATAGAGTTCATGTCTAAGAGCTGCAGTTATTACAACTGAGCAGCTGGAGTTCTGTGTCATCTTGTAATGCTCCCTTACTGAGCCCAAATTTCTTTCTACTTTTGAAGGATTAGAAGGTTTGTAATCAGTATTAGTTGCTTTTCCTTTTTGCAGCCACGTAAAGACTTGAGGAATAGCAGTGAAGTGTTGCAACATGAATAGAAAGAGTGGAACAATGAGACAAGACTCAAGTTTCTGAGCTTTTATTTGTTTAGTTTTTAGCAAGTTGTTTTTATTATATACTTATCTCTGCAGGACTGCAGACAAGTCTCTCTTGCATGTGGAAGGTTATAATTAAATGCACCAAAATTGAAATAAGCATTAAAGGTTGCTAAGTCTTCTCTTGATTATGCTAATTCTTTTGAGAGCAAAAATCTTCACATATATTGCTTTTTTCCCTAGCCTCTTTAAAAGTCCACTTGGATTCTTCCTTTGCACTTTTCCCCTTTCACTCAGTTTTCACTTGTCACTTAGAAAATCTGAGGCTTCTGTTTCTGAATAAACAGAAATCTGCAAATGCTATTTTGTGAAGGCAGTCCTACCAGTTCATAGTTTGGACTGAAGAGATTCTGAAGGATAAAGCATGTCTGTATTGCCTTCTAAGCACTCCCAGATCTCTTCTTAGCTGGACTGTGTAACTTTGAAGGGGATAATACCAGTATTTGGTAGAATTATTCTATGAAGAAAAAGAAGACTGTGTATCTTCTGGCCACTTGAGTTGCTTGTCTATGTGAATTTTCATTTCCAAACTTGGTCAGTGATTATGTCTCTTGTGCTGTTAGAAATAGTAGCATGCTGGTAGGTGACTGACATTTAGGATGCATTTGGTTCTACTATACCAGCTTGCAGATGTGCGTACAGCTGCAGGAATTCTTTCCTTTCTCCCTTTGTGGTAGGCTTCATGAATACTTGGGTTTTGTGAAAGATCATTCTTCTGCCACAGGTTGCTTGTGTGTCAGTGATGGTCAGCCTGCAATAAGAATACTGAACTGTTCCATGATATTTAGGCAGCAGTGTGAGCGAGTTCACATGCCCCTCTGTACGTCCTTACTACTCTTTCCCACTTCCTTGCTTCTTTGACGCTTGAAAAGTTTTATTTCTTTTTTTTTGTGCTGCTGCTTTGCTGTTGTGTTCTGGACAAGAAAATGTTGTAACTTTTTGAAGAGTTGCCTTAATGTAGCAATACTGTGGAAAATTTGAAGTGGTTGTTGCCATCAGTGAAATTAGAGATCTTCAGACATGAAGATCTAATCTGTATTATGAGAATTAAGATGCTTATTGTCATTGCGTTGGGGATGAAAATGGTATTTGAGGTGTTTCTTAAAAAAATAAGTGGGTTTGTGATTTAGTTTTTAGGACTGTTGTCCAAAGAAACAAACAACTGTAGAGAAATCTTGTAATAACTTTAATATTAAAGCTGTTAAAGGTTTTCAACTGTGTTTATATTACAGTGATTTAAGATGATATGTTAAAGGAAAAGCTGTAGCAAATTTCATCAGTCACATTGCTTTTGGTTTTGCCTTGTGTGATGCAGGTGAAACTGTGAGAAATAGTGATTATTTGTGGTTGCTAGCAATGCAGAATGTTGAAGGTAAACTTTTTTTGCTTTTTGATTTGTAGAAATGAATTTTAAAAATGGAGTTAAAAGTACTTTCTAGATGCATTCCTCACATTTTCTGCAAATCAAGTTTATAGTACGCAGAGCTAAAGATTCAAAGGCAAGACATATGATGACAGCAGCATCTTCAGGAGATGACCTTGTGATTTGTTCTGTTTATTTGACCCTGTTCATACCACCTGTTCTTTCTGTGAAGGTAGTGTTATTGTTTCAGAAATAAGAATCTGTCTTTTATTACCTTCATTGAGGTGTTACATTAATCTGCATAACTTGAAGAGTGTGGAATGCATTGCTGGAGTTTTTTTGTTGCCACTGAGCTTTATAGTTTGTGGTGAATTAAATGCATCATTTAATTGAGACTTTGAAATTCTTGTAGATGTGTATAAAGTTAATTCGTTGTAGTAGCTTTCTCACTCAGAAGTGCGAAAACATGTTAAATAGAAAACAGTCTTCTCTTAACTCCTTTGGGGAACCATGTGAATTTTACTTTTCTTTCATAGGCAGCCAGTCTTTTTGTATTCTGGGAGTGCATCTTTGCCCTACCCCATCTCTTTTCTCTCTCTCATTTGACCCTTTACTCTGAGCAGTAGCACATCAATGTAGGTCCCTCACAAGCTGCACAGATGTGTTGGAACAATTGGGTTTTTCTTCACCAGAGCTGTCTGGTACTTGGGAGTGTTTACATGGGTAGGTCTGACAGGGCTGATGTGTGCCTGGCTCTTTGGAGAGCTGGGCAAGTGCAGAGAAGGTGCTGAGAGATAAATTCAGACTGGGATGTTGTACTGAACCCCAGCTTTAAGCACAGCTGTTGTTCTAGCTATGCTTATAGCATGCGTTTTGGGAGATTGGGACGTGCTAGTTCAGTAAAACTGTTTGCAGCTAGAAATATTATTTGACACTATTTTCTACTTTATCTTCTTTGAGACTAGCTCTTCTTTCTGGGGTGGGGTGAGGGTGGGAGTGTGAAAGCTGTAGGGGTATTTTCCCCTTGCCTTATGTGACCCAGCAATGGTGATCTTGTCCTGGCCTTTTCTGGGGTGGGAGTTAATGACTATGACACTGGAAAGTTATAAGTATTTTTACTGATTAAAAATTATCAGCCCAAGTGTTCTCAATTTCAAGATAAATCATTGAATTGAGGAAATCTTTATTTTGTATTGCATCAAATACTTTTGCTGCAAAGGATGTACTTGGTATTTTGGTTTGCTGTATATCCTGCCTTTCTTGCTGGCAAAGAATTGATGCAACATGCAGTTGTCATTATTTCCTCATCACTGCCTGTAGTGGTGTCCACAGGTAGATACCATGTGCTTATACTTCTTCCATAAGTACGTCTTTAATGGTGCTTCCTCTAAAATATCTTATTTTCACATTCTGATTTGCAGTTGAGGGACCTCTTCGGCCATAAATTATATCTGTCTTTTTGTAGACTCTTAATTCCATAAGCTTGTTTTGGCTTTTTTTAGCCAGTTTATACTAGTGCCCTCATTTTTCTTGTTTCACTGGTGGTTAGCATAATTTTGGTCCTCAGGCTAGCAACATTCAGACTGCAAGCCCCATCCTTGCTGAGCCAGACACCACCTGTGTGCTGCAGGGACATTGACCTTTGGCAGAGGGCAAAAAAAGTGAATCCTGAGCCTGCTTGTTGCCTGACTCTTTAGCACTGGGAAGGCATGCAAAAAAAGCTTCTCTGAAAAAGCACCCAGGACAGGATTATACCTGTGAGTATGACTGATCTTCTGGAATAGTTGCCAGAGGCAGCAATACTAATATGACATAAAATTATGTGCTTTCATTAGGTGATTTTTTTTTTTTGTTTAGCCAGTTTCTACAAAGGTAAAGGTGATGTGTCTATTCCAAATTGTACACATACACACTTGATATGTTAGAGTGACAGAAATCAAACTCTATATTTGCACAGGATCTACTACAGTTCTCTTCAAAACCTGTCATTAAATAATAAAAGCATAGGGCATGGGATGTGTACATGTCGTCCTTTGCCTAAGCAATGGGCAGCTGAAAGCCTATGGCTCAGGTTCTGCCAAAGGCTTGGTAGGTTTTGAACTTTGGTTGGTCTCCTTTTGACTGCTTGTTGCTGTATTTTCATTGAATTACACAGCAGTTTGGGTTGGAAGGGGCCTTAAAGACCTTCTAGTTCCAAATGCCCTGTCTAGTGGACATCTTCCACTAGATGTGGTTGCTCAAAGCTCCATCTAATCTGTCTGGGAACACTTTCAGGGATGGGGCATCCACAGCTTCTCTGGGCAACGTGTTCCGGTGCCTCACCACCCTCATAGCAAAAAATTGCTTCCTTGTATGTAATCCAGATATATTCTTTCCCTTTCAAACATTTACTCCTTGCCCTATCAGTGTATTTCCTAGTAGTCTCCCTCCTCATTTTTCTTGTAACTCCCCTTTAAGTATGGAAGGCTGCTCTTCTCCAACTGAACAACCCTGACTACCTCAGCCTGTCTTCATGGGAAAGATGTTCCAGCCCTCAGATGATTGTGCCTTCCTCTGGATCTGTTCCAACAGGTCCTTGCCCTCCCTGTGCTGGGGACCCCAGAGCTGGAAGCTGTACTCCAGGTGGAATTTTCTGAGAGCAGACTATCTTCTCCAGTTTTTCTCACTTTTGGGAGTGGTGTATCCTTAAGGATCTTTCTATATTGAAGTGGGAAATACTCAGTGGACTCACACTGGTGGTCAGTGCTTGCTGATTGCATAAATACCTGGTTTAATGTCTTCCAGATATTTGTCCTGTAATTGCCAAACAGAATTTATGTACTTTCAGAGCAGTTAATCAGGAGGGGGTTCAGCTTTGGGGACTAATAAATGACTAAGCCAGGGAGGAAATGAGAGTTTAATTAGGATATAGGATTAACAGTGCTTCAACTTACTGCTGTTCTGATCAAATGACAAAAGAAAATCTTATGTTTGCCAAAAGCCATAAGAAGGGACTATTCATAATACTTTACTACAATTCTTCTTTTATTTTTTTTCTCCGTGAAGATACCTCACTAAAAATGTAAAATGGCTAAGACACCTTTCTGACTGTTTCTTCTTACCTCTAGAGGAAGAACAGTAATTTTGTCATGAGCAAAATGCTCAAATGTTTGCTTAGCATTTCTGTGCACTCAAAGGTGCACAATCTTCCCCAGTGGTACAATATTCCTTGGCCAACAAAGGGATGTAACTGGGAAAGGAAATAATTTATCTCAAGAACTGGGCTTGCCTTTCACTTAATCTTCCTCACCTAGGGCTGGGTGGCAGTAAAAGGCATTTAGCATTCTTTGGGCTGGTCATAGGAAGCTAAAAGCAGGCAAGCTTATGGTCACCAATTCTGTAGTAAACTTTCTGGATTCTTTTAGGGATAGAAATGAGAGAATTTGGTGTAGTTTGCAGTAACAAATATTTTGCATTTCAATTTTTCAGTTATCCTGGTTATTCTCTTTGCTTGCTTCTCTTTCATCTTTAGAGCACTACTATGGTTATGTGACCTTTAGGTTTCCTTCAAACCTTCTATGTTTCAGGTTTCATCTTTGCAATAACAAAGGTTAATAGGCTAAGTTAAATAATTTACAGGCATTAGTGACTGATCCTTGACAAAATAATGAGATAGCCAATGAAGCTCAGACTTGTCCTGTCTGGAAACAAAATAAACAATTTCTCCTTTTTTAAACTTCCTTTGTCTATTTGATTTCTGTGAAGAATGAGCTTAACTTGGTATGCAACAGTTTCCCCCAGCTCTGTCTTCCATGCATTGCCTGCCCAGGAATTTGTAAGGGTAGCATCACTTGTTTTGAGTCTTAGTTGTGAAGAATTGAAATGTGCTAGTCAATTGTTATAGGCTGGACAGAAGTGTGTAGAAGCTTCCTGTTACGTAGTCTGTTAAGTGAAATTATGTAGCTTTTCACTAAACAATGTTGCTAAGTGCTGTGCTCGCATGCCCTTTGAATGCTTTCAGGAATGGTGATTCCAGCACCTCCTTGGGCAGCCTATTCTAATACTTGACCACCCTTCTAGTGAAGAAGTTTTTCCTTATATCTAGCCTGAACTTCCTCTGGAGCAACTGGAGGCCATTTCCTCTTGTCCTGTCACTTGTTACATGGGAGAAGAGACTGAACCCTACCTGGTTACAGCCTCCTTTCAAGCGGCTGTAGAGTTATAAGATCTCCCCCGACCCTCCTTTTTTCCAGGCTAAACACCTCCAGCCCCCTCAGCTGTTCCTTGTAAGACTTTGACAACAGTGGAAGGTTTAGAGCTCTTCTCTGGACTCAGTCCTGCACCTCAGTGTCCTCAATGTCCTTCTTGTAGTGCTGGGCCCAAAACTGGATGCAGGATTTGAGGTGTGGTGTCATCAGTGCCAAGTACAGGGAGACAGTCACTACCATGCACCTGCTGGCCGTGGTTTCTGCCACAGGCCAGGATGCCATTGGCCTTCTTGGCTACCTGGGCATACTGCTGGAAAGTTTGTGAAAAAGTAGCTTGCTTCCTTTCTCTGTAATTCCTTTAGGCACGAGCATGCTGTGTGTTTCTGGGTGTGCTCTCATCTACTCAGTGTTTGGTGATGCCACACCTGGAGTACTTGGTCCTGTTCTGGGCTCCCCAGTACAGGAGAGATGTGAACATACTGGAGTGAGGGCCCTGATGATGAAGGGACTGGAGCATTTCTCCTGTGGGGAAAGACAGAGCTGGGACTGTTCAGCCAGAAGAAAAGGATCAGAATGCAAGGGATGCTACTGAAGTTTATCTGAAAGACTGGTGCAAAGAAAGTTATTAGACTCCTCTGAGGCTATTGAAGGGACAAGAGGCAAGGGGAGCAAACTGAAACACAGGAAACGCCATTTTTGTTAAAACCCTTGGGTTGCTCAGAGAGGTTGTGACATCTCTGTCGCTGCAGATGTTAAAAATCTGACTGGACATGGCCTTGGACAACCTGCCTTGACTGGGGAGTTGCATTAGACAAATGATCTCCAAAGATGTCTTCTGACCTCTACCATGCTGTACTTTCTACAAAAAGACCTCAATTGAAATTTTACTAAACTTTCTGCTAACAATGGAAAAATCCGTGGATTCATACAGGTGAAAGCTTGTTTAATCCTTGAGACATCCTCATGAAATTGCCAGAAAACTTACGTTGATATTACAGTGATTATAAGAGTCACAAAATTGCAATGAGTGTATAAGCTATACGTGTTCAATGTTTTTGGTCTAGAAATCTTTTTCCAAGTGATAGTGTGTTAAGGCTTTGTAAGGAGACTTCTTCACTTTTTTCCTTAATTTCTGAGTTAATTGTCATTGGAAAGTTCATTTTTTATTTATTTCGGTAGATGAAATACAACTGTGAAAACAAGTGATTTTTTTGTGGTTTGTTTTGTTTTTTGTTTGGTTTTTTTTTGTTTGTTTGTTTTAAGGCTAGATTTCTAAATACTGTCAGAGGTTTGAAGCAATCAAACCCAGAAAGCTGCTAACATCTTGCCTTTGCATAACTCAAGGTGTTATGTTATGATTGTCTTTTACACTGGACTGCCAGGAAAGACTTAAATTCCATGGGGTTATAAATTCTATTTGTTTTTATATAACTCCGTTCTGCATGCTGCTGTTGCTGGAATGAGTGCTACATGGTCTGTATCCAGAGATACTTTGTTAACTTCCTTTCGGAAACATCTAAATGGTACTTGTGTAATTTTGAAAATATTAACAATTTTTTAAAATCTGTTGATTTAATCCATTTTCACAAGGAAAGTAGGATACTCTGATTAAGTCTTCCCATCTTTTTTTCCCCACCCTGCACAACTAGTTCAACTTGCAGTAACTAGTGGAAGTTTAATCCAGTATTCATAAACCTAATTGTGTGTTATGAGGCTAATTAAGCAGCTAGAGGTTGTGTGAATGTAGCAGTCAAATAAATACACTGGTCAGCATGTGCATGTGAAGGACAGCCTGGTGCATGCCCAAGTACCTGTAGCCTGTTGTGGAGTTGCAGTGAGAGGCCCAAGAAGAAGTGAGCAGGAACTGACACTAATGGGACATCCACTGATCTGTAGGAGACCAAGAATTCTTAGCCTTCTATTTAGGAAATTGGAGCATGTAATTATATGCAGGAGCCAGGTATTGCTATTTAAATCTCAGGAACTAGCTTCTGTTTGTGATAATCTGTTGACCTAGAGAGTTTGAGAGAGGAATGATTAGTTAGAGTCTAGGAGCTTGGGTAAAAGAGAGAGAGCTCTGAGGGAATGCAGGGTTTTAATCAGGAAGGGTTTTAATATTTGGAATGAAAAGACAGGGAGTGAGGAGGGTTTAGGATTGCAGCCTTTGGGTTGCTAAAGAAAAATAGGAAAACTTCTGACTAAAAGAGTTGGGATAGAAGAGACACTGGAATACAAGCCGGCAGAAAAAATTAGAGTTGCAAATAACTTTTCAGTGCTACTGTCTTTACCTGCTTGTTACAGACAACGGAATAATGTCTTGTGTACTGTGAACATTGTTTCCTGAAGATGCTCAAATAAGTTTGTTTGTGATGTCTGCCTGCTTCCTTCTCAGTCCAAGCAATCTTGTTTACTTGTGCATGTGCAGGGTCTCAGACATCTGTTGTCTCTGCTTGCTTTCTGGTATGCAAATAGGCTTTTTGTGGGGATGCTCTTCTGTTACACAGAAGATTATGCTGGTTGAACACAGTGATCCATCTGACCTTATATCCTGTGAATCACCTCCACAAGTGTAAGTGAGCCTAATAACAGTTCTAATTTGGGCACAGAAAAAGGAGCAGATGGCTAACACCAACTTGTGGATTCCATTTTCTTTATAACCACTTAGGAATTCAAAGACCTGAGCTATGCTCATAACAAAATCCGCTGTACTAAATCTAGTTTGTGATTTTATTTATGTTCATAAATTTACTTTGTCTTTTTTTCTTTAAGTGCCTTCCTGTTTGTTGCTTAGAAACATCATCTTTGGTAGATTTTGGGCAGGAGTTATCTGCCCTTCTCTTTTCTTCTTTTCTCTCTCCATGTGCTGGGCAGTTTGTGAAATATACGCTCAAATGTTATTTGTGTTGTATGTGAAAGCTTCACAGGTCTGTCTTACACTGGGAGCTGACACTGCTTGGTTTGACCCAGTGTTAGGGACCCATTGCAAGGTGTTGGAATGACATGAGGGGTTTCTGGCTCTGGTGACTCTCTGGAGCAGCCTTGTGTACTGCCTGCAATTCTGGAGCAGCCTTGGGACACTGCTTGCAGCTCTTGGGTTTGCACTGTCATCCCATGAAAACAGCAGGGTCACTGGCTGCCCAGCATGGGCTGTCAGGCTCTGTGTTGAGCATTATTTCTGTCTCCTGAGAGCTTGGTTATCTATACCTCCCTTTTAATCATCATTCCAATGTGCTGAGACCGCAGCATGGTGTATTAGGTTGCCTTTGTGGGGAGGTATGGAGACAGCTATTTTAATATTCCTTCAGCTGTGAGGATACCTTACTCTAGGTTATCAGTTGCTGGGGGATTTTTGTTGTGAAGTAAACACAGTTTAGCCAAAACTTACAGTACTCTTTGTTGAGAACCAGGAGGTGGTCCTCATTACTTATCTGTGGTGTCTGCTGTTGGGAAACACCAGGTAGTGTGTCTGTCAGCAGCACTGGATGACTTTTCTTTTTGCATAATTTTTCTTTTTCTAATGTTTATATTCCAAAGTTTGGTCTCTACAGAAAGCTTAAAATTTGGGTAACTGCATTTTGTGTGCCAGTTGCTGTGGGCAGATGTTGTTACTTTTTTTTTTGTTAGATACACTCTTAATATAACTCTGGTTTTGCCCAACTGCTGAAGTTTGGAGAGAGAAGGAAAAAGTATGAGGAAAACTCTTGTGCATACCACTGATTGCAGAAATTAAAATTGCAGCACAAAGGTGAAAGTTTACAAGCAAATTATATCTTACTAGAGCTATTTTTTTCTGCCATGGTGTTGCAAGAGAAGAATCTGCAGAACAGTCTCAACTCTTGCTTTTTGTTCCTTTAAAAAGGCTGAACATCTCACTTTTCCCCCCAATCCCTTAAAAAGGTCCAACCCAGAACCTGCTGATAAGGATTATTCTGTGTTGATAAAGTCAGGGGCCAGTACTCCCAATGAGCTCAGGGCTGCTTCTGTGAGTTTGGTGGTCTCAAACTGGTCCTTCATGGCTTGCTTTTTGCTTCTTGCTAGCAGGGATAAAAACTATTCTAGCTTCTACACTCAAATTTTAGACGTTTATTTTGTGTCTTTTGCTGTATCAATTAGTCTGAGTTAGATAAAAAAAGACAGTTGTTTTCTATCTTTTAGAAAAAGCCTAAAAAGGGCTTTTTCTATCCAGAAATACAAACCTTATCCTTCTTTTTGTCATTGTTTTCAGGGTTTCATAGATGTGCTAGTCTTGGGTGGGGTGGTATCTATGATAGATACTCCTGATTGCCTAAAGGCTTAGGCAAAGGGATGTTTCTAACTTCCTTACATTCCAAGTGTCTTAATTGAAACCCACAGGCTAATTCCTTCTTTTATTTCTAAATTCCTTTGCGAGAACCTAAATAACGAGGTGGTGAAGGGAAATTTAAGTCTTCAAATGTGAGATGACTGTGCTGGAGTGGTTAGGCAATTTCTGTACTTTATTTGCCAATCAAGTCTATGCTTCTCCAGGGCATTTTCATTATAGTGCTGTTCTGCCAGCTGTTTTGGGTGCGATAACTTCTCTCTTTCAAAAGCTAAATAATGGAATTCTGTCATGCAAGTATGTAATGTGTTTTGGGGAAATAAGAAAGCTCTCTTTCAGCATGAAACAGAGGCTGAGTAGAGGACAAACCGCAATCCCTTGAGGCTTTTGGTTTTACCTCTATTTTTAGATAATTTAGATTCCTTTTTGCTCTCCAACACAATATTCACCAGGTAACAGGTTGAACTTGAACTGTGATTTCAAGGTGCCCCAAATGAAATTACAGGATAGTGTTGTGGGTGGAGGAGGCATGTAAGGCTACAAGAACGGCTCTTGGGGGCAACTGAGTGCCAGGACACAGCTGGGGCATCTGATCCCAGGAGCCGGTTGTTTCGAGCACACTCCAGTTGGGTGGACATCCATCATCTTGTGTAATAGAAGCAAGCTTCAGCAAGCAGGCATCCGGGAAAGGAAGCTGCTCTTCTCTGTTTTGTCATCACAAGAGTTTAATTCTTTGTGTGTGTGTGTGTTTAGGTTTGTTTTTATTTCCTCTTAAAGGAACAAACTGTTCTGACATTGTCCATTTCTGGTCCATTAAGTGACTGGAGGGCAGGCAGAGCCATGCTGGCCAGAGGAAACGCTCGATAGGTAATGAAGCAGAATTTGGCCCCGAGTCAGTCCTTGGCTTGTATTGTCAGGCTGCAGCAGTGTGAAAGGAAACAACTGTTTTAGCAGCTTGGTGAATTTGTTTCTCACTGGGCTGTAATTCGCTGACATTTTTAATGTCTTGTGTGAGAAGTTGACTGGCTGGATTACTGTGTGCTTTGCTGAATGGTGATACTGCTTTTTGACTGAATGTGGCTAAGTTGTTATCCAAATCATAATGTCAGCCTCCAGGGGTTAGCCTTACAGACTTGTAGGAATCTATAACTTGTCAATGTTGCTATCAAAGCACCAGCATTTCAGGCTTTTTTTCTTTTTCTTTTATTAAAGGGATTTATAGCAGAAAGCTTGAGAAAACTGTAGGTGTAATGGCCAGTTACAAAAATCCTATTTTCAGAGGCTTTTATAAAGCAAACATCAGAGCAGAGCCTGACTATCAAGGGTTGTCTATAAATTTTATAACTGATCAGGATGCTTTAGGAAGATGGGAGTTGTGGGGGTTCTCATTCCTTAGCAAATAGAAGGGATGCTCTGCTCCTTAGGGGATAGTAGGGGTACATACATTCATATTCTTTTATTCACCAGGTCTTTTACCAAGACTAAGTAGTTTGCGTTTATCAATAATGCGGGTTTTGGTGGATTTTTTTCCTTCCTTTTCCTAGAAAACCCTCTTTTTGAAAAGAGAGAAAAGGGACTGGATTTTTAGTAAGTGCCCTGTGTGCTACTGCAACACGGCTAGTAGGACCACTGCCACTAGCTGGGCTGAGGTGTTGGGGAGCAGCTATAGGAGCAAGGCCTGCTGAGGGAGTCCTGGCAGGCTGAAGCTGGGGAATGTTGAGGGGAGCTGTCACCTCCTGCCATGCATGTGCTCGGGAAAGGGCTCAAACCTCCAAGACTGGGGTGTGTAGAGCTCTTACTGCACAGCATTTATAAATACAGGACCCTTTTCATTACTGTTGCTCTCCTCTTACACAGTCATACAACTGTTTTTGGCTTTTCTGTTCTTGGCCTTTATCATGCTTAGGAGTAATAATGTTAAAAGAGTGTGATACCTCAAACTGTGGTGTTACTGTTCATTGTCACAGGTACATAAGGAAGGAAGAAGGCAGATGGAGCCTTAGGAAGGTATCATGGTACATAGGTGTGTACTTGGGAGTGTTGGTGCAAAAGGGGCAGGCAGGTTAATGAATGATACTTAAAAAGATAAACATGTTTAAATCTCACTGTGTTCAATCCAAATAGTATTTGAAATTAATGCTATTGGAAAATATTGGTCCAAAAGTGGCAGTTGGACAAATCTAGTCCATTCTTGTGTCTTAAAAGAAAAACAAAACCAAACAAAACAAGAAAAACAGACTTGTAGGGGGAAAATGGATTAAATTTTTTTTTTTGAGTTTCATCTTGTCTGCCAGGCTCCTGTGAGATGGATACTTAGGATCTACCAGGAAGTTACTTGGTTCTGTCTTTGATGGCAAGGAGCTCTATGCCACTGAGGGGAAAAGACAGGGTTAACAAGATTTCTTAAGTAATTATACTCCCCTGAAGCAACACCTTGAGTTTCAACATTTTGAGCATGGCATGCTGTACGTATGTTACAGTGATCTTCATGCTTGCTCAGAAAAATCTTTTCATGCGTTGGGCTGTCTTTGGGTACCTTGTTGACCCTGAGGTATGACTCAGAGTAGGGTCTATTGGATCAGCTTTAGGTGCCAAAGAGGAGAGGCAGAGGAGGGTGAAACAATGGCTGCTGGCTGATATACACCTCCCAAGCAGGTTTTTCAGCTGTAGCCTAAAAGAAGCCCAGAACTGAGGTTTTGTTTTAAATGGATGTGAACAACTTCATACAGTTTAAGTTTTTCAACTGTCATGACTCTTCATGTCTTGCTGATGTGACTTCTTGTGTCTGGACTGAGCTGTAGCCACTGTTCCTTGCTGTGAGGAATACCTGGTCATTGGTTTCTGTTATTAATAGCTTTTTGGCTAGATGTATTAGATGTGAATACATGGATTCATGTCAGCTTCAGATGCATGTTAGGCCAGAAATGCAAAATATTGAGGTCATCTGTATAAGAAATCTTCTCAGTTTCTGCTGTAATTTTTAATCTTTTTTTTTTAATATCTGGATTTTATAGATAAAACTATTGTACAACAGTCTCAATTGTTGCTGAGGTATATGATCTTGTAAGTGGTGCTTTTTAATCATAATCTGATATTGCTTCAGAGTGCATAAACTTTCGTGATTGCGTGAAGTAGAAAATTTGAGTTGCAATCACGCTTTTTCCATGGCTTCATTCCAAGTGCAGGGACAGTTAGTCTGCACACCATCGTGGTTTGCTACTTTGTGGTATGTATTCTGGAAAAATTGATGCCAGCTGCCATCAAGAGGTTCCACAAGAGAGCATTCCAGACAGCAGCATGTTGTGGTTGCCTGAAGAGTATCTCAAGACTGATCAGCTAAGAAGCTAGTGGAGTCTTGAAGGGCTTTTGGAGACTCCTGATCTGGGCTGCAGCTGTCCAACAGTTTCCCCTGTGTAAGGCACTTTCTGCCATGGCTGTGGTTTGTGCAGGGATTTGGAGGTTAAAGCCTTTGACAGGTTGCATGCCTGTATTTTCTTGTCTGCAGCAAGCAGACCTGGAAATCCATACTGGGTGAACCTCCCTTGCCTAGTCTGGTTGTCAGCAGTTATTTCACTTTTAGTGAATTTAAGTACAGGTGATGAAGCACAGGCTCACCTTTAGCAGTGCTTGGTGTAATCTACCCAAGATGTGTCCTGTGATACAGGCAGGAGTATCTGTCCTGTGCTGGAGGTGACTCACCCTGGTTTAGTGGGTAAAATTGCAGGTGACTCCTAAGTGGCTTCCTTAGGCATCCTGGGAAGCTGCCTTCTCTCTGCACAGCTGGAGGCTGCTGCTCCTCCCTCTGCTGTGACCTATAGGCACTTGCCTGCCCTTCCTTCTTGTCCTGCTGGGTCCTTCTCCCACAGCTGGGGCTGTCTCCCACGCCCTAGGTGGTGGTACTTTGGTGCCACATCAGCAGGGCATCTCAAGGGAAGGGCTGTTGAGCCCTTCCCACACCTTAGCTGAGCTTGTCTGTGACTGATCAATAACATGGTTCTGAACCCAGGTGCAAAAACAGGCTGAGGGTGGGTGAGGCTGCCAGTGCTTCAAGGGTTGTCCTAGCAGCTTTGCTACCACAGAGGCTATTATCTGCATCAGAAGCTTGAATAAAAGGCCTCAGCACCTTTTGGAGTAATGCATTCTGGCAAAAAGGTGTTGACAAAGTCTGTTAATTAAAAGCCCGTGGTTTCATAGGTTGTTTTTCACCTGATGGGAAGCTTGTAAGTTTTATGCATCAGAAACTTGCTTGGGAGGTGCTGTGAGGCTGATTCTAATGCAAAGGAGCTGTTGTGGTGACTAGCAAAGCCAAAACATTTGTGTGACTCTGCAAGTACCAAAGTGTTGTGAATAGTTCAACAGCTTTATTAATAGATAAGGCAAAAAATTCTCGTGCTTCTCAGGACAGTGTTTAAATGTGACTTGCATTGAACAATCTAGGATTAAGAAGAATGCATTTTCACTCATTTTTTTCTTATTCTTTCTCTCCAGATGAACATAATGATGTACAGAAAAAAACCTTTACAAAATGGATAAATGCTCGGTTTTCCAAGGTAAGTTAGTTTGGATGTACCACTGCTTTATTTTGTTTGGTTCACTGTTTAGAATAATTTTGGTTAAATATACTTTGCACTTATTCTTGTTGAATACTCCTAGTAAAATGCCAGTGTGTAGTGAAAACAGATAAAATAGCATAGTTTGTTCCCTCAATTTCCTCATGCACATAAACATTTGATTCTATGTTTTAAGAAAAAATAAAATATTCTATTTTATTATATATTAGAATAGTTATTTGCATGAGCATGTTTGTTTGGTTTTGTTTAGTTTTGGTTTAGTTTATTTCTACATGCAGTTTCCAGAGGGCATTGCAGCAGATTTTGAACCTTCATTGCTATGTTTTACTCTGTTGCTGAGTCAGTTTTACTCTGCAAACCTCTGGTTGAAGCTGCCTGATGTTGCTACTTGAGTCTCGACTGAAATTTTGCATAATTATTTGCTCATTTTGAATTTTCCTTGTCTCTCATGTTGTACATCTCTCATTTTAATTCTCTTTAGTGCCTTGAAACTTACTGAGGATCTTTTGTGATTTGGGATGATAAAGAAAGTGAAGTTTGCTTTGGAATGCTATTTAAAGCCTGCTTTTTACACTGTTCTGCTGATAGTGGAGAATGACGCTTTGCCCATGAGTATAAGTGTTTGTGGAAAGTTTTCTTACTTCATAGTTTGAATGTATGAAAGAATCTGGAGTATTATCAAGGAAAACTCATGTATTTTTCTACCTAGTGTAGTGCTGCAAATGGGGTTACTACTATTTTGCATATTCTTACTGAAAAGTGGCATGCATGTGAAATCCTGAAAGCAGGTATAAATATAAAAGGAAGGGGGTGTGGTGGTTGTTGTTTTGTTTCTTTTTTTTTCCTCAAATAAAGCTGCAACAGTGCTTTAGCATGAATGGCTGCTTCTGGAGTGCTGCCCTTCTGAAGTTCTTGATCAGTAATGTAAGGAATTTTTACTTTCCTTCCGGTGCAACAGGACGCTGGGCAATGCAAGGCTTGTGGCCTTGGTTGAATCATTTTGGCTTAGTTTTGTTCTGGTTGAAAGCTGATATCCTGAACTCTTCATCCAATGCATTCTTGGCTAGTTTTCTCTTTAGAGGAGGAGTGTGTGTGGGTTACTGGTTGCTCTCTGCTCAGCTTTTCAATGCTGCCCAGAGGAATGATGATCCTGCAGGAGGAGCATTAGGCAGGGCAGGATCATGTGAGGAAAGAAAATGTGGTGAGCAAGAAAGGACTGACTGTAGTCCTGCAGCTGGCATAAAGATGGCATGAACATGGAAGTGACAGTGGGATTGAGAATGAATGACAATCATACTGAGAATGTGCCAGGTGACTTACCTGTGAGTACTGTGGGCATTGTATTGAAGAAGGTAAAATTGTTTTCAGTCATTCTGCTTGTACTCACACGGATATATCTTATAAAGCATCTTTCCTTCTCTACTATGTAATCAGACAGAACCTGCTTTGTAATCAGACAGAGCCTGGGTTTCCCTGGTGCAGGGTATGGTCAGACACTCACAGGATTTGAAGTAACTGTAGCTTTGTAACTCTGTAACTTCATGGCCCATTAAACACCTGAAGATATGAAAGCCTTGTTAATAATTAAAAACGCTTCTATAAAAGGACATACTCTCAACTGCTGCATGTCCAATTCAAACTTGAGCATGGCTATTTTGGCATGATAAGACGCAGATTTATGAAGACATGTTCAAATTTCAAGGAAAATTACAATGTTAAGTAGAAATCACCCCATGTAATAAAGTCTAGATTCAACTGTACCTTAAAAATAGAAAGGGACTAATTGCAGTCCTGTCATATTGAAGTTTTTTTTATGTACAATGTCATTCAGGTTGTTTAAAATTCCTTTTATGTGAACGAGATTGATTTATCTGCTTAGTAGAGTAGAGAGATTTTACAGGTTACTTAAATGTAATCTGATTTACATTGCAGAAAACAAAAGCAAACTTAGGTATCTTGTGTGGAGTTGTAAATTTTGTTCCAAGAATTTTACTTGTCCGTCCATGTTAATTATATTGTACTTGACTTTCATTTAAGCAAATCAAAAGTAATTAGTTGAGCCTTTATAAACAAGCTTAGCATACAAAAATTGTAAAATTGCAATGGCATAATACTGAGTTTGACTTAATTCAATAAGGTTTTAGAAAGGATCTAGAAAGAGGGCAGTGTGTTTCCCTTCTCTCATCAGAGAACAGGTAGGTGAGTAAAACACTTCAAGTATCTCAGGTGTGCTGTGAGGTGCCTGCTTCAGTACACTGATTGGTGAGATAAGAGTTCTTGGCGTAGTTCCCAGTACAGTAACTTGGTTTTGCACTTTTAGTTTAAACTGGGCTAGAACAATGCCTTTTATCTGTGTGTTGTTGGAAGTCAAGGCACAAACATTTAAAGTGAATTGAGTCTTTAGGTCAATAAATGTAGTCAGCCAAGACTCAGTTCTTTCTAGACATACCTTAGGAGAGCTGTACACACTACAATTCACAAGCTTATGATGGCTGTGTAGTAAGGATATTTTGCTAAAATTAAAAGGAATAAAAATTGGTAGAGAAATAGTCTGTTACCAAGCTTCGACCAATAGGGAAGTTTATATTCAAATAAATATTGAGGCAGAGCATTTCAGCATATGTTTATAAAGCCATGTGGTATTTTTACTTACTGTATTTTTTTCCATTACTCTGTCCAGTCTAATTTCAAGAGTCAGATTCAGCTGTTTTCCTGTGGTATAGCCTTACCAATTAAAGCATCTAGTTGTATGATAGCTAATACATGTTCTTTACACTATGTAGCATTGTTTTCTATCTCTTTATCCCTTTCTAAATTAATCTTCATCAATACTTAACAGTTCATATGTATGTTATTTTCAGAACATCTTTCTGCAACACAAGTGCTATCTTGTCACAGTGGTTTTCAGCTACTGCAAATAAAGATAAACATCATAACTGGCTAGTAATTTTAAGTGCCCAATCTCAGACCAGTTAAATTATCCCAGAGGATTTAACATTTCTTAATATAAAACAGCTCTTGATCCTTGTGACAGAATTCAGAAGGTCCATCTCTTCTGCAAACTGAAATAATCCAAAATATCTAGTTGGTTTTCAGATGGAGCTTGATCAGCGTACAAAAGGGACTTGAACATGGATGTGCCTGCATCAGCAAGGACTAGCTTTAATGATCTAAGGAAGTCTCTTAATCTGGCACACAGTTAGTAATTGCATGTAAAATTCTGTTTTAAATGGTTCTGATGAGTTACAGGGGAACTTCTGGCTAACAGTGGAGTTCAAAGTAAGGTCTGGAGGATAATGTAATGCTCCAGTACCCATATGTTATTTGTTTCACATAGGTAAAGAGAAAGTGAACAAAGATTTTCTAATCTACCATAGTTTGTCCAAATATCTGAATAGCTTCAATCTTTGTCTACTTATGTTTTATCAGCAGGCCTGAGACTTTTTTAATGCATCTTAGAGATCTCTGGTGCTTCAGCTTATAATTACAGAGTAAAGTAATTGGATGCTCGCACTTGCAACCCCAGAAGGTTTCTAGAAACTTGATAGGTGTGTTGAGGAATTCAGGAGTCTTGTGTCCCACTTTAGAACCTTGCAAGTACAATTCTTTTTGCCCCATTTTCTTTCTTTACTCCTACTTTCTGACCCTGTTTTTGGTTTGTTTGGTTTTTTCCCTTCACTTACTATTACACCCTCTCATGTCAGAAGCCTTGCCTGCCTGGCAAGTCCTTGCAAATCTGGAGTTTGACTGCCCTGCCTATTTCACATCAACTTTTGCATTTGTCAATATACTTTTTTTCCCATCACAACCCAGTTTTCTTTTTAAAGCTCCAGACCTACTACATCTGCCCTTCAATTCCCCTCTGCCGCCTTTACAGGATTTGATGCTTGTGCGGTCAGTCCTACTTTTGCATCTCGCTTTGTCTCAGTGGTACTAACCTTACCCTCCCTTTACCTTCTTGCAGGATTCAGTCTTTGCTGGCTTTAGTTTTCTCATTTTCCAATGTGATACTTTTCCAAGTTTGCTTTCAGATTGGTTCCTCTCCTCCTCTGCTATTCCTGAACTTGGCAGGTGGAATACAGAGTCAGCAGAAGAAACATGATTCCCTGACTTAATTTAGACCCATGGAGTCAGGATTGTAGCAGCCTGTCAGAACTTAGTGCTGTCACTCACTAGAGGAAGTTTACACATCCAGCATTGGCAAACTGAGACTCTGGCTCCATCTTTTTTACCTAAACTTGTTTCTTCACTGTGTTTGTGAAATTTTCCCACAGGGGTGACAAAAAAAAGCTTTAATGCTAGGAAGGTTGTGCTCTGCAAAAAGAGCATAAAAGCCCAGAGATTTGTGGTATTCAGTGAAAATGACACTAAATTTCCCTGCTCCTCAGTTATAAGGCTTGGATGTGGGAGGCTGTTGAATGGAGCCAGCTGGGGCATTGTTCCAAGGTGTCAGGAACTGTATTCAAAGCCCTTCCATGACTGAGCTCTGGGCCTCCCTTTCCTTTCCATCATGTGTTCCCATTGCTTCCCAATCCAAACTCAGTTTCTGTTTTTTATGTACAGAAGCCTTATACAGACTTACTTCTGCATTTACAGTGTTCTTCCTGCATGTATTTGTGATTCTGGTCCTCCAGGTCCTGTGCTAGTGCCCTGGCATCTGCATTGGCCAGCATTGACAGGGCTTGGAGCCAGGCCAAGATCTGCTAGTGTGAATAAAGCCAGATATCCCACTCTTTTACAGAATCTTAAGCTCTTTTTCCTACTGTGTGGTCTTCCAAAAATGTTTCACTTTTGGGTTAGAGTAAAGAAGAAGTGGAGGTGCAGCTTGGGAGTAGAATGCATCCTCCAGGGCTGAGCTCCAGGTTAGCCTTTGAGAAGGCTCAATGTGGGCTCCTGTGCATTTCCTTTCCTGGGCTCTGATGTGTGCCTTTCCCTGGAAGGGCACCAAAGAAAGATGAGAGAAGACGGGCCAGTAGGAGAAGGGATGAGTTGTAGTTAGAGTGCTTTGGGGTGTTGTGGCTTTATATGTATCTTTAAAACTGAAACAGTTAATTCCTCATTATACCAGGCATTAATTCATTTGTGAACTGCAAAGTCTTCTTTTAGCCTTTTGTGTGGTGTGCTGAATAGATGTTTTCCTCCATTTCTACTCCTTAATTTTCTTTCCTCTAAGTGTTGTTTTGTCATAATAGTAAATGTCAGGTCCTGTACTGCTGAAGACATTTTGCAGCTCAACTGCTGACCCTTAGCAACTGTGATAAATCTTTTTAAAGACAAAATTACACCTATTCATGATAATTAATTTCACGTGACCCAAGATACATGAGGTCAAAGACATTTCAGAAGTGTTTTTTTTGGGGGGGAAGGGGAATTATGGAGTAATACACAGACAGTGTATTAGTCATGCAAGAAAAGAGATCAAAAAGATTGATTAGGCAATTTTTTCTGTCCAAGGTGACATCACCTAAGATGGTGTCTAGTTCTTTCTGCAGTTCAGTTTTTGTGGCACAAGCAAGGAAGTACTCGATGGCTGGTAAAATATTCTGTAATCTTATTGGTTCTGATATTTTTCAGTGCTGAATTAAAATGCAAAATGTAACTTCACTCAAAGACAACCAAAGCTTAAAAAGCAGCAGCCTTGATAGAAAAGAGGAATGATCTGAGTGGAAAAGAATTAGTGTTTGCATGAGCTGGCCTTGAAAAAATCAATTTTTAGTCTATTTTTTTCTTAGTCTTTTTTTATATGAAAAGACCAAATGAGCCTTTCTAGGCCTAGGATTTGTATTAGCCAAGAAGCACAAAGGTAAATTTTTCTTCTCCAATAGATTGAGTTATGGTAACGATGACTACTTTCTAGCACAAAAGCAACTGCTACAAAAGTAGCAGTTTGTGACTCTCCCAGATATAGCAGTAGCTAAAGCTTGTCAATTTTCTGCCCTCCTTTTAACTTCTGCTGCTTTCTACTCTAAGAGCAAGGTGTAGACAGCACCTCCCTCACTGGATTTGAAGTCTTGGTATAATAATATGGAATGTAAGTATTGCTGACTTGGTTAATGGTCTGGGTTTGGGATAGAGATTGATTCTCGGGCTTGGTTACTGTCCCAGTTGTTTAAGTGTTTGTGGGACTTTCTTAAGCACTAGAAGCTGAATCTGGTGGAGGCATCAATGCAAATCTGTTCCTTTACCCACTAGCTGCTAATGAGAATAGTCAACCTGGTTAGCAGGAATTTTTTCTAGGGTCCAATTGAAGTTATCTAGCTTGAAAATCTAATAAAAGGATAATCGTTCAGTCTTAGAAGAGAAATAACTGACAGTGGTAAGCAGGGTCCCAACTGCCTCTGCTGGTATTGTTATGTAATAAGGCTTAATTGCGAGCTGAGGTTAGTACTGTTACATTAAACATGTTTTTATAATGTAGGCTTATGTAAATGCATTAATAAATACACTGGAGAGAGAAAGGCCTACAGAGTTACTGATGCCTTGCTGTGCTATTTGCACTGGTAGATGTTCCCTCCTTCAGTCATATTTTCAGTCAAATATTTTAGGTATTCTGTGAATTGAACTATCTTTAGCTTTTTAGCTTTGCTGCTCCTTAAACTGATGTCTGTCATGTAGTAGAATCAAAATTTCCAGCATATCTCAGTAATGAGTATTACTTTCCCCTATCACCCCCTGTTAGTCTGGGGTTTTAAATAGCAATTTAGTTGCTTGTAACTTTTATTTTTGAGCACCAGTAGTTAGAAATAATTTGGTCTAAAAGGTGTCTACCTCTTATTATTGTAACTTTTCATTTATCTGTTTTACTTGGTATTTGAAATCATAGTTTTGGTACTAGTGTTGTGTTGAGATGCCACAACTCCTTGGAAATATTCAGCATAGAGCAGAGTAAACTCAGTGAAAATATATCTGTCACAGTATAACTGGTATTTAAATATGCTGTCCTGTAACTGCTGCATGTTAGTGGAAGGAGAATGGAAAAAAGTATCACATTTTTGTAAACAATGTCCATATTCTTAAATTAGAAACTGGCAGGGTTATTTGTTGACATGGTTGTTTACTTTATGTAATGACCTTTTTACTTTCTGATTTGTTTCCCACATTGAGTTCCCATGTGCTGGCCTTATGATGTAGCAGCACTTGGTGTGTTTCTTACTTGGTTTTGGTCATGATAGTGTAGTTCTTGTTCCTGTGTTGTTTGAATTTAGACTGGTTACCATAAATTCCTTGGGAATGTACTTGAACATTATGAATGGTTCATGCTGTCATTTAAGAGCCCAGCCTTATGTCCAATATTTGCCCCTTCTCAAAGGAAAGGGGTCATTGCAGTTCTACTACTACTTTGACCTATGTATTGAGCATCTTACTAGATGTTAAAAATTGCCATATGCTGGTTAAAAATAATTAACTAAAACAACTCTTAACTTCATAAAAGTGACATTGATGGAAATTCAGTATGTACTGCTTTTTATGTCTTTTTAGGTTGGTGTTCCTAAAGTGGCAGATGATATAAATGGCAACCAGGGCTTTTCCTAGCAGTGCTCTGAGCAGCTGGAACTTATCTACTGCATTCCCTTAGTGGCTGGTGAAGGTCATTTGTATGATTTTATGAAATGTGTTACTTTCCTGGTGAGAGCCAGTGTGCACTAACTGTGAAACTGAGAAGACCTTTCATCCTGGTTTTAATGTTGCGCCTATAAGGTTTAAATCTTTATCACTGAGGAGGATGTGAAATGGAGGTGGCTTATCTCTTGAGCATTCATTAATTGGGAAAGTTAGGTTTAATAATGTAGCTTCAGTTATTATTGATTTAAAGCACAGGTAAATTGTCTGCTACAATTGATATGAGGAAATTTCATGTTTCTAGTTAAACAACTAGGTAAACATTTAAACTTCTTTAATTATTGTCTTTGCATATAATTTCATGTTCAAGAATAAAGAACATAAATAGTCATGATAAAATAATAAATAATAGCTGATGTTTGGAAAAAGGAGGTTCTGTCCTACTGAATATTTGACTCCCTTTTTTTCTCCAACTCAGTTTGATACAGTTCCCAATTGATAATAAAGGGATAATTAAGAGTATTCTACTGTAGAACATACTCAAGAATGATCACTGCCTTTTAGCTGTGGTGGCTTTAGTAGGAAAAACTGTGCTGATGCCTGGGCTTTCAACTGTCAGCAGCATTGGATGACTTAAAAAAATGTGATCCAGATTTTGTTTATGCCTTCCTCCATTTCCGGGGAACACTTTCTGGCAAAGAGAAGGAATGATTTCTGCAGAGTCATGTTGGCTGGCCTGGATGACCCTTCATTGTAATTCTAGATGTGCACAAGGAAGTGTGAGTCACCCTCTTAAACCTGATCCAGGTAGAGGGACTTGAAAGGTGGCCAGAGAGGCATATGAGGGCTGCTGGTGTGAGGAGGTCACTGCATGTGGTATCTCCTTCCTAAATAGTGCCAGTATCTTGCTAGGAAGTGCAAAACTGATGCCTGAGGTGCCTGGTCTTTTGTATGTGTGGTAGTCTCTGGTCTTCAGCTCAGAGATCATTAGAAAACTGTTGCTTCCTCATGAGGTAAATCAACAGAAAAAGAGATTTCTTCTGTGGATAACTAGGAAAAGTCTCCTCCCTCCCTTGTGTTCACAACAAAGGCTGGCACCAAAATATTTGTTGGAATAAATGTAACATGATGGGTTGGATCTGGTTCTTATCCTTGTGTATGTGCCTAGCGGTGCATAACAAATGTTGTCACCATGCGAAGTTCATGAGAACACAAGCAAGTCTAGCCCACAACTTATGTACAGTCTCTAGCTTTTATTTTTTTACTTTCATTTCTCTTGCTCTGCTTCCCTTTCCCTTTCTTTTTGCCTCTTCCTCTTTCCCTTGCATCAGCCCTGTTAAGTGAATCAACTACTTTCCTGCTATCAGTGCTAATTTAAAGCCCTGGAGAACCAGCACTGCCTCTTTTCTAAGTCTGTTAATTATGTTCCTTTGTCTGTTTTATCAAGCCCTTGTGTCTGTTACAGTAACTATGTGTACAGCTCTGTTGGCAAAGCCTTCTTAAACAGGCTGAGGGAAAGAGATTTCTGCCAGGATTTTTTTGGTTTATGTTTGCCGCAAGAGTAGAAAAAAAAAAACCAAGCAAAACTGAGAGAAACTACCTTCTGTTAACTGATAAAAGTGTTCAGTGAGGAGTATGTGAATGCTTTACACCCTGAAACGTCAGATCTCTGGGTACCAAGTGTGTCCCTGCCTGTCCTTTATACCATCTTTGTAAACTGGACTTTATTTTGCCTTTGAGGAAGGACCCATTAGCTGCCTGGTATTTGTACAGTGCTTAGCACAATGCAAGCGGCTCTTTAAGTACTTACCAACACAACCATGACCAGCCATTTGCCCTTGTGAAGGGCTCCCTATGGTTTGTCAGTCACTCTTTCTTATAAGGCAAATACTTAAATTTCTCAATCCATTATGCTCAGTGATGGACTGCCTCTCCTTACAGAATGCTGGCAGGGGCTTAACTACTTTTTGCTTGCGTAGTCTTTAAGTATTTAAAAAGTGAGTAAAATGTCAGTGTTGAAAAAGAGAAATTTAGAGTGCCTTAGTATACTGTCTGCCAGATGAGACTCTACAGGGAAAGAAATACATGTGCTTTTTGCCTGCTGCAGATTTATTTGTTTATATTTATTTGTGTGCATGTGTCTGTGGGTACAGACTTTATTTTTCGGAAGGCCAGGTTATTTTCTGGGTGTTAAGAGTGAGCAGTATGGATATGGTAGGTATGGTGATGGAGGCAAGCTGCAGAGCCCTGTGCCTTACCTTCTGTCCTCCGTCAGAGCCCAGGCTCTTGCAGCAGCACACCAGCCTGCCCCAGCACCCAGCTGGTCTCAGGGCTGCCTGCTTCATCCCAGCGCAGTCTGCATGGAGCAGGTGCCCTCATTGGAGTCTGCTGGGTCAGAGCCAGGGTTCTAGTGTGCTCCAGGACCCTGGACTAAAAGTACAGGTCCAGCCTTAGAGGCCATGTATTGCAGCTCTGAGACTGCCCTTGCACTGCCACAGCAGCCTGCCCCAGGAGGCTTGGTGGTGGGTACTACTCGTGAGGTGATGGGCCTCTGCATGGGTTTCATCACAAAGAGAAGGTGATGGCAGCAGCCTGAGTTGGCTTGTGCCTAGCAGGAGGCATAGCTGCTTTGTCAGCATTGCCCCAGAGCCTTTCCATGTCATCTCTTGGGAAATAAAGGTATGGGACTTGGAGCTGCTGTTTAAAGAAATTTTCCTTCACCCTTCTATGCTTAATAAACTCTATGAGTTGTGGTTGTCAGAAGCTGGGATCTGTACCTGTTCAGTTTGCATAAAGAAAGTAGAAACTACCTGAAGCACAGTGGGTTGCTATTGAACTGCATCCCAAGAAAGCAGTCCAGTATGCAGCTGCACTGGAGGACAGAGCAGTGATGTTTCTGACTGCAGACCATATGGTTCACATAGCAGATCCTGCATGGAAATGTGCTTTCAGGTGGGAGGAGGGAGTGTGTACAGAGCAGGATGCAGTGCCTGTGCAATCTCTGCTCTATTGGGACATCAGCTGACTGTGAGGGCTGGCTTTGTGCCCTGATGGAACAGCTGAGGCTGCCTGGGTGGCAGCTGCCACCAGGTGTGTGTGTGATTCAGGTGGGCGTGGGAAGCAGGTTTGCAGCTTTCCTGGTGGATGTGCTTCTTTGGAGGTGGTGATGGGCTTGGTGGGATGGGTGCTGCAAACCTTTTTTAGCAAACTTGAGTTACCTTGTGTGTGGGAAAACATATCCTGTGAGCTGACTTTACCTCAAAGAGCATTTACTAGGCTTCACTAAATACGGAGACTTTGTATATTGCTTTGTGTGTTTTGAGGATAGTGGATACTTTAACAAACTAGGAATAAGTAGCTTAGATTGCAGAAATAATTTAATACTCTTCTGTTGCCTCTTTGAACTGACAGGAAAACATGGTGCTCTGATGGCCAGCAAAATTGAAAAGTCGTTCTCCTGAGAAAACAGATCTAAATTATTTCCACCATCACAGCAGGGTGCATTGCATAGGGCTGGAACATACCATGACCTGTTGAAATGAATGACTGAAAGCAGGAAGTCATTCAGCTTGTTTTCATGCTTGTGAAGTGAGGGGATGGAAGCAAAGAAAGGAGGCTGTATCATCTCAATACCCTTGTTGCACTGTATTAAATGAGGTGTCTTTCTGCTTTTTCAGTAGTTCCAAATACTTTTTAACTTATGGATCTAAGGCAACAAATTAATTGAGAATATATGACTATAACATTCTCAATTTTGGTGTTTTATATGTGTGTGTTGTTCTCATTATATATAATTACAAGTAATTGTATAATTATAAAGAGCTTCCTTCTGTCGGGCTTTTAATTGTGTCTCCTACAACAAAATTTGTCACTAAATAGGATAGACGGGTTTGATGAATAGACTGTTACATAAATGAGGAATTGCCTAGACAGCTGCATCCCAGGATTTGCAGTCAACTGCTCAGTGTCCAAATGGAGATTAGAAATAAGTGCTGTCCCTCAGAGGTATATAATGGGATCTGTTGGGTTCAATATCACCGATGGCATGCAGTGGGTTTCAGTATGCCCTCAGCAGATTTGCAGATGACACCATGCTGAGCAAGTGCAGTTGATTTGCAAGTGGGAATGGATGTCACCCAGAAAGATTTCAGGGTAGAGAAGTGGACCCATATGAACCTTGTGAAGTTTGGAGAGGCCAGGCACATGCTCTTCTCCTGCACCTGCATTGTGGCATTCCCTGATATCTGTACAAACTGGGACATGAATAGATTAGGAGCAGCCCTGCGGAGAAGGGCTTGGGGGTACTGGTGGATGAAAAACGACATGAGGCAGCAATGTGTGCTTCAGCTCAGAAAGCCAGCCATACCCTGGGCTTCATAAAAAGAAGTGTGGTTAGCAGGTCAGTGGAAGTGATTCTCCCCCTGTACTCTGCTCTGGAGAGGCCCGCACTTCAATGACTAAGAAGTTTGTTTGGATTTTTTTTTTTTTTTTAGTTTTTTGCTTTCACAATGAGTGTTTGAATATTACTGCATCCAGAGACCTCTGTTAGCTCCTACTGCTCGCTTTTCTGGTCATATGAACAATTTCCTTGTGCCCTTAGCAACCTGTTTTTACTGTCTTCCAATGTGGTGATGCAAACCTAATGTAAACTAAATTTTGCTGGCATCTGGGTTGATTGCACTGTGGCTGATCTCCTGTATTACACCATAAACTGTAGAAGAGGCTTCTCTGCATTTCCATTTGTGTTATCCTCTTCTCTGGCTCATGAAATCACAGAATGGCTAAGGTTGGAATGGACCACTGGAGATCATCTAGTCCAGCCTCCCTGCTCAAGCAGGGAGCTCTAGAGTGTGTTACTCAGGATTGCATCCTGATGATTTTTTGAGTATCTCCAGTGAGGGAAATTCCACAGCCTCTCTGGTTAGTCTGTTCTGTTGTGTGGTCATCTGCACAGGGGAGGATATTCCTTATATTCAGGTGAAACTTCTGTCAGTTTCTGCCTGTTGCTCCACTGGGAAGAGCTTGGCTCTCTCCTCTTGGGACATTCCCTTCAGATATCTACAGACACTCATCATGTCTCAGTTGTCTCTTCTTGAGGCTGAGCAGGCCCAGCTCCCTGAGGTTCCTTGTAGGAGATGCTCCAGCCCTTTGATCAACTTTGTCGCCCTTTGCTGGAGCTGCTCCAGGAGCTCTGCATCTCTCTGGTAGTGAGTAGCCCAGAACTGGAGCACTTATGAGTCTCACACACACCTAGTGAGATGTGGCCTCCCTAGGGGTGAGTATAGAGAGACAGGATCACCCTTGACTTCCTGGCAGTGTTCTTCCAGATGCCCCCAGGCCCATTGGCCTCCTTAGCCACATGGGCACCCTCCTGGTTCACGGACAGCTTGTTGTCCACCAGGACTCCAAGGTCCTTGTCCACAGAGCTGCTTCCCAGCAGATCAGCCCAAGCTTGTAGCAGTGCATGAGGTTACTCCTCCCCAGGTTTAGGACCCTGCACTTGCTTTTGCTGAATTTCACACCCATCAAGATCCCTCTGAGTGGCTGCCCTCATGTCACAGCCCTCTGGGGTATCAGCCACTCCTCCCAGCTTTGTGTCATGCATGAACTTGCTAAGGAGGAGCTTGTCCTTCCATCTAAATAATTTGATCAGCTGAAGAAGTTAAACAATACTGGGCCCAGTATTGAACCTTATGGGCCACCACAAGTAACAGGCCTCCAACTAGCCCCTGTGCCAATGATAGTGACCCTCTGGGATTTGCCATACTGCCAGTTCTCAATCCACCTCAACTTTCACTTGTCTGCTTCACATACCTGAGCTTGCCTGTGTGGATATGATGGGAGACAGTGTCATAAGATTTGCTGAAGTCCAGGTAGACAACAGTCATTGGTCTCCCCTCATCTCTCCAGCCAGTTATCCCATTGTAGGTTCCAGCATGCTTTAAAAATTTGGTTATGTGGCTGTGAAGCATCTGAATCATCTGAAAAGTACATGCTCTGAGAGGAAGATCATACTTACCACTGTTCAGCTGGTTGAAATTGTTATGTTTAGTTATATTTTTGTACAGGAAACTAAAGTATTTCTTTGTGTCTGTTCAGTTCTGACTTTATTTTTGGTGTTGGTAGTTGTAGTAGTATCAAATCTAACTAAATGGGACACCTAAGAAAAACCCATATGAATTTTGGGGGAAACCAGACATTTGCCAAAACATTGAATTGTTCTGTTCTCTTTTTCTGATTTGTTAGCCAGTATTTGGCAATTACCAGCAGCCGTAGGGCAGGAGGAGATAAGGGAAGACAGGAGAGATCTATGCCAGCTAATTCATGTCATGTAAGGCAGGTCTTTGGCAACCTTCTTTCTGAAGAGCAATGTTAAAACGTCAAGGTGGTAGGAAAAGGAAATACTGAAGTTTTTTGTGGTACTTAGAAAATATTTTTCTTCTCCTCAGATTGTCACTTGAAAGGGACACTGAAATCAGTATTTTAATTGATTTCTTGGCAGCCAGCAGGTGAATATTACAAAGCAAATGCACTTAGTTTCTGGCTGACTGTTTTCTCCCCCTGCCCTGTAGAACTGTCCCACAGTAACTTTCTTATGGTCCAAGAAGAGATAAGATAAAAAGGAAGCATGGAAAAGGTTAACACGATTCTATTGTCACCTGTCCCAATTCTTATGCAGTGTCCCTCCACTCCCAAAGAAAGCAAAAATTAGAAATTTATGATTTAGAGTAGCTCTGCATTTCACATTATGCTGCTTTTCCATGGTAGAGAAAGTGATCAATTTGCTTCAACATTTTGGTCTACTGATCTTTGTAGAACAGTGGCATCATCTTACATAGGGCTCAATTCCAAATAGTGTTTTGTTTTGTTTTTTTTTTTTTGTATCTGAGGGAGCTTGTCCCAATAGCTTCTTTCTGAAAACCCTCAGTTCCTTCTTTCCTTAGATGCAGCCAAACCAGAGCATTCCTTCTCAAATGACTCCTCAAACTTGCCAAGTTTTCTTTCTTTGCCATCTCTGCGTGTTCATGCATCCACCCTAATCTGAGCCAGGATGCACTGATTTGGTTCCTTAGTACAAGGCTGCTGATGCAAAGAATAACAGTGATAGGGAGGAAAGAAACACTTAAAAAGGGAAGAGTTCCTTCTTGATCACTGTAGCTTTCATTTAAAAAAGGGAAGAGTTCCTTCTTGATCACTGTAGCTTTCATTTACTTTTAGTGCAAACTAAGAATAAATTAAATGATACACAGGAAAAAGTATCTATTTTCAGAGAATTCTGCTTAAACACTGTTTTTATTACTCCTTTTTTTTCTACTGCAGAGTGGGAAGGCCCCAGTGAAAGACATGTTCACAGATCTCAAAGATGGAAGGAAGCTTTTGGACCTTTTGGAGGGTCTGACAGGGAAACCTCTGGTAAGAGAAATATCTCAGTCATATTTCCATTTATTAAAAAATCCGAAGCAATGAATAAACAAAACACAAACTGAGGCGTGTGATTTTTTTTTTTAAAATTGGAATTTTTTTTAAACCCTATTTTGCTTGTGGTGTTTACTTGTTCTCTACAGTTCCAGTGAAATTCCCATGAACTCCACTCATGAGATCCTGCATCAGGCTGAAGCTTAAATGTGTAACCCTCTCTTGAGGGTTTACATACTGTCTAGCAAAGCATGTAAAACCAGTGGTGTTTATGTTTTTAATATGTTTTTAATAGAGGTCTTTTAAAGGTCTGTTCTAGTAAGCTCATGAAAGATCCCTTAAAGAAAAAAAAAAGTAAAAAGACAATAGCTAGTAGGTAAAAATCTGCATCTCTATTGAAATATTATGTTGTTTACAGACAGGAAAAGGCTGAAAACTGCTTGAAATGTGTATGGGAAAGTGTGTGTGGCTAAAAAACTCTTCTCCTGCTAACATTAATGGCTCTTCAGAAAGATGCATGAAATATGGTGAAACCTGTGCCATTAATTGGAATTTAATTCTAAATTTCACTATTCATGATAAGTCTCAAATTTGTTTGTGGACCTTATGAGGAACATTCAGTTATATAAAATTTCATGTTGCAAGCTTACTTTGTTTTTTAAGCAGATGTGTTTTACTAGTACTTTTAATAATTTGTGGTGTGAAGTATTCTGAAAGCAACAGGAGATTTTTGTTTCTAAGCTGATTACTGCGTTCCAAGTTCTGCTCCATACTCTTGCAGTATGATCACTTTCTGCCACAGGAATTAAATTATGGTGATTAAAGGCAAATGGAGTCACAGGTATTGTCAAGAGTAGGTTTGGTTTTTTGGTGTGTTTTTTTTTCTGGTTGTGGAGTTTTTGTTTTGGTCTTTTTTTATTCACCCTGATATTAAAAGGAAGGGAAAGTCAGGAAGCATAACTTCTTCCCAATATGCAAAGATTTAGCTGGCTTTTGGTGCCAGAAAAACAAATTGCTGCTTGTTCTCTCTTGGGAGCCGGAAAATTTTGAGTACTCTGGCAAATGTTCAAAAGCCTCAGATTTTCCCCAGGAACTCTCTCTTTGCTTTTGCATTGCCAGTTTATTATTCTGTAAATGCTGGGGAAAAAAAGTTTTGACTTACTGAAGATGAGCTGAAACATATTTTGAATCCAAAGCCTATCCTGTGCCTTGAATTGGAAAATACTGTTCTGACCAGTTTTTGTTTTGAAATTGTTCTGGATGATCTTGTTTTGTTTTTCTTACTGCTACTAAAAGAAAAAAAAAGTTAAAATCTGGAGAATTTTCTCTAATTTTGTTTGGTATGTCCATTAATTCTGATGTTGAACAGATTGTAACCTTTTATTTTCAGCCTAAAGAACGCGGTTCCACACGAGTGCATGCCTTAAATAATGTCAACCGAGTACTGCAAGTCTTGCATCAGAACAATGTGAGCATGTTTTTCTACAACTTCTTTAGTGGTTCTTTAGTTTATTGTTGTATGTAAATGAGTTCAGAATGAAGAAAATAAAGATTTTTTCGTACCTAAAATGATACCTCATTGAGATGGGTAAACTGTTAATGGTTTCTTACATGAGTTAGAGTTTCAGTGTCCAGCAATTTTGTGGGATCTTAAAATGCAAACTTAATAATGATATTAAACCATCAATCACAAAACTGAGTTGTTGAGATGTGTGCCGCTCCTCAGAAAAAGGTGGCATGAATCTTTGCTATTGCATAGTTGATGAACACAGCAGGACAAAAAAATAATTTCCAGCAATGCTGCATAACTTGTGCAGAAATCTGTAAGGGGTGGCAGTTTTTTTGGCTCTGTCCTGCTCTCCATTTCCATGAAGGTATTTTCATTGACTTCTGTCATCTCTGTGTCAAACGTATAGTATTTCTAATTTGCAGCTTTGGTAACTGATTAAAAGAACAAACAAGCAAACAAAATCACATCCTCCTTTAAGAAAAATAAAAATTATAGTTATTTGGCTTAATATTTATTTTTACTGCCTGGAAGGCAGTGGTGCTATACTAAAGTGATTTTAGTTTCTCTTCCTTTTTAGACGAACAATTCCTGGTGAGTGTGCTCTCTATACTTAGAATTTCTATTTGTGAATGTCAGGTCACTAAAATAAATTAATAAGAACATTTTGGCAATAAATTATATAAAATACAAGAAAGCATGGGCATATTTATATAGACTGCTGATTGAAGAGTGATGTTGGTACATGCTGTATTATACTGCAATTTCCCCTCTGTGTTGGTGGACTAGTATCATATTTCTTGCAAGCAGACAAAGCTGGCAGTGGGTTGTTTTTGTTCTTTGAGGTACTGTAAATATTAACTTTTTAAACGATAAATAATGAGGTTTTCAGCTTGAAATTGATTTATTTTTTTACAACAATAAATGAAACAATACTGAATTGCAATAATTAATTATTTCATCCTTTAGCTGACAGCATCTGGGTTTCTGGAAGTAAACAGATGGTCTTAGCTGAAGGTTGTTAAGGTCATGTACTTGATTTATGCCTACTGCTTAGCTTCCTTAGAAAGTGTGTTGTGTGTTATGATGGAGGGAAAAGGCATCCACTGAGAAGCAGTTGCATTCTGTTGTTTGAGAGTTTGTGGGCTATGCAATATTCATAACTTGCGGAATGACTTATAAAAATGTTTAGATAAATATTGTAAGGATCAGACAAACCTAGGGTGTAGGATCAAGTGATCCTGTGAACTCATCCTTTAAGCAGAATGGTTCCGAGTAAGGGAAGTCAACCTTTTTGTTTTGTCAATCAAATTGAAAAATAAAAAAAAAAAACCCTGAGAACCAAACTTTTAAAAATTTTATTTTCCTATCAGATTCTTCATGCTTGTATTTCTGTTGTTCAGTTTTGACTGCTGGTATGCACTTGTATATTTAGAGAAGAGAATAAAACTCTTCCAATGGAATATCTTCTTTTGTGTCATCTTTTGTCATGTAGTTTAAGCAGTTAACATGAAGTTTATTTAAGCAGTTGTCATGACAAATTCAGATGAACAGTTTTCTGTCAACTCTGCTTTTCTCTTCAATTACTTTTTATTTCAGAGCCCTTGGTAATACTTGGCTGGACAGCCTGGGATGTAGGGTGGGGTTGTGACTTGAAGCTGTGATAACAGTGTTTAATAGAGAGTGATTCAACCTCTCCAGGTGGAGTTGGTGAATATCGGAGGAACTGACATTGTTGATGGAAATCACAAGCTGACGCTGGGGCTGCTGTGGAGCATTATCTTGCACTGGCAGGTGAGAGGCTGCTGTGAGATCTCTTCCTTTCCAGGAACCACATACATTGTTCTGCTGCAATTTTCACAAACCTTCCCAGGCTTTTGGTGGCAGAAAATACTGCTTCTATTTTGGGCTGGTAAATAAAGGCAGGCCAGTATTTGGTTTCTGCTCGAAGTCTATTGGCTGCCTTCCGTGATCCGTATTCTCATTTGTGCCCGGTTGTGCTCAGCCGCTCAGTTTAGTTCCTGCTGGTGTGAATTGCAGAGAGGCTTTTCGGGCTGAAGCATTGCATTTCTATTCCTTCCTCAAGGGCTTGAGGCAGGTAGTGTTTTACTGTTTAGGTAGCTGTGTTTGTCTTGTATCTTACAGCTGCTTTGTAGGTTTGTTAGTCCCATAGATTGAATTGCTCCTGGTTTATCCAAGTAGCTGGGAAGATCAGTGAATTAACTTGAAGGAACTTTGGTAGATGTGTGTAAGTAGTACCCAAACAAACTACTTGTGTTGAATGAGCAGAACAACTATACAAGCTGTATTTTTGGAGTTTGTTTACTGGTGAAACCACAGCAAAAGCCAGTGAGGAGTATTCCCCATGCTTAGAGGAGACAAGCACCAACTAATGTGTCATTATTGCACGAAGCATCACTGGCTTTAGTAATCAGTAGAGGGCAGAGATGGTCTGAAGACTGCAATTCCCAAATTTCATGTGAGGAATTGGAGTCTGTGTCATTGCTTTTCATAGGGAAGCTCCTTCCATGACTTGTGAAGTAATTTGGTTTTGTAAGGGGGAAAGTGGTGCATATGTTTGTAAGGTGTAGTTGTTGCTGTCTTGCAGGTGAAGGATGTTATGAAGAACATCATGTCAGATTTGCAGCAGACCAACAGTGAGAAGATCCTGCTGAGCTGGGTTCGGCAATCCACCAGACCTTACAGTCAGGTCAACGTTCTGAACTTCACCACGAGCTGGGCTGATGGGCTCGCCTTTAATGCTGTGATTCACAGACACAAGTAAGTGGCAAACAGCTTATCTTTGACCTAGTGAAGTAAACAGCTTTTTTTTTTTTATCGTGTCTTCATGCTTGAGCATTTGACAGCTTCTAGCTTATTTCAGTGATTCATTGTCCAGGCTTTTTGTTTGTCCTTTTCTGTGGTAACAATAGTGGTGGTGGCATTGCCAGAGGCTGGAGCCATGGCAGGAGTGTAACACTTGAGTTGCTGCACATGCACAGACACTTGCTAATTGGAGTGGATTTACATCCCGCTTGGTATGCATTTTCCAGTGAATATATTGAAAGGATCTCTGCAGGGGAAAGGGGAGCTGACAGTCTCCTTCCCCTGTTCTTCTTCCTTCCTTTTACCTGCCTTCCTCTGCAAATAGAAACATTTCTTCCATTGGAGATTGCCATATCGTTTCAGTAAGATGCAGAAGCTTCAAAATGAAAGAACGAGAGACTGCAGCTTTTCTGGTTTTTTAAAAAAATTTTTAAATGTATCTTGCTTGAAAGACAATGTATCAGGAGAATTGTGGGGCAGAATATCAAAGGGTAATAGAACACTTCAGGTATCTGTAGCGTATCCTTTAGTTCATTCATTATACTTTATAAGGAATGGCATTAAAGTTTCTTTGCACAGATCTTTTGTATTCTTTCTGATTTTTGCAGAACTCTTCAGACATTTAAATACATCATCATTACAGATTCTGTTAACATTGCATACCTTTTTTACTTCCTTTATAAAAATCTCTTCTTTGAGATCTCCTGGGCAATCCATTCTAATCCAGTGTCTCCTAAATGAAGTCAGCTCATTGCTTTGCAAAGTCTGACTGTTCTTACCCATAAATAACCATTTTAATGTGGAAATGGTATAATAATTTCTAGAATTTAACCAGACCATAGCAAAGGGTTTACAAACACTCATGTTTACACGCAGCAGAACATACATTCACTTTGAGATTGCTCTTAAGTGCCGCTTTGGTCTATAATAACTGGAATAGGCTCTGTCACAAGCTTGCTGGCTTCAGGACAGGTCTGCCCTGACATACACCTGTGTCTTGTGGACCAGAGCTGGTTTGTGTTCAGCCTGCATGGATTTGTAAGGAGGGCCAGCACCACACTGAGGGCTTCTGTAAGTTTGGACGGACTGCTGTGCAAGGACAGAGCAATACTACCAAACATCTCACTGGAATTTATCACAAGTTTTACTAAGTCCCTCCCCTGGATGGTGTGAGCAGTTGTGATTTTCCTGCCAGCACAACTGTCTGCAATGGCCTTGCTCTTCTTCTGAATGTTTGAAGCTTTGTGATGGAGAGTGTCAGCTTTAGACACAAATGAAACCTAGGTGACCTGAAAGGAGCAGAAAAATTAGTTTTAGGCTGTTTGTTGTTCTTTTTGTTATGGCTGTGTTCTTAGGCTTTGCAGGACCTGAAGTCTGTGAGCTCTGCCCTTTTCAGAGTACTGTTAAGTAGCAAAAGCCCCAGCTGAAAGCTTTGACTGAATAACTGTGCTTTCCTGTGACTTCCTAAAATATGGGTCTGAGCCCTATTCCTTAGAGCCTGACAGCTGCTGGCATGTTATAATTCAGCTTTATTGTCCCTTAAGGACACAAGTCCTTTAGTCAGAGAAGCAACATTTCCCCCATACTATTAAGAAATCTTGAGCTGGGTTTCTCTTTTCAGCTTTGAAGGAGAGACTTTAAGAGCACTTGCAATAAACAAAGAGACTCTGGGGCAGGTTGCAGAAGCAATAGGACAACAAAGCTATGTAACTTACCCAGACAGTAGTGCTTTCCTACCTAAGGGGCATTTTTCAGTACTGCTTTTTAAATTTAGTTTAATATGATACTTAAAAGATGGGAATCTTCATGGATTCCGTTAAGATGTCTTTTTTTTTTTTTCTTTTTGTATCTATGAACATTGTTAGTTGTACTATCTCATGGCTACAATATCTAATAACTTTGTAATACCTGCAGCGTGTAAGTGACCTGTTACCTCATATAATTTTATTAGCATTTTACTATACTGGTCTTTTTCATTTACTAATATTAGCTTAGATCCTCTTTGAATTGAACTCTGCTTTTTGGTTTGATTTTCTCACTCTTAGATAAGTACCTAGCAGTGATTTATTAAAACCTTTGTTTTCAAAGTCAGTGTCTTCTCAAAATTTACATGAATCTGTGGTTATCCTTCTTGTTTTTGCATGGATATACAGTATTCCATGAGCTTCTATGTAAATCTTTCCTGCTCACCCTGCTTTCTTCTGGATTTTTGCTCCTTAGACTCTGTTGGCTTAGGGACTTCCTGTTTCACAAACGTAATGACTCGACAGATGATAAAGGTTACTCTTAAGTCAATTTACAACTGAATCAAATATTAAAGCAATTAAAGTAAAGCCCATCTCTTCCTCCCCAAGTTCTATAAAGGACAGAATCAATAGGAGTGTTTTGATGAGAAGCCACTGTTGCAGGAGAATGGAAGATATTTTAATGGCTCTATAGCTGTGCTGCTGCGGTGCTTGGCTGATCATGCCCCACAGGTGTAGGTACTGCTAGGAATGGGCCCTATTTGCTCCTCCTGCTTGCTGTTGTGTGCTCTGCTCTTTCCGCTTGAGACCCACCAGCGTATTTTGGGTGCTCAGCTGGACTGGAGATGCCCTTGGGTTAACACTGATACTTAGATGAAGGCTGCTGACACTGAAAATTCATCAGCTCCTTGGCCTGATTTGCACTGGGACTCAGGAGCACTTGTAATGGGGTGTTTTCTTGTAGGCTGTTTTTGGTTGTTGGGGGGAAAAAGACCATGGGGAAGAGTGAGCAAGTGGAGTGGAGACCCCTGTTTCTCCTGGCTGTGATGGCCTGGGGTGGTCACTGAGCCACATCACAAGTTTGGAATGAGATTTTCCAGGAACAGAGTGACTCTTGATTACCCAGCAGCGCCTGAGGCAGAAAATGTGTAGTAACAAATGTGTAGTAAAAGAAACAGTTGCAGAAAACTGGTTCTGGGATAAATTTAAAATTTGTTTTGTGTTCTTGATCTTGGTATTTGATCTCCTGTTGCAGTCAGTGACTCTATGTTTAGGACACAGAATGGAAGGTGGATGTTGCTGTGGGCTTGTAGTCAGTTAATTAATTTGTGATTATCAGGTTCTTATTGAAAAGTGAGAATCATGCTTTTTTATTTTTTTTGCATTTGTGTATGTGCACTTAGGTTAGTATTTGATACATATGTGTATGAAGATATTATTTGGCTAGCTACTATATCATATGCATGACTTGATATTCTGCATGGTATGGAATTTTCTTATGCATAAAGTTTGCTTTCATCCTTGTTTTGTTTTCACTTTCAGACCTGAGCTATTCAGCTGGGATAAAGTTACAAAGATGTCCCCTGTTGAGAGACTGGAAAATGCTTTCAACATAGCCAAGAACCACCTAGGAATAGAGAGACTATTGGATCCTGAAGGTGGGATACAGTTATTTTTCTTGACAAGAAGCTTTTTTTGAGTTCTCTTAAAAGAAATTTCTTCTATTGATACTAAGTATGAGTAACAATTTTATCAGCTTTGTGCAGTTTAATTTCAAGCCTTTCAGTCTGGATTTAAACAAATGCCATTTGTTAGGGTAAGGGCATGGATGTACATGTGTAGCCTTTGGTGTTTTGAATATTAAGGTTCAGGTTGACTTTCCATCCAGAGACAGTATAAGAGAGGTGAAGTTGGTACTCTTTGTTTCCTCTTAGGTAGGAGTTGTGCTGCAAGGGTGTGCGCTTTTCAGGTGCAGTAGTTCATTCTGTAGAATGGGGGCGTTTAAGAGCTCATAATTTACTGTTCTTTGCATACACACTGAGTATCAGTACCTGCCTGGGAATGCTTACCAGGAAACCTTTATGGCTCCTTTTTAAAGTACTGACCAGTTGCTCTGCTTTGAAGTAAGCCTCCAAAGAATCATTCTGTAGGATAAGCCCTCAAACTTCAAGCACTACCTCCTTATGAAAAAAAAGTATAAACGGAATGGTTACTGTTCATAACTCATGAGAAGTGAACCTGGCTCAGCTTCCACTGTGGAAAA
>VWYI01017624.1:0-194186 GCA_013399455.1 Anthoscopus minutus | reverse complement strand
TAATTTCTCTGTAATGGGCCCAGTGTATTTATCTGTTCACACATGTCTGCATACCAAAAGGGGAAAATACCCAAAGGTCTAGTTCCTTTGTGCTTCAAGTGAAAGTAAAAAAGTTAAATCAATTTAAAAATCTTTTGGTCTTGTTCAACTTCAGGTTTTTGCAGTTGGAGCAAATGGGGGCGGGCGATAATTGGTAGAGCTGTACAGTTATGTAACTAAAAGCTTTTCTGCTGCAAGTTAGGAGAGCAGATTGCCTGGCCATCAAATTGTGACACGTTTTTAATCTTCCCACAGTGTCCGTGCAGAGGAGTACAGTCAAGAAGTGTGTATTGGTTTGGTAGATTAATGTGTTCAAATAAAGATGTTACAAAAGATTTCCTTTGGGGTACAATTTTTTTTAAAAAACAGTGGTGGTGTTGTACCACTTGAGGATTTAAATAGTATTTATTTTGCATAATTAATTGTAGATATTATTCTTAGGTTGAAATTGTAACTGTTGATGGCTTTTAGCAGAAAAGTTGTCATTTAAAACTCAGTGGGCAATCAACTGGTAAAAAGATTGTACAGTGTATCACAGTGGCGATAAGATAAAATGTGCTATTTTATGGGGAGGATATCGTGTTACTATCACAGAAGAATGGTCAGCTAGCCAGGAATCATGATGGTGTCGCCAGTTTCACAGAAATATTCATGAAAGCAGTGGCTGAGATATCAGTGGGTATTTTTCTGTACCCAGAGGGTGTGTAGTTGGTTTGGTTTGGATTGGGATTCTTTCTGGCTTTTGTATTTAGTTTGTTTGATGGAATGACACTATATGGATCTTAGTGTTCCCAGAGTGATACAAGTATAAAACTATAATGTGAACTGGACTAAGATGAAAGACAATAGCATATGAACACTTTGCACTGTGAATTTGTTGGATTTAGTATTGCAGCTGTTGTATATAGAGCTTTTGTATCTGTATAGGCTTGTGACTTCAGCTTCTTCATGGCACGTTGCCAAATGTAAGGTTTGCTTATCTGTGGTGAGACAAGGCTTTACCTGAAAAAGAACATCTGAATTCTACTTAAGATGGGCTGCTGCTGCTGCTGTATGATAAGGCCTATCTTGGACCCTTGGTTTTATTCACTTGATTTACTTCAAAATCACCCCTGGAGTGTGAAAATCAGATTTGGTTGGTTGGTTTTTGTGGTCACTGAATGGCCAGTTTGAATTTACCTCAGTACCAGTCAAGGCTTTTAACATCACCTTAGTTAGTAATCATTGCCATTAAAACTCTGGGCTTGACCCTAAACGGGATGTTTGTGGGGGAAGTTCTCTTTGAAGTAGAAGAAACTAAGCAGGTTTTAACACTGCACTCTTAGGCACCCATAGGCTTTTCCAAAAGCATTGCTTGCTTTCCTGCAGATACTTGAAACCATGGAGTTTGCAGTTTTCCCGGAGAGCAGAGCCAAGCTCTTGCCCCCGAGGCACAGACAGAGATATCCTGTCCTAGCCCCGACTTCAGGTCACTTGTGCTTGGTCTGTCATGTTTATTTGGGCTGCTCTTTCTAGGGAAACAGCCTCTTAGATTGACTTCATTGCAGTGAAGGTGAACAAATTATAATTATGGGAGGTTAAATAAAGGGGTAGAGGTTAAAATGTGAAACCAGTGTCCTCTTGTATAAGGCATGGTCTGGAGAAGGAAGCAGGATTTTTTTCCGTTCGGAAAGCAGGAGTCAGAAACATGTTGGTATAACCAGACATGCACAGGACAGATGTGCTTTGCATTTTATGGAAAGCCTATTGCTCTTCCCCTGGGTTTAAGACTAGGGAGAATAGAGGAGTAATTTAAAAAGAAAGAGTAACCTTTCTTGAGCATATTTTTTTTTTCAGGGCAACTCTGGTTTGTTCCAGCTGTTGCAGTATTGTGTGCTCTGGTGGCACTACCAGGAATGGACAGATATCTATAAAAATAATTGTAGGCCAGATTTACCTGATGGCTCTCCTTTAGTTACTTGGTAGCCTTTTGCACACACATATATAGATGTACATCTTAGAGAACAGCTTCTGCTGAGCAGCTGCCAGTGCTCAACTGTTGTTTAACTAGTGAATGTGGCACAAAATTGTCATAACACGTCTTACAACACAGTGACTTTGGATTGTGTGTACCTAAGATGATTTTTGCATGGTGAATCTAAATATTGCTCCTCTTTTGTTCTAGTTTGTGGAGACATCCATGGTCAGTTCTTTGACTTGATGAAACTGTTTGAAGTGGGAGGTTCTCCTGCCAATACGCGGTACCTCTTCCTGGGGGACTACGTGGACAGAGGGTACTTCAGCATTGAAGTAAGTTACTGGTTTCTGGATTTGGGTGCAAAACTGCTTGCAGCATATTATGTATATTTACCATCATATCTTAACTAGTTCAGGAATACTGTGGCTCTTCACAAATACCATGTTAATGTTGCTGGTGGTGTTTTCATAGAGATTCCTTGGAATCCAGCCAGATCCCACTATATCTGTGCTAGAAAGCTGAGGCAGAGTGGTGCTAACTAGTGGCCATCTAAATATTGCACAGAAGGCAGCATGCTCTGCAGCTTGCAAAAGCCAAATAGTTTGAGAAGACATGAGCTATTAGAATAGAGACATAACAGAAAAACTTAACCTGTGACCCATAGTTTAGTTTGATTTTAAGTTTATTTGATCATAGTTTCCAGGATGTGCGATTTTAGGAGAATGGAAGGACTAGATGAGAGGTAAATGGGACAAAAAGCCAGCGCACAGCATGCTGTGTACTGGAGAGAATGAATAAGTTCTGTTTAGATATGGCATGCAGGAGTGCATGATCTCTGGCTTTCGATGCAGCACTTGAATCCACAGAGAAATGATGCACCAGTGCCATGTTGGTGGATCAGAGACCTGGTGTAGTCTCCAGGTCAGGCCATAGAATGTGGAGATCAAATGACATCTTTAGCTGGCTTGTGAAAGAAACAGTGTTCTGTGCAACCTGCCAGCTTTGACTAGGTATGAGTTAAATACAAGCCCAAATTGTCCGTTCTACTGCTCGTAAAACAAATTAGATATTTTCCTCTGTCCTGTGTTATTGGTTGATTTTGCAAACTGACAGGATGAAGGTCACAACTATTGAATAAAACCTGATGTGAATTTGTTTGTCCAGGTTATAGCTGATCTAGTCATTGGACAGTCAATCAGAAACCCTTGCTGAACTCTTGATCTACAGCTTGACTGTTTCTGTGAAAAGTTCAGACTTGAGCTTCCTCTGAGTTAGGGCAGAATGCCCATTATCTGTTGGAAGCAATATAGATGCTATGATACATGTCTGTGTGTTTGTGACTAGATTGGATGGCATCATGTGAGAACACATCCACTGCTCTTTCATTCCACCTCCCGGATCAAAGTACACTGTTACCATATTGGTGTACAAGTGTATAAGGCCAAGCAGCTGAGTTGTTTATGTGTTTGGAAAACAGATCAGTGCATTATATTGCCAGCGTCATGTTTAAAGTAAGAAGCTTCTGAAAAATTAGACTCAATAAAACTACTTCTGCTTTATTAGTTCATTTTAAAATTTCATTTCAAGTGTTAACACAAAGTTTTGGCACATTTTACAAATAGAAATATGCTATTCCAAGTACAGATGCTCTAAAAACAGCAAGATTCATTCACCCCCATGTGAAAAGCCAATATAGTCAGGATTTAGTCTCCTACTGAAGTTAACACTTTGATCGTGATATTTTTTTGGGCTTGAGTTCATGATTTCCATGAGGACTGATGCACAGTGAGCTGTGAGCTAAATCACTGCTGTGGATTATCATGCTGGATTGCTTGAAGAAGATTGGGAAGGAGGAGCAGGATGATCTTTACAGACTTAACCCATTGTGCAGCTCTGTCTTTAACTACCATTTTTGAGTTGTATTAACCTCATTAATGTATTTTGTAGTCTTTGATTGAGACAAGATTTGTTTGGAAGAGAAAGGTTTTTATCTTCACTTCTATATACATAGGCATTTAATAAAAGAAATAGAATAAATGGATTTGCTACAGCTTTCAAGTACTTCTCTGACAGTTTACCAAAATCTGTTCCAGGGCTATTAGTGATTAAAGAAATAGCAAGCCATATAAATAAAGCATAGAAAAAGCCTATGTATAGGCAATAATCCCCTTAAAATCTATCATTTAGCAACCTGTGCATGCATACTTAGCAAATTGTATTCTGAATTCAGTTTTTCCGTTCAGGAACATTGCTTTTTCACTGGAAGCAGTATTGGCTTCTGCCAGCACCAAGGAAATATCTCAACTGTCACTTATATTATTTCTTTTGTATGTTAGGTTCTCAAATCACTACTTTTCTTTTGGTCACATAACTGATTTTCCCCACCTGTCGCCTTGATTAAAGAATGTCTTTGAAAGGGAAGGCAAGTTTCAGTTTCCTAAGTGTATTTAGATGTAGAGCTGTGCATTCAGGCATGAACTCAGCACAATAAGTAGTGACAAGGAAAGGAAAATTGTGAAGAATGCAATTTGGCATTTAGAGGAGGAGGATGTTTTTGGTAGAGAAGGGGACCTAAGTACATAGACCAGGCACCAGCTCTTGTCAGTACTTTGTGCTGGGGAAGTCATGCTGGTAAACAGCCCTAGCCTCAGTTCATATTTCTGCCATGCCAATCACACACTGATCTTTCTTCCATCCTTCTGCTGGCTCCCCTTTCTGCTGTGGAGACAGGACACTATTGCAGTTCTGGGGTCTTTCCAAAAGGATTAAGTAGCTGGTCCAAGGTACTAATCATGAGTAATACAAGCTTTAAAAAATATTCCCCTTGATTGTCGTGTGATCTCTAGTGTAAAAGTGACACCATTGAGCTTAGACCAAGCTGAGTTCTGATAGTGGGCGAGATAATCCTTCTCTGTGGGCTGCAAAGCATTTGGGATTCTTCTGGATGAAAGGTACTATATAATGCAAGCTATTATCATTAAGAACAGAGAAAGAAATTGCATAAGGTAGGTGGAAGGCATTTGATAATTCAGAGAGAAAAAGAGAAAAGTATTTGTATAAGGCACTCAGCAGAAATGTCAGTCCTTGCCCTATGGAGCTTTTGATCCAAGGGCTCAACTCTTCATGTGCATGCTCTATTTTTACTGGAGTGAGCTTCACTGCTTGAAGAGGGGTGTGTGGTTTGTGTCTTTTATATTAATTCTAAGCAGTGAGTTAAAGGATGAGACAGGAGTTACAACAGGTAAAATTAAAAAATGTCAGATTGTAGGTAGAATGAAATGAGGTTTCTTGGCATAGATGGAATCTTTATTCCATATGTGTGTTCTCTTTTCCATTTGACCTTTTGGCAGAGCCCAGGTATTTCTTCACTTTAAAACAACAAATTTCTGCAATTTAATACAGTGCATTTGTTTCCTTGGCTGTATAGCTGATAACATTTCCCCCTTGTGCTTGTGCACTCTTCCAGGGGTTTGACTCCAGAGTAGAAGAAACCCTTTGGTTTTCACTTTCAAATACGTTTTATGGTCATGGAGAGTAGAAACCTAAATGATCAAAACAGAGGACTATTTTTAAATCTAAAGAATTGTTAAAGCCTAAGTGGTTCTGCAGGAATAGGTTGTAAGGGAGAATGACTAATCTCTACCTGAGTCTGAAAACTCTTTTATAAAAAGCAGACAAGTGCTGTGTAGGGAGGAGTGTGCATACAGACTGTTTTTCATTACAGTCTTAGGAAAATTACAGAGTAAAAACCAACTATAATGCATCATTAATGATAATAATACATGAACCAACTGTTGGAATTATTTTCTTGCTCAATTCCATATAAAAACACACTGTCTTATATGTCACTTGACCACTGTAAGGTATATAGTGATCATTTTTGTCAGAGGAAAGAATTAAAATGTGGAGAATTAGACCAATGTTCAAAACTAACAAAGCTGGAGTTACGTTTTAAGATTCAGAACATGCATACATTTCCCTTCCTGAAAGCACAGACTGAAATTTCAGAAGGTGAAACTGGTTTTGTGGTATTTCCAGAAAGAACAAAGTGAGGTGTTTGGAGTGACTCTGGAATTTGACCACTGGACCTTGCACCAATTATAAAAACATCTGGGCCTTGCGATGCTTCTGAACTCAGTGAACTGTTGGAAATTACATGGTGTCTCCCAAGAAAAGAATTACACATATATAAATTTGTTAGTAAATGGCGTGTGAAGTTAATGCTGGTGAAGTTGTGTTTATTATCTCTCAAGTCTCTGTGAAGTTTTTAGGACTTCATTGAAAGAATAAACACCTTTCAGCATCCTCTATTACTCTAGTGTGTTAATGTTTTCCAGTAAACAGCTTGATTTAAAATAATTTGGACTGGTCAGGAATACTTCACCAGTGGAATCAGTAGTTTTTTTCAATTCTCCTAGAGCAAAGAAAATCCTAGGACTTCAATTATACTGAATTTCTTTCTCCTTTTCTTCTGTAGACCAGTAGCGAATGTCTTTCTTTGTAGCAACAATTTACAACTTGTGAGATCTCGTTTTTGTATGGCAGTGCTCCTCAGAGCTGTGAATATTCAGCAAATCCAGATTATTTTTTAATATATTAGATTCCCAGGCTGGAACATCTGTTTGTGTCAGGGCTGTCCTTGCAGCTTGACTGGTCCTGTGCCAGCTGTTCCCTGTGTGAGTCCCCAGCGTGCCAAGAACCCTTTCGGCTGCAAGGGTAGAACATGTGATGGGCACCATTTCCCCTGAACTGATGCCATCTCTCTGTGGGACCCATCTCAAAGAACAGCTGTCGCCTGGACACAAGGTCCCAAAAAAGAGAGTTAGGAGCTGTCACTTGAATACCTGTTTAGAAAGTACCAGCTATAGGAATTAGAGGAACATTTAGGAGAGAATTTACTTGTTACTTTTTGATTGAAAAAGAGGTACTTCTTTTTTGATATTTTTACCTGTTTGGATATTCTTTTTAAAGGTCTAAACATTAGCAAACAGTACGCTGCAATTTTGATGAAATCCTACTTGTACTAAAGACAATATGACTTTTTCTTTATTTGCAGTGCTGTTCAGAATTTTCTTTGTACTCAAGGGATAGTAGTTCCGAAATGGCAGGAAGTTGCATCTCATGTGAGCATTCTGGTTACAGCTGCAATGTATCTTTATTTGTCTCTGAAATCATGCTGTAAGAAATAGTCATCCCAGTAGCACCAGTGCAGCTATGTGTGTAAAAGAATACATGGTTTCCATTGGGATAGTTACTCCATTTTAGGAAGCTGTATCTGTACTAGATAATGTGATGGTATCATTATTTCAGTGCACCTAAAGTAATGCAATTTTTGTGTTTAGGTGAGATGTGTGTTAGTGCAAGAGCTGTGCCAGTTCCATAGATCACAGAGCATCAGTGAGGCCTTAGCAATGTGTGGCTCAGATCACTTTCAAGTATGAATTACCTCAAAGTTATTGACACTTTATCTGCTGGAGGAGTACCCAGTGCTGTCAGTCATTTGGAGTGGGGGGAGTTCATCTTTTGTGGCCCATGCAAAGCAGTGAGATGTGGCCATGGAGATAATTTTTCAAGGCTCCTTGTTTTAATCACGTAACTTGAGATGCATAGAAGAGCGATGGGGACTTTGGTTTCCCTTTCCAGGATGGGCTGAGATGTGCAGTTGTGCAAATGCTCAAATTCAGCATGCAACAGTGGAGTTAAATCCCAGGTCTGTTTTGAAAATGTGGGCCTTTGGCTTACACAGGGCTTGATTGCACAGACATTTTCTTTCCTGAAGCTGAGGCTGCCAGAACCTCAGCAGGAAAACAGCTTGACTAGGAAAGCTGGGAGGTGGACATATTACCTCTTTGTTACAAACTTATCTGTTCTTTCAACGCCTGAAAGACACTGTAAACAAGAAGGGTTTTTGAGGGTCCTCAGTTAAAAATTGTAACTTATTTTATATATACATATGTATATATACACACACATACATAGTTTTTTTGATAGGTTGAAATGAAACAGGCAAAAATACCTTACAAATGTCTAGATCACAAGGTCCCCACTCCCCACCTCCCCACAGAGGTACAGCAGAGGTGATGTTTAGTAAGTTCTTAATGAAAAAGTTGAAGGAAGAAAGATACTTTAAAATTTTACAACAGGGCAGCAATATTACCTGAAGACTTTAAACTCAGATTTTCAACAAGGACAGTCTATCATAAATCTTTTGACTCCAGTAAGAATTATGGTATTTGAAGCACAGGTAGGAAAAAAATCAAAACCAGAATATTTGCTCGTGGTTTGTTGTTTGGATGTAAGGGATTTTCTGTATGTAAATGACTGTAAGTTGAAAACCCATTAAAATTGTTGCCTTCATATTTGCTCTTTAGTTTGCATGGAAAAAAATTCTTCTGATTAGTTCTTATTTACTATTACAACATCCCTCAACTACTGAAAAGGGAGAAAATTAAAGGAATCATCTAAACAAAATAAACCTTTGATATAGTACTGCTTAAAACAACACAAAATGTGAGTGGTGGCCTTACGTTGCTTGAACAGTGGCAGAGAAATAGAGCTTTCTGGATTGTATTGATTCTCTGTTACCTTCTGTCTGGTTCTCATGAGTACTTCAAAGGAAGCATAGAAAAAAAAGAAAATAAAATCTATGATAAATAAAGAGCGATGAACCTGTAAACAAGTACCTAATGCCAAAAAGTTAAATTTTCAGTCTCTCCATATTTTCCCTACTTTCCAGATCTGGACAATATTTTAAATATGGAGTGCTTATTTTAGTCTTGCCAGAGCTTTAGGAAAATGAAAAACTTAATTAAGAGGACAATGCAAACCCTTTTTTTTTTTTTTTAATATGCCAATTAATCTAATCACTAATTGTGCTTTTCTAAAGTATGTGTTGGCAGGATTAGAAGCTCTGACCTAACTTTAAAAGCTGGAGCTTTTCTTGCATGGATTGAGATGTCTCTTTAAACTTCTTCTCTCACAACATTTACATTAAATTTTTGCATGACTCTTTAAGTTTCAAGTGGAAGGTTCTGGAAATTCTTGGAGGTATGAAGGAGCATCATCAAACAGAAAGAGAATTGTTCTGGTGGTGTGGACAAGTTCAGGTTTCTTGCCCCACGAGTGACACCCTCAAACCTAAGTCTGCTGGAGTTTACACAGAGACAGAAAACTTTCTCCAGGCACACCCTTTGTGGTTGTTTTGGGCCACAACAGATGATTCCTGTGCCCTAAAACTGTTATTCCATGCTGGATTACGTTAGTATGATTTCCCTGGCACTGTGACATCTCTTCTCGCTTCCTGCAGTGGCAATAGTGCCAGGGAGGTGGAAGAATTTGCATGAGCTGGGAGGCCTTCCATGTGTTTTCAAGGGGGAGAATTAATTTTACAATTCCTCGAGTATACTGCCTGTATTTTTGCTGTTTTCCTCTGTCTGTAGCCCCTCTGAGTAGAAGAACAGAAATTTCAGATAAAGAACAGACAGAGCATTCAGGTGTTTACATGTAATAAATTTAAGGCAACGAGTAGTAGTATAACTCCTTCTGCTGTGTGATTATCTGTGGATAGTGTGAGCACAAACATTAAAATGTTGAGTCTCTTTCTTTTCCTTTTTTTCTTCTAAGTTGACTGTGTAGCAAACATGGGAGCTGAAATCTACATGTTCAGATGATTGAAGTTATTATTCAGCTGATTTTCAAGGCACTCTGAATTGTAGAAGGGAATTCACACTGTAATGTAGAGGCATTACATTTAAAGCAATGCTTTAAATCTGAAACAATAGAGTGCATTCTGAATTTCCAATCTATTGATTATGAAGTTAAATGATTTTTTTTTCAGTGAAACAAAGGGGAGTGTTAGGAAGTAGATGTAAATGAAAGTGGGGGGGTTTGACACTTTTTGTTTCTTGTGCAGCATTTCTGCAGTTCATGGTTATATTTGCAAGGAAAGGTTGGAGGAAAAACCATTCAGACAGTTTTTCTAGCTTTCTTGTTTTTGAGAGGACGTTGTGGTCTCTACAGTGTCCTTGCCAGCAGTGGGCTCATCTCATGGGATGTGTGAGTCTTATTTCCATCAACTTTCTTGAAGCTGTGAGCTCATTTTCAAAACAAATATTTTTAATTGGGTGGTATAGAGAGGTCTGAGCAGAGCTTAACCTCTCCAAGTCTTTTTTTTAATCTTTAATAACATGTCTAGAAAAAATGTCATCTCAAATAGAAATCTTTAGGAAAGAGAAAAGTCATCATAAAAGTTTTGTAGTAGCTACGTTTAATGCAAGAGCTTTGTGGATTTTTTTTACTCCAGTTGTATGTAGGGAACAATGTTAAGTGAAAAATGAGCAAGATTTCATGTAAAAATGGTGTCATTCTGAAAGCTGAGGTATTTCCTGAAGTGTGAGTTAAATAGTTCTGAAGCAAATTTCCCTTAAGCCAGGAAATGCAGCTCTTCCGGTGGAATAGTTTCCACGGAAGGTTTCTGCCTGACCTTCCATGTGGAGAGCGTGCACTTCATTCTAGAGATGCACAGCAATTGCTGTGTGAGAGCTGGGGCTGCTGAAGGCAGTGCACAGCTGATGAGGGAGTTACCACTCAGCAAAAAGTGTAAAACCCTGTCAGAATATACCCACACAGGCTTCAGTCACTCCAGGCTGAAGTGCAGAGAAGTGTTTGAATGTAGTATATGAAGAACCAAGTTAATCAGTTGAAAATAAATGCTTTGCACAGATTACTTTTACTTTTTCTGCTAGTTATTTGTGATGGAGGGGAATGTAAATTGTTCTGTCATTAATTATGAATTCTGTTTTTCTTTCTTGTTCTGATTTGCAGTGTGTGCTGTACTTGTGGGCCTTGAAAATCCTTTACCCCAAAACACTGTTTTTACTTCGTGGGAACCATGAATGTAGACATTTAACAGAGTATTTCACATTTAAGCAAGAATGTAAGTCTATCATACCTTTCTCCTCTTAACTCCTTTTTCAGTAACTTAATTTATTATTTTGCAAATATTTGATACTGGTTCACTATCAGTAAATTTTGGTGTACTTTTCATGTTAACTGCCATTAATTTTAAGCTGTAATCTGTGTTACCTGAGAGGGCAGTCACTTCCACACAGTGATGTGGAATGGAAGTTGATGTGGACCCTCCACATCTGAGCTTGCCAGCCTGGTGTGGGAGCATCCTGGGGCTGCTCTGGGTCCATCTGGGCCTGGGTGCTCTTGGTAAACGTGTACTGCTGCTGATGCTTTTTGCAGCAGCTGAGGGTTTGCTGCCCCATGCAGCAGCCTGGCAGGCAAAACCTCTGCTGGCACACCAGCCCTGGCACTTGTGACAGGTTCCTGAGTGCTAGTTAAGGAGGGCCTCATCTCATGGAGCAGGAGAAAAATACAGGGAATTTTTATTTTGGCTTTTCCTTTAGGTGTATTGCATTTTCATATTTATCCTGTGTGTAGGCTTAAACTTTTCAATATTTTATGTGAATTCTTTTTATATTAATTCCTCTCTGTATTGCAAGAAAGGATGCAGTGACACATAAAAGCTCATTAGACGTAGACCTTTACCTGCACATTGAAGGTTTTTTTTCCGTGTGACACTGTAAGATGAAACTATTGCCGTAAGCATGTGTTTCCTTTTTACACCGGGTATAAAGGAAATGTTAATTGGCTCAAAGGCTTCGTGGTTTACTAAGTTTAATACACACATTCGTAAATTAACATTTCAGCTTCACTGTGCCACCTCGTTCATTTCATAATGGCATTTCTGTAGGTAATTAATTATAAGGGACTGGGCTAAAGTTCTGACTATTTCATAGAGAGTATATTGGGCAATAATGATGATAACCATTCAGCAGATGTTTTAAGGCTTGCTCTACAGATTTCATACTGAGTAAAAATGGTCAACTGCAATAGTGTATTCAATTGTTTATTTACAGCTTTTTAGAAAAAATATAAAATTTTAAAATTTCACTTCAGAACAGGAAGAATTTTTCAAGCATTGGGTTCCTGAAGATTTTTTTTAAGAAGCAGGAGTTTGGATACAGTCCACAATACCAGATAGAATAGTGAGAGAAAAAGTTTGAGATATTAAGCATCTTCCTTTTTCGTCTTAAATATTGATGGTGCTTTCTGTTACCTTAATATTTAAATTCTGAATTTTTCTGCTATCTTAATTTTTAAAAGGTAAAATCAAATATTCAGAACGTGTATATGATGCCTGCATGGATGCCTTTGACTGCCTTCCCTTGGCTGCTCTGATGAACCAACAATTCCTGTGTGTACATGGTGGCTTGTCTCCAGAGATCAACACCTTAGATGACATCAGAAAAGTAAGTCTTTGAGGTATTACCTATTAGCACAATGTAAGCAGCATCTGACAACTCCTTGTGCCTTGTTAAGTGTTCTGTACTTTCTTGGAGAAGATAGAAAAGAGCTTAGAAGAACCTCACAATGTAACAAAAAAACTCATATCATTCCAATGAATATAGTTGATATTTCTTTTTAACAGTCAAGAGCTTCATTCTCAGTTAGTCCTGCCATATTTTTAATAGATTTGCATTTGAGTGCCCAGCGGATTGTCTGATTGAGGCTTAATAAGTTCATGCTTGTCATACTCTTATGTTCTGAGAAGTTTCTCAGAAATCTCATGGAAGTTCAGAGAATAACGTCAAACAGCTTCTTCACATAATCCAGTGTTATTGCATGTTATCAAGGATTAATTTTTTATTCACATGTTTTGTAGAAGAGATCTCAGTTGATATTTCTAAGAAAGGATATTTAAACCATTCATTCTTAGTGTTCCCGGAAAAAAAAATTCTTGTTCGCTGTTTGAGACTTGCAAACACAGATATATCTTTCTGAGCTTTAAAGTTAGTAAAAGGTAATTTATATTCCGAGGTTAATTTATAGTCTACTAAGAAATGAATATAGTTAAAAAAACCAAATTGAGAGAGTAATTACATGTTTTGGTTTAAATACAATTAGCTTAAGATAATAACTGCACTTTAAAAAACTACTGAATGCAAAGTTTTGTTTTCTGAGGTAAAGGTTCACTATCTCAGTAAACAAAAATACTCTGCATAAAAATTAGCTGGCTCTGCAACAGCATAATGGCAGAGTAAAGTTGTTTAGCTCTTAGATTCTAGATTAGGTTCATTAACACCTTCCCTTCCCCCTGCCCAACCCAGCAGGTTTATTTATCTTTGGCAATCAGCAGAAATTGGGTTTGCATGTTTATGAGTTTTTGTTTAATTGAAATTAATTGTAATTACGTAAGTATTAAGTGGAGAGGGCTGAAATAAGTGTAGATATGCTGTGAATGTGTCAAGATGAGAATGCAAAGGTAGAATTGTAGAGGTCTCTTATTAAAACTTTGCGTGTTGAAAGCTTACAAAACCAATTTGTTCTCTTTGATTTTTTTTTTAAGTGGAAAGGGTGTGCACTAGCTACTGAATCATTGCTTGATCTTTCTGGTCATAATAGAGAGTGTTTCAGATTACAAGCCTTATTTATACACCATCTTAACAGGGCTGTTCTTATATGAAAGACTTCTTGAGATAACACATGGTGTTTGTATATTAAAGAGTTCTTGCAGGAGAATACTGATTTTTATTATCTTATTATTTTGCTACACTTCATCAAATTTGCAGTATGATGACGTGTAATTTGAAGCTTTAAATACCTATAGTAAGACCAGAAAGAGAAGGTTTTAGCATCGTAATTGAAAACAGGGAGAAACAGGAATGTCATGCCAAGATGCTGTAATGCAAAGATATTGTCTTAATATTTTGATACAATTTTATGTCAAAATGTAAAATATATCAAAATAAATCTAAATGGGAACTTGCTTTGAAATAACTACTGTATTTTCGTGAGGTGCCCGACTTACATAAATTGAATGCTCTAAAGTTTGAAAAATCATGACATACAGAAATACTATAAAGGAAAAAAAAAGGCAAAAATTCATGTAGAATGGGAACCCACTGTATCTTAATTTTCAGTTATATCTGTTTCTTCTGTCCTCTGTCAATACTGACAAGTAGTTTTTTGGTGTTGCTCAAACTCCTTTGCTTTAAAGCTGAAGAAGATATCTCATGGATTGAAAAAGAGTAATTTTGCTTCAATGTTTCTGTGATACATAGTTGAAAGAAGTTAGTATTTCTTTGTCTCCTATTTTTCTTAGTTAGATCGATTCAAGGAACCACCTGCATATGGACCTATGTGTGACATCCTGTGGTCAGACCCGTTGGAGGACTTTGGAAACGAGAAGACTCAGGAACACTTTACTCACAACACAGTCAGGGGGTGCTCGTACTTCTACAGGTGATTGTTACTCCTTTGAATGGATTTATGTGGGTGAACTGGTTCTGGTTTTGCAGTATAAATGTTTGCTTGAATTTTGTGTCACTGCTTAAGTAATTAGACCTTTTTTTCTGCAGGCTAGCCTTGTTTTCAGAAAAATTCATACTTGCTTTATTTGAAACTCTTCTGTTATGCCACATTCAGGAAGCTCTAAATCACTTAAATTTTATTCATCAAAGCCTGTGTATTTTGCTTATTTCTGTTAAGTTAGAGAATAAATGTGTCACTTTTAACTAGGGGTACATAGCTGCACTTTTAGTGTGAAAATTAAAACCTAATTTCCAGTGAAAGGTGTCAACATTGAAAAACTGGGGTTTTTTAAAATTTTTTTTTAATAATTCTTCTTAAGAAATTCAGTATTTGAAGAGCATTTGTTAAATCGGACTTAGTAATAGCTGAAATGCAGACAACTGCCTGTAGCATTCTTATAGAAACACGTAAGTACCTTCCTCTGACAGTGTGGGGATTTCAAGGAATTTGAGAGCTATTTTTTTTTTTTTATTTTTATATTTTTATTGTGGTAGTTAAGAACAACATACAAGGACACTAGAGTGGCAAAACTAGCAGGAGAGGAGGTTTAATGGCAAAACGAGCAATGTATTCAGTGAAATACTAATTAAAAATTCCATTTTTGTTCAGGAGAAATTTGAAGATGCTGTTGAAATGTTAAGGAGTTGTTGAACTTTTTGAAGTGAAGCAGTTCCGCCTCAGCCCCTGCTATTTACACACAAACCTGAGTTTTCTCTACAAACTCAGCAGAAGGGAGGAATCCAACTCTTTCACTTGCCTTAGAAAATCTCACCTTGAGCGCTGACTGTAGCTTTTCAGTAACATATCAAAAGTAAATCAATGGCTTCCACCAGGTGACGGAGCTGCTGGAGTCAACCTCCTTGTTGGTAACCATACTAGGAAGGTGGCAGATAGTTTGATGTTCAGAAATGAGATTTCCTGCCCCTTTTCTTGGAGCTGTGGTTGCTGCAGCGTGGGGCCAGCTGAGAACAGGGCAGTTTGCAAGTCCGACAGCCGCGTGCGGGTCTGTGATGGCCGGGAGGTGCTCAACAGATGTGTTTGGGCTCATCATGAGAGGGATGGCAAACTGCTGCAAACAATTGATCAGTGCAGAAATGGGCTGTGGCTGAGGGGTAAAGTCATTGATTATCCTCTCAGCAGCAGCAAATGCTGGTGTGTACCTGAGACTCAGACACTGCGCACACAGGGAGTAATAGCGATTTCCCCTCATGAATAGCCTGGCAGGTGTGGCTTGTGTGTAAATACAGAGCAGCTTATCTACTGGAAAAACGTCCAGATTTTAGGTTGGGGTTTTTTTCAGATGTCTACTCCATACAGTTGCCATAAAATTCCCTTACTATAGATATCAGTTTCCTCCAGAAGATATATCAGACTTAGGCTGTGTCCTGACTCATATTCAGAAAAGTGCATGTTTCTGGAGAAGAGGAAATACTCAGAAGACAGCTAATTACCAGGTCATGTGTGAGGACATATAGCTGTTTAATGATTCAGTCAGAAGGCTATCTTGGAGTCACGTTATCTGAGATTATATAAAGACAAGCATTCCTTTTAAAAGAAGTACCTAGTTGCCCTGGAAGATGACTAATTGCTTGCCTAATGATAATACCTGGTAAAAAGGGTATCCATCAGTGTAGAATGTCTAATTTTCCTTGCCTTTTCTACTTTCTTCCTGAGTAAAAGAACAAATTTCCCTGAAGAGGCAGCTTGTTTGTAAAGGAAGGACTGAATTAATCAGTCCTCCTTCCAGAATGCCTGCCATTAATAGAATCATTGTGTTTATTCTTCACTGTGATGCCTTGGGCTTTTGGGTTTTCTATTCTGCATTGGTGCGTAGTTTTTGTTCAGGGTGCTGAGATCCTTTCCCAGGGTGAAGAAGACACAACAATCCTACTCTGATTGGAACTCAAGGACACCTTTTCCAAACTTCAGGCTGGAAGTGAAGCAACGTGGAAGGAAGAGGGCAGGCAAATGAAGCTCCTGCATGCAAATGAAGCCAAACATATAACAAGAGTGTGGTCTTGGGGCTAACCCCGCCCCCCCCTTGGCCTCCATCTTTGGAGCCATCCAGACAGAGCCTGATTTGTAACACTGGTACTGTCCAGGTGTGACCTCTCAATAAATATCCTTTATTCCCCTAACTCCATCTAGCCTCTGTTCCAGCTCTTCCAGGAATTAACTGAATAAAATTTTATAAGTGTTTTCAGTCATTTCCAGAACAGGAAGTTAAAAGATAGCAATGAGGATTTTGAATGAAGGTCAGGAAGATTTCAGTCATGCCTGCAAATCTGTGAAAGGATTTCTAGATTATTAAGATCTCCTCATCAATTGCAGGAAATATCTGTAATAAATAACTTTTATGTGGCAGAGATGTTCATTACAATGATGAGTTGCAAGTTACTTTGCTCTGACTTAAAGTTATTTCCTAATACAAAAATGCTGTGAGGAAAATAACAGCAATGTGGCTTTCTAACTGTGCATGCATTGTGTTAACTCGACCTTCCATCTCAGAAGTGCATGAAATCCTCTGCTTTCAGCCAAAACCCATTTGTGAAATGTTGGGCCATTTCTACAAGAAGGTATAAAGACTTTAGCTTACAAGTAGTCTGACAAGCTTCTCACTGCATTTTTTGCATGATTACTCTCCTAGAGCCAATTGAATTTCAAACTGATCCAGTACTTCTTCAAGAAACATCCTTTTTTGTAAGAGTTCTTGAAACTGCTGTGGCTAGTTGTAAAATGTCAGATCTTGAAACCATAGGCATAACCTGTCAATTAGAGATGTAAAGAATAGTCAGAACTTTCAGAAGTGCTTCAGTGTCAACACTCAATACACGCCTTTAGCATCCAGCAGCATTTTGTACTGTGGATTGTCAAAAGAGCACAGTGCCAAAGTGAAGCATTAACTGTGGAATTTAAGGAATTTATGAAAATATATTAAAGTTTCTGTACTTTAAAGAGAACAAAAAGCAATAGGGATGGGATTTCGTTTTCCCTATCTGAAGTTTAAAATTTTATGTGCTTTGTAATCATGGTCATGTTTTGATGCAGTTCTGTGAAAAATTAGAAATAATTAATGGAGTGCAAGTTGTTTAAATTGTTATTTTATTGGAAGTTAAGCTTTTCTTTCATCCATTCCCAAAATAATGTTTTGTTCAGAGTGTATTATGAACAAGAGGCAAGTCATTTGTCCCAGAGTGAAATTAGACCTAGAGGCACACACACAGTTTTTCAGCTGAGAAAGAAGTTTTCCTGTTTACCAGATTTTATAGTTCTTCCCTTTTTCTAGCAAATATTTATTTGCACTTAGCAATTTGTACGGATCTTGCCAATGACCCTTTGCACTTCTTTCATAAGCTAGAGGTACGGTAACTCTCAGGCACTCTTGTAAGAAACAGGTTGGATGCCAGGAAGAACTTCACTGCAGGGAGTGGTAAGGCATTGGAATGACTGCCCAAAGGAGATGGTGGAGTCATTCTCCCTGGAGGTGTTCAAGAAACATTTGCCAGCCTTGGATAGCTGTGAAATGGTTCAACCTTACAGATACTCTGGTGTAGAGTAATAATTCTGGCCTTACAGTGATTTCAGTGATACGATTTCAGTGGTGCACTTGACATGCAAATACAGTTTTTCAGGAGGCAAAGATCAAAGAAATATCTGCTGAAAGCTTTTGAAGACTGTAGTGTGTTTCAGCTCAGGGTGGGAGGCACAGTTGTATGAATTTTTTTTTCTTATTTTTTTAAGGTTTTTTAGTAATAGCATTTTAAACAGGTTCTTTTGCCCACTTTTCTACTCTTCTTTCTCCCAGACCAGAAGCTTTTTGCTGCCCTCACATGGTCTGCCCAGATGTAGTGGTAGAATTGCTTGTGTGCTCCATCAGGCCTGGGAAAGCATCCAGTTTTAAAAGAATGACTCTGCAAAAAAAAGATGTATTTATTTGTTCTAATCCCATGCAGTTCCCTGTTCCTCTTCCCAGTGCAACTCTGCAGATAGTACAGCTAAGAGCAAGCAAAAGCTGGTGGAAAGGGATATTCTGAGAGTTGCTTAGGACAGCAAAGCAGGAAAAGCATTTGCCTTTGGAGACTTGTGTGAGGCCAATAGATTTTGCAGGAAGCCTATTTTATATGAGCATGTAATGTTACAGAAGCTTTTTGATTAAATTTGAATGTTCTCTTTTGAAAGAAACGCTTATGCCTCTCTTTTGATGTCATGATGAGGGATATGAAAAAAATTATGTTAATTCCATCTGTTTTTTCCTGTTATTGCTGGAAAACAATTTGAAAACATTTGCCATTTTGGTTCATGTTAGCAAAGTGTTGCTTCTCATTGCCATCATGCAAAAGAGACCTCAGAACCAGTAAACTATGCATGAGGGATGTTAATGAAAGAAGATGCCCAAGTAGGGAGTGCCACAGTCACGTACTCCATGGGGAATAACATCTCTGGAGCCTAGCAGAGGGGTGTTTTGTTTTCTCTGTGAGTCACCGCTCCTCCATGATTCAGCATGAAGGCAGGAGGCTGGGGCGCTCTGGAAAAGCCTGTTGCGTGGGGGATTCCTGTTTGTTTGTTTTCCCTCTTGCCCAACTGCTTTATTTCTGGCTCATCTGAATTGCAGTCTGGGCTCTGCAAAGCAGGGCAAGGAGGAGAATGTTTCTGGAAGGGGTAGCACTGTGAAAAACTAGTGGGGAGTTTGATTGCAAGTCAGTCATTTTAATAAAAAATATTAGAAAAAAGATTTCCAGGCAGAAGCAATTTCTGTAAAAGTTTGTTTCTGATAGCTTTTGCCATAATGTCTGTTTTCTTGGCTCTTTGTAGGCCTTCTTATTTTTACCTGCTTTTTATGACGTGTACTTTTGTGTTAAGGAATATTGTTTAATCTAAAGCAGACAGATACTAAAGAAATTGTGGATATGTAATATAGAATAGCTGCAAATGAGGGCAAATTTGCTTCTCCCCAGCTCCTGCTTCAACAAGAAGCTCAAGAGAAATGTCTGCAAGCTGCTTTGCCTTTTTCAAAATAAAATATCCAGACAGACTGCTCATGGATTGTGGTGGTCTGGGTGTTAGGGCAGCTGGCACATTGAAGGTCCCATGCTATTCACTTGTGAGAAAACAAGGCAGGAAGATTGGGGATTTTTTGTAAATTTGCATGGAGCACTGTGTGACATCTCTGCATTTGTTGATGCAGGCCCTGTAGAATCAGCCAAATTCTGCTATCAGAAGACTTATTTTCCAAATATTTATGAAGAACAAGATAATTAAGCAATAAAAAACCCTACAACTTTTGTACTTGAAATGGAAAGAAGAACCTATCATATCTATTTAGGAGCATTTTTACCACTTCACTGTGTCTTTAAAAGCAATACCTAACATTGACTGAAAAGAATACTATGGAGGAAAAAAAAAATAATAGCCTAGACATTTTGAGCAGCTGCAGTGATAATTAATATAATCAACTATCTATCAGGTTTTCATGATAGACCCCAGTTTTCAGAAGTTAATTTAAAATTTCTAAACAAAATGTACCATAAGTCTAAATTTAGTCACAATTAATTATGAAAATAAATGTATGCAAATCAGTTCTCATTTGCCACTGATGTGAATGGCAGCCTGTCAGCATTTGAGATCATTGCAGTTGCCAAAACGATACCCCACGTAATTTGGGAATTGAAATTGTTTTACAATGCTAATATTTTTAGACAATTCCAAATACCAGACCTGCATCTGAGAATATATGCTAGATGGCTCTGGTCCAGAAACAGCAATATAGCATTCCACTGGATTTGTAGCTTCTAGCTGCAAATGACATTTCAGGTTCAAAATACCCAGGAGGGTTTGGAAGGAAGTAGTATCATTTCTCTTGGATAAACTAAAGGAAGATGATGCATTAGATTGGGGGAGGAGGTAGTGTAAGTTTTCATCTTTTTCATGCATGAAATTAGGAACTGATGGGGCTGTTAACTGATTGCAAGTGAGCTCTTAAGGTGGTCCATGAAATCATGCCTGGGACAACAGTTTTTTGTATAACGTATAGTTGAGATTTCTTATTTTTTTATCTTGCTGAGTGTGTTTAGCACAGATATATTCAGTGAGCACATTTTTGGGGTTTCAGAAGTTACAAGATTTTAAGTTGCCAAGGAGAAAGGTAATTTGTTTATCAAGGAGGTAAAGCTCAGGAAGATAAACATCCCCAGTCTGAAACTGCTTTTCCTCCTTCTGTCTCTGTCTCTTCCCTTCTCTTTCCCTCTCTTTGCACTTAACCACCTTATTTTCTGGGCTCACAAGCAGCCACTGCATGCAGTAGTCAGTGGGGGAAGTTTTCTATTACAACCTACTGTTGTATTACATTTTGCTTTTTTGAAGTACATTAAATCTTAGAGTAATAAAAGAAAGTACCTTTTTTCTGACGAGCCATAGGCTGATTGTTGTTATGTAATGAATTGTCTGGCATTCCTTTCCAAGCAGTTATGGGGTGGGATTGAAAAGACACTGCTGGTGATGTTGTTTCTACTGAAATCTGCCTGCAGAGCAGGTGCTGATTTCATGAATGATGCATGTTTTATGATACATTTTTTGAAAGCTAGAACTCTGTGTCCTGCTTCTGATAATGCCATAACAGGTGCTATTACTTTTTTCCCCTAACAGTTACCCTGCTGTATGTGAATTCCTACAGCACAATAACTTGTTATCCATACTCCGAGCTCATGAAGCTCAGGACGCTGGGTAAGTATGTGTGGAGAGAGGGCAATAATGAAATTATGTGCAATGGCCTAGTATTCCCAAACAGAGCACAGAAAGGAAGAGCAGATAAGTAAGAATGGACTGGAAAATATAAGTAGCAACAGCTCTCACGTTTTACTGATGCTAAAAAAATACATGCTGGCATTATAATGTTTTTTACCTTATTATTAGTGAGTTACAAGATTTAAAGAATATGCCACTAACTTAGCCTTAGTGATTTTAAGTGATATAAAATGACCATCATTTTTTTGATGCCAGACATGGAAAGAAAACCAAATTCATTTCAGAAAAAGGTTTGCAAATGTGCCAGAGTCTTTTGACACGCTAATCGCCATGATGCCAAGAGAAGTGATGTGGCTCATGACAGCCAGAGCTGCCATCTTTCAGGACTTTCTCAGCTACCAGAAACTTTTGGGCCTACTGGTTTTATACTTCATACGAAAAAAAAAAAGTGAAACTCAATAGGCACATAATTTTTCTGCAGGAGTATCATTAATGAATTCAAGAAGTATGAGCCATTGTTTGCAAAAACAGTCCAGGTCAAGCATCAGGTGGTGTTGATGGTTCTCCATGAAACTGTTGTCATTATAAAGGCAGAGTTTTTTGTGCTGCTTTAAAAAATCACTTTAAAAATTCCTCTTATTTGAAATGTACCATACTTGTGAGATATTAGTGAAGGATTGGAATCTGAGTAAATACCTTTTCATATCATGCATAGTTTTTATTATTATTGTGCTTGTTTGGAGGTAGAAACTTTATCCAACTTGAATGACAATAAAAGATAAATTAGCAGCATTGCAGGAATAAGGTCAATATTCACTATGCATATAAAAAGCTATTCTGAATGTTCAAATTGTCATGACTTCAAAATGGTAATGCAATTAAAAGCAGGCTATTACTATGCCAGAAATTCCTGGCATGAAATATTGCAAGGGTAATGAAATTTCATTTTTCTTTTATTGCTTTCCAATAAAGGATGAAAAATAAAATTTTGTGGAAGAGATTGCCTTGAAACTATACAAGAGTTTCAGTGCAACTTTTGTGGATGTTTGCTAAATTCTTAGGTTTCTTCTAGCTGAGACTAAAGAGCAGTGTTTGGTGTACTTAGGTCTAAGTACTCTTTGGTTGCTTTCTTTCCAATTACTTGCAGGTTTAATGCTTGCTTGATTATTTGTTGGTCCAATAAGCCTTTTCTTTTTCATGAGGTGGTAAGGTTAGGTAATGAAAACATGCAGATGTTAATAAACTGGCTAATAGAGTGGGAAAGATTAGGCACAGCACTGAAAGTATTGCATGTCCTGCTTCCCCCCCCGTTCTCATACCTTCCATGTCCCCTGGCCTTGCCATTGCTTCCATGCCTGGAGAGGGCAAGTAGCAGGAGGGTCTTGGGGGACATGCACTTCCCTTCTGAAGGCAGGACCCTTCCCAGGCACCTGCTGGTGCGTGCTTCACCCACAGTCCCACAGAGGGGAAAGCCTGGGAATGTCCTGGGGACTGAGTGAATTCACAAAACCCACCTCTGGCTCACTGAATTTCAGACAGAGATGCGACTTTTAAGCATGCATCCCTGGTCATGTCAAGTGGTTATAATGAGAAAGTCTGCAGGAAATACTTCTTTCCTGTGGCTTTTAAATAGCTCCTGTGCGTGTTTTTCAGTCCTGGCATTTGTTGACAGCCAGAGCACTAATGTACTGGGTGTGCTTTGCACTGTACGTGGTCGGTGACAAATACACGTTCAACACTGGGTAGTAATTGGTATCTCCTCTCTCTTCTTAGGTATCGTATGTACAGGAAAAGCCAAACAACAGGCTTCCCTTCGCTAATCACAATTTTTTCTGCACCAAACTATCTAGATGTATACAATAACAAAGGTAAGTTTAATTCCTGTTAATGTACAGTAGATTGTTCTTCTGTTTATTCAAATACATTGGTGTCTTTTCATTCCTTTGTTTATCAGTTCATGCCCATTCCACTAATTATATAATACAAACCTAATTAAATTTTGTTACAGTCAGATGTATGCCTCTGAACATAACTGAGTGTTTTAATATGCCTTAGGATATTTCTGTATTTTGACTGCAAGTTATTAAGTAAATGTTGCACAGGAAGCAAAACTTAAAACAGCACTATTAACCAAATATATTAAGAAATGCTCTGGGTGAGATGTTTAGAGCCCAGCATTCCGTATCATTAATTATCTGTTCCTTGCTTCTTTCCAATAAAATTATTGGAGTTGTATGTGCAAACTGTCTAGACAGTTAAACTTTGACAGATCGTGAGTGGATAAAGCATGAGATGGATGTCTCAGTTCCTTTACATTTTGGGTTTTTTAATCCTTGACCACTGAAATGTAGCAAATAGAATATAAATAGCAGAAAAAAAAAAGGTTACTACGGAAATAAGAGTTGCTGATCACTGTATAAAGGTTCCAATAAAAAGTCTTTGCAACTTCTCTGAATTTGTTTATTGCATTTCTAAAAATCTCTGATGAACTGAAAAAAAGAATCATGCTTGTAAAAATAAAGTTTTCTAATAAACCTGTCCTCCTATATCTTGAAATGAGCGGTATTGCTTACTTTCTCCTACTCTCCATAATGATAAAATTGTGTTCCCCTGTGAACAAAGTAAAATAATTCTTTCTCAATTATATTCTTGAAAGGTTCTCCCTTGCAAAGAGATCAGTTTCTCTTCAGAAGGGATGTTTTTAATCTGGATGCTAGTTTGCAGAGGAAAAAAGCAATACTTATTTTTAAACTTGCAAAAGAAAACTTCAGGCATCATTTTGTGTTATGAAATTTATAATCTAAAAGTTTTTATGCCATGAACTGTATGCAAAGGAAGGAAATACTTCACTGGTAGATAATGGGGTTTCTACACCTCAGATTTCTCAATATGCCTGTTAACTTGAGTAAAAATTAATATGTTATTCTGCAAAACCATGCAGGCAGAACTGTCAGTAGTAGCTGCTTTTGTAAAAGTTAATGAAGTAGGGGCTCTGCTAGCAGCCTAAGAAGTGCAGGGTGAAGTAAGGAATGTGTTCATTTTCTTGGTAAGATCATTGCTGTTGGTGGAGAAGAGTGTTTATTCTCCCAGCTGGCTGCTTTGGGTTGAAGGCTGAGCAATCACAAGTCTGTACAAGGAAGGTAGTAGAAAGTGTTCACCTTTTGTTTCTTAGGCATGGAAGCAGTTCAATGCAATGAAGGCAGTGGGTGAATTATGTGAAACTTTGTCTTGATGGCAAATGTTAAATGGAAAGCAATGATTTAGAATGTTCAAAGCCTTGAATTTGAAACCACAGAGTTTGGGTGGTGTAGAGAAGTGCCTCTCTTTTATCTCCATTTCCAAAGAGAGGGTCATTTCTCCTTGTTCCAAGATGCTCCACTGTGGCAGGCAGATCTTAAACGTGGTGGAGAGCCTATTCTGATGGAAAGTTCTACACCATTTACAGAGAGGTGTTGGTTATCTGTGGCCACAGCTGGAGTTGGTGTGCACTGCCAGCAGTATCTGCCCAGTGAGATCAGGCAAATCTGTGCTGATGTGGCATCAGCACCCTTGTGCCACTCCTTAATATATAACCTGTTGTAAATTCAGAGGCTGACCTTTAACAGCTTTGTAATGGATCTCCATTGAGTTTATCTGCCTCCTTTTCTCTCATTAGAAGTTTTGACACATTATTTCATGTGACTGATTGCACTGGCTCTTGGCATTTAAAGTACATCATGCATAGTTTTTCATGCTGCATACGTCTTTATCCGGATAGTCTCTGGGTGCTTGCTTCCCTCTTCAAGGATAAAACTCACTGTTAAATAGAATGAATCCAAAACATGGCCGCTTGTGGGCTTTCTTGGTTTGCAGCAAATGAGTTAACTGGGAGCACAGTTTCTGACTAAGAAAAAGGAAGATATTTCCATCCAGAGGTGTTGTCAGGGCAGTTGCTCTAGCTGACTCATCATGCACTGGTGATTGATTTTTACAGGTCATCTGGAGATTTGGTTACTGTGAGTCCTTGGAAAAGGATTATTCTCCTACCAGTAAGCACCTTCCTGTCTAGGAATGCATTCTCAATGTTCTTTGGGTTGTCAGCCAACAAAATCAACCTCTGAATAAATTCCTGAGAGGCTCCAGCTCCCACTGACATGAAATGGGTCATTTTTTAAATGCACTATTTTTTAGGGTGAATACATTTTTTAAAAAGCTGCAAGAGGCTAAGAATGCTCATTTTCTACCCCAGGTTGATAGTTCTCAGACCAGTTAAAGCAGATGCAGTTTCTTGAGCATCTTCAAAGCACTTTGAGAGCAGACCTATTTGCCAACTTTATCCAGGAACTCCTTCAGTCTCTGCTGGAGAGCAGCCATAGAATCAGATACGTCCTCAAAGAGCAGTAGGGAGGCAAGGATTTCAGTGAAAAAGATTTTACAGGAGTGTCTGAAGATAAGCTACCCAAACAAGCCCATGTTCGTCACATCTGCTGCTCATAATGCTGCCATGGAGCCTCTGCATGGGCTGTCTCAGGGTGCTGACCCACCATGGGGACATCTGGCTTTGCACTGCTGGATTCTGGCATGGAAGGGAGTTTCCTGTATCCCGATGGTTCCTGGCTCTTGCCTGCTGCAGGCTGTGTGTTACTCGTCACCACGTGGCTGCAGGTCGTCACAGCCCCAGGCCACACACACAGAGCTTTTGGTGCCAAAGTGAGGTTTTTCAACTCAGGCTTCTGTCAGGGCTTCCCGCTGTAATTAATGGAAACAGGGAGAGACTTTCAGGAGGTGATTCAGAGACTCAGAAACTGCCTCAATATTGGGAGCCTTGTGTCCTCCTTTTTCCACTTTTATCCTCCTCCATTACTGTTACTAATTCCTTCCATATTCATTATAATGCAGAGCATTTGCAAAGGGAAGGAATTTTTATATGGGTTTTGGCAACTTCTGAGCTACTGTTCAGTGTCTTTATAGCTCTCTCAAACATTTCTGCTTGTGATAATTCTATTAAAAGGCATAAAGATACTTCAAGATTATTATTAATACTTGTTGTAAGAAATACCAGTGCATTGGCGATTCTTCTAAAACTGCTGCTTCAGGAGAGAAGTTTATGCAAGAAGATAAATGTTAATTGGATTGTGGTAGTTACCAGTGACTTCAAGGCTTCAGAAATCATCTGTGCTGATCAAGAAACTCTGAGAAAGTTGCATAAATACAGATTTACCCCTGGATTCCAGGGTGCCCATAAGAAGGAGAAATTCTCAATAGCAACAGAATAAGAGGGTGCCAGAAATTACCATGTGGTATGATCCGGCCTTGTATCATATCTAAACTTTCATTCCTGCATTCAGTATTTCTTAATGCCTTAATTAGGACTTGCTGTTTATGCACTTCCNCCCCCCCCAAAATCAAGTAAAAGATTCTACAGAAGCAGAAAAATTACTTGTGAAACACTGGTAATACTGGCATTTTCATGTCTGGCTGTCCCTTCAGTAACTGTGTACTTTTTAGCTGAGAGAGCAATTTTAACTTGCTGTTTAAAGACACACTGTTATCTTTTGAACACTTTTTAAAGGTTAGGTTTTATAGTGGAGAGAGAACCACTAGAGAATCTGAAGCTATTCAAAAAAATTCTCAGTTTCTTCCAACATGCTGCATCATACATGCGTTACTTCTGAAAGGAAAAGCAGGAAGTCAGTAGGCAGGAGAGTTTGGGCTAGTAGAAAAATGAAAATCATCTGTAAATCTGTATGGCTGTTCATGTATCATAAGTAATATGTCAGTGACATGTGTGTTAAGTATCAGCATCAATTATAGGATGGATACATATGAAGAAATGTACCCTGATCCAGACGGATCTAACAGGAAAATTAGTTTTACCTGGAAGAAGACTGAGTAGTATGCCTGGAAGACAAGGTTAATCTGTGAGAAATATTAGCACTTTGAGGGGAAGAAAAGAGATGTAACCTCTATTTGCCCTATCAGTTTTCTTTAATGCCTTATCTCTGTGATGAGTTCTTGTCATGGAAACAAAAGCTTTTAAAGACAAATTGTCAGGGTATCTAGGCCTTCTCATTGCTATTGCAGAGAAGTTTGCCAAATTTGATTTTTGCAGTCTGTTGATAGAATCATGAATGTTACCTCCGCTGTTTCTTTGCAAGATGCAGTTGCACATGTAAAATAAAAATCTTCAAAATTTTATAAGGAAAGATGTTTCTACCTACAATTGCCTTCACTTATGTACTGGATTATTTAGACCATTACCTTGTATAGCAAATAATTTTTGTCCTTTGATAATATTTAAACTCCTTGAGCATTTTACTAACCCTTATCCCTGACCTGACTTGGGCAGAAAATGCTGTGGTTACTTAGCAACTCTTCTTGAGAAGGCATTGTTCCCAGTTGCACAGTTAATGCTGAAGTTAATTTGGCATTAAATCAGAAATTGAAATTCTTTCTTAGATGTGAAGAATTTGAGGGATTTTCACCAGTTCATTTTCTAAATGCAGGATGAATTTTCTGAAAGAAAATTACAAGAAAGTTAGTTAAATTGTTTGCTAAAAATATTTATAGGTTGTTAATCTAAAAATATTCTGGGCTGATATTTCTACCAAGCTCATTATCTTTTTCCTCTAATTATTTTTTTCTGATGGGAATGTTTTCAATTAATTTACACCGAAAAATGATTCAGCAGACTGTGAAGCAGGGTATGTAAAGTTTTTGATAAAGTCTGAATGATCTATCATACAGTTTAAACACTGTTCAGACCTTAACCTGCCTCTGAATATATAATCTTTTAAAGCACCATTTGAGATGCCAGAGGGTCTGAGACATAAGTCAGATCTGACAGGTGTGGCGCAGTTGTTCCAGGCTCATCTTTAACTGAGGGAGACCCAGCAGGTACAGCACTAGCTGCTGTATCTAACCCTGAAAAGATTGGAAGGGCTATCTCCATTTCTAGCCAAAGGAAGGAGGTTTCTTACCTGCACAGTTTTCAACACCCATATTTCCAACCTTAGGGGTAGCTATGTTAAATGCTTTAAGGTAAACTGTACAAATGCCCTTTGCCTGCTGCATTAGTGTTTTATTTCTCTCTGATGTGATTTCCGCATCCAGTATCTCAGTTGACTAGCATTAGAAAGAAGTGTAATGTCATTTGGGCTTATCTGCACATCTTCACTTTACAAAACATTAGCTTTTAAAACTTATTTACAACAACAGGTATCAAAAATAGGTTAAAATGTGTGTGTCTGTTAAGAAAAATAAAAGAAGATTCTTGCCCTAGTTGGTGATTATACATGATAATGGCTGGTGGCTAGGTCTGCTAGCATCTATCTGAGTATATGTTTGGAAAGGAAAATGTTGAGGTTGCAGCCTGGAATAATAAGCAGATGTTGGAGAGAGTGGTGAGGTTTTCCTCTGTTCATAATCAGAGGAGCCCATCCCACTTCTGTCTCCTCCATGAGTGACTGTGTGACCTTCGCTCTTAGAACCTTCAAAAGCTGTGTACTCTTTCAGGGCTGCTGGTTCTCCTGTAGCTTCCTAGGCATCAGGCTAACATGGAAAAAGGAATGAGGCAGAGGTGAAACTCCCAATCTTTTCTGAGCCAACAGAGAGGAAAAAGCAGGCACAGGGGCAGATAAGCTCAGGGAAATTCCTACTGTTACCTGAGAAGCATTTCCTACTTGATCCAGAGGAAGTTTTCTTCTTCTTACTACCAAGTAGTAATCAGAACTGTAAAATCATGACAAGAGCTGATTTGCTTTGTGTTAAATATCATCTTCATTACTTGCCTAATGAAAATATTTTGTGTACATTGTGCTTGTAAACTACAGATTTTTAATTTAAAACGCCAAAAGTATTTGTGATACTGGTAACTATGCTATTTTATTTTATTCTTTTAAGAGGAGAGTTATTTTAGAAGGCTTCTCTGCTATTACCTTGCTTTATTGTATAAAGTTTCTTTGAAGTAATTTGTTGAGGAGATGTACAGGTCATTTACCAGGGAGAATTTTTTAAAATACTATTATCAGAACTTTCTTTTGTAAGGTATTCAGGTATATAAATCATTAAGGTGTTGTGAAGATATTTTTATTATAGTGAAATTATTAAAATTACAGTAAAATTATCTTCCTTTCAAATAAAACAACCCAACTAAAGCTGTTTAATTTTATGTTTTGCAACTGTTCTGCATAGGGTTCAGGCTTTTTCAGAGGCCAGTTTTAAAAGTTCCTTGTAAAAGTGATATTTTATTAAAATTTCACAGAATTTAGAAGTAGACCTAACAGATAAATTGAACAAGTGGTGGGAAGGGGATCTACCTCAGCTCACTAAGATGATGGACTTGAAGTTTTAGTCCTTCTAAATGAATCTTTACAACCATTAGATGGTACTTTTTGTGGTTTTGACTCACTTTTTTCTGTAAAGCCACAAACCTATTTATTTTTATTATGCAATTGTGTCACTGTAATAGAAGAAGAATGAATTTCGATCTACTGCATGTGATTTCAGCCAAAAACTGTTGGAAACATTCAGAGCATTGACACTAGTTTCTTCATTTTTTTTTCTGCTGAGCAGCAGAATGACTGCCAGTTGTTGGACTGGGATGAGCAAGAGTCAAATGTGGTTTATTTAAATGGAGGGTGTCTGCCTGGCAAATGTTCACATTATTGCTAGCAAGCTGTTTGCTGTGTCTGTCAGTGAGTATGTTTCAGAAACTCCCAGGTCACTCTGGACTCTGTCATTGACCACAAAATGTAAGATATTTAACATCCTATTAAATATTTGTGAAGCAACAGCCTAGCACATAAAAAAGGGTTTTTTCTCTGATTGACACACAGTCAGTGGAAAGAGAGAAATAATCAGAATAAATTTTTCAGCCTCTTCAGCCAATGCTGCATTTGCTACAATGCTGCCTCACATTGCAGTTGTGCAACTTTATTGCTGGTTATTAAGTGATAACCAGTCCCTGGAACTATATTCTTCTCTGGGGAGCCAGAAGTGAAAAGGCTGAGGAAAAGGGAAAGCATAAAATGATACACCTTCTTGTGTTGACTGTTTTTGTTGCTTGTGTTGATTAAATATCCTCCATGCAGTCTCCTATAACTGCATTGTTTAAAGAATTTCATGTCTTTAAGTCACTTTGGTAGTAATCTCAAAATTATCTTTACAGATTACCATTTCTGATATGAGCCTGAGGACCATTAACAAAAGTTAATGCTGAACTTGGTGCAGTGATTTAAATAGTGGGTGTGGCATAAATATCTATATTTCTGCCTATGAACAAACATGATACATGTTTTTGTGTGTTGATAAGAATGATGACAATGTTAAATGGTGCAAGACAAATTGTATTAGTATTGATTCATATTATAGGGAGCACAGTCTGCCATGCCTAGAGTTTGCATAATGTGAGAAGCGAGTGTCATCTCTTGTACAATACTGTGAATGAAATATGTTGAAAATGTCCATCAGAAGAGCAGCATTCAGACTCTGAGTCATAAATGCTTTTTTCTGCTATCTCCAAAGTTTGTGAGGAGCTCAGATAGCTGTGTGAAATGGGAGGCTCTGAATACTCTGCTTCATTCCTCACTGGTAGTGCATCCCAGGGCTCACGTTCTTGGCTACTGAGAGTTATTAATTCACTTACCAGCCCATCTTAGTGGCAGGGGAAGCTGTTGACACTACTTTCAGACTGAAAATGGCTTTCCACTTCAGTGAGGCTTTCTCCTACTGTAACTGGCATTCAGGTGGATTAAGTGGGTGGAAGCTGGTGAGCAGCTCTGTGGGCTGTGCATGCTGTCAACATTCCCGGTCTGATAGCCAGTCATACACATGGCTGATGTCTCTTCTATTTTTCTTTCTCCCTTTTAGCTGCAGTATTGAAATATGAGAACAATGTTATGAACATCAGGCAGTTCAACTGCTCCCCTCATCCGTACTGGCTTCCAAACTTCATGGATGTGTTTACCTGGTCCTTGCCATTTGTTGGTGAGAAGGGTATGTATGTAAATTGCTTCTGTCCATAAAAACTGCAAAATTGTTCCTTAGTCACTGTGCATGCAGCCTCATTTATTTTAAAGGGCAAGAATAATTTGAAGACAGATGTCTTGCTTTTGAGAACAAAGTTGTAGAAATGGACCTGACGGAGGCAAGCAATTGCCAATGGTTAATCACACTTCTCTTACTTCTTGATAATTTCCACTCTTTCCAGGTGATTATGCCATTATCTTTCTGCTGCAGAAATGGATTTTCTGGCATTGCAGCCCAGAAGTGCATTCGCTAAACAAAATTCTGATTTGTTTTTCTATTATAAGCCCTTGAACATTCCTTTGGATATTGGTTACTGCTGAATGGACATCTCAACAGACTTACTTACATCTTTACTCACACTACCTGTATGGGTGGGTTGCTTTTTCATCAGCAAGCACAGAGCTGGTGATCTTAAGACCCAGTCTGGCTAAGTATTCTTGGAGAGAGTAGAGGGATGCCAGTAAGAAGGAAAACCTGCTCGTCAGCCCCTTCTCTGCACAGGGCATATGGTGCCTCATCTCTGGCAAGAGGAGTCTAAAGAAAACAAATGATACTTTATTGAAACCTGATGCTCTTGATGTTGCCTAAATGCAGCTTCATGCTATGAATGGCAAGCACACAAAAGGCATGAAATGAAAACACTTTGGTCTAGCACATTAAATGAATGCAGAATAAAAACTGCCTAAACCCCAAGTCATTTTTTCTGTGCCCAAGATGAAGCTTGCTTTGATCCATCCATTACAGAGTATTGCTGCAACAGCAATTACTGCCAGAAAACTCTAATAAACTCTTAAAAGCTGCTTGGAATAACAGTTCTCTCTTAATAGGCAGCTGGAAATACAGCCAGCTGTGTCTTGTACCTGCAGTCATGACCAGCTTTGTTTTGAGCTACTCTTTTGTTTGGGGAGAGCTGCTGGTGAGAGCCTGAGGTCTCTGTGAACAAAGCAGATAGACAATGAAGCAGGGATTAACAAAGAATAAGCAGCTGTTTGCACTAATGGAGACATTGCATAATCCTCACTGTGGCGTGTTGCAGGCTCTTGTGAAGCAGATAAAACGCTCTCATTTTCTTTGGCTGTAAAGGCCAGGCTGGTTTTAGCTTGGGCATGTTCCCCACACGTTGCAGTCCTGTAAGATGTTCTGTAAGGTCAATTTTTCAGAGGCTTCCCCTCAGCAGCCTGCTCAGGCAGAGCTGCAGGATGTGTGGTCAGAACTGTTGAGGTTCTGAGCCCATGGGTGTTCCTCATTCTTCTTATGTCTTGGGGGTGGTTTTTTCTCCTTCATGCTTTCTATTTGTCACACTTATCAATTTTTTGGAAATGTTAAAGCCCAAAGAAGTGAAATCAGTGAAAGAAGTGAGATTTAATATTGTTTCTATGCAAAACAATATTAAAGGATGTAAGAGTTGATGTTCTCTGCAACTTGTTATTTATTTCCTTTCTTTTTAATATAGATTTTTTTCCCCTCAAAGGCCAACCAAGGTAGGAAGCTGTTAGCTTCACTGGTTGTTGTTTATGTGGAAAGTCTTTCCACTAATACTGTCAGAGGAAAATATTAAATCCTTCACTAAAGTAGGAAAAAATCTAGCTTTGTCCCACCCTTCGAATTTTCCAAGCCTTCATAGTAGTCACAGAAGAAGATTTTAATAACTACTTGACTAAAAAATTTTACGTTTCAATCTGTGTAGCTAGTACAAGACTAGACAAGCCCGGTAACACTTTTAATGTTGCTTACTACGTGTAGGTGTAGTGAAGTTTTTCTTAATCTGCTAATTGCTTCACATTTTGCCTCATAACTTTGCCTTTTTTGTTCTCTAAGGTGTATCTCCTTGGTTTTGATTTTAGATGGGGTTGGTTTTTTTCCCTGTTCTGACTCTCTGGTTAGTGTCTCACAGTTGTCTCTCTGGAAAGAAATGAGACCAGGGTAGGGACAGCCTGTGGCTGACCTTTGATGCCCAAGCTGCAAAGTAAGCAAGCTGAATATGGTCTAAATTCTCCAATAATGATGTATCTGTTGAATATAGAATAGTTCCACCTCTAAGGAATGTACACTGTCTGGTCTGTTTGTCCTGGAATTCAAGGGACACTGAGTACATCTTAAAAAGGTTAATGTTTTGTTGAACTGGAAGTAGTGTCCAAAACCTGGATAAAGAAAGAAATCCTCTATGATCCCTCTTGTTGTACCTTTTTCTACTGGAATGTTGTTCCCATTCACGGGGCAGGGAAGTCAAAACCTATTTAACTTTAGAAGCAAGAGGACAGGGGTCAGTTTGTTATCCAAGTCAAAAAATGTGTTGAGGGGGAGAAAGCAAATGTTACGTACATCACTGACAGTTGCAAAAAGAGAGATCATTAGCAGATTTTTTTAAGTCTATTTGTTGGGTTCATTTTATTTGGAAAAGTATTTCTGGAAACTTGTACTTTTTGTTAGCTACACAGGACACTTTCAGCTTCTATTATTACTGACCCTGTTGTTTAAAAAGTGGATGCTGTTATTGCACTGAATTTTTGTTCACACTACTACACCTAAAGCTGGCTCTCTGACAGACCAGGAAAGCTTAATATCAACATTTTGCACTTGTTTTCCGTTCTAGTGACAGAGATGCTGGTAAACGTGCTGAACATCTGCTCAGATGATGAACTGGGGACAGAGGAAGATGGATTTGATGGTAAGAGCCTCTACCCTTGGTTGAGATTGTTTTCCTTGGAATTACTTTAAAAGTTTACTTACTAATTGTGAAATAATTTTCTGAGTCCCAGTTACATTGCCATATGCTGCAGAAAGAATTAATGGATCTGCCCTGTTCTAACCCTTTTCTTCATCTCAGTTTTCTGGTTAAAAAAACCTACATTTCCCTCCACAAAATGTAGGTTGTGTTGTCACAAAGGAGTCAGATGATTTAATGCAAAAGATAGCAGGTATTCACAGAGTGAGTTTAATTATGTCAGTGAAATATTCTTCCTGCAATGAAGAAAGCTTCCTGCAGAGCTCCTTCCTAAAATGTTGGTACTGCATGGAAGATTTATGCTTGAGATAATTCTTTCGTCAATTCTTTTGATGCACTTGAGTGTCAAAAAGGCTTTAAAGACCAAGAATCATTAAAAATGAGCATGTAAACACAGAAAATGTTTTAACCTAAGATTTATGCTAAGAGAGAAGTGGTCAGTTCTGTTATCCTTTGAGTCGAAGTTTATGTGATGATTGGTTGCCTTGTACCAGTTGGGTTGACTGTAAATGATACTTTGTATTTTACAACTTGTAGATTCTTAAAAGTCATTTTATTAGACATAATTTTCTGTTAGGCTGTGCAAGAATAAATAGCAGCTCTCCAAAGTTCTCAGTTAAGAAAAGCTGAAAAAAACCAACATTCTTACTCTGAATGCTTTCAGTATTTAAAAAAATCTATTGACAGTAGTAATAGCTAATCTGTCTAATAAAAAATATATGAAAAGAAGAGAAATACTAAAAAAAAATTAAAAAATAAGAACCTGGAGAAATCTAGCACTACTGAGTATTCTCAAGATGTTTTTAGGCAGAATGAATGAACAAGGAGAATGGAGAACTTTCAAGTAAGACAAATATTTAATGAAGTTGTAATTAATAATTAAGATTCTCTTTCAAAGTGTTTATTTTTAATCCTTGGAACAGGAAGCTAGATCACAGGTTTTGCAAAATGTTTTCTTTGTGGTGGAGAAGACTGGTATGGATGAGAGTACTTGGATTTTACTTGGAAAGTCCAGATAGAATTCCCTGTTCTGCATCGGCCGCAGAGTGTGGACATGAACAATTATCTTGCAGGACTTGGGACAAAGGCTGAATTATTGAAACCAGTAATCAGTGAAGGGAAGAAAATACCTGTTTGAATATTGTGCCTGTTTTTTTCCTCATGAAATTTAAATAAGTCACTACTGTGTAATTAAAGTGGCGTGTGAAATTGTATGGAGGCATACGATGAGTAAAAACTGTGTCAAGTTAAATACTGCAGCAACAAACCATGTGCTTAAAATCTTGGGCTCAAGAAAGCTTTTAAGCACAGGCTGAAATCCCACTGATTTCAATGCCAAAACAAGGCTTTTATAGGAAAGATTTTTAAATTAATTCAGCCTAAGAAATAGGGAGGTGTTAGGGGTCTTGGGGAACAGCAGCCCTCTCCAGCTGTAGGAGGTCTCTCTATCCACTGTGTTTTTTCTGAGGAGAGCGAGCCCCCGTCCCACCTCCCTGCAAGTTTTGCCATGGCACTTCTCCAGACTTGGAGTTTGCAGCACTGCAGGTGTCTAAGCAGGGAGACAGGCTAAAATCCTCTGGGCTTGCATGTGTGTGTACTGCATAACAATATCTAATAGCAGTAAAGTGTCCAGTGGAGGAATTACTAAACCATTCTTACTACTGTAACACCAATGCTGTTAGCTAGATCTGCTCTCAGTTTATTCTGTATAAGTTATTTCTCTGTGTAAAACATTATGGTAAGGAAGATACTAGAAATGTAGTTGTCTTCAGCATGTAGAGCTGGAAAACAGAGCTGGCATATGTTCATATCTGCTTTCACAGGTAATCAGTCCCCTTAGAGCTGTAAAATGGCCTCTGTGGCAGTGGTGCTGCAGCTTGCTGTGGGCTTAAACTTTTACCTGCAGCCCCCTGGACATGTTAGATTCTTGGGGCTGGTACACGTGGAAGAGACTGAAGGATTAAGACAAAGAAGTAAATTTGAGGTTGATTTAAATTTAAATATAAGATGATAATCTGGAGCGATTTCTTAGTGGATTCTGATGTCTTATCTGTGCAGCAAACAAAAATCCTTTTTCTCTCGAGTTCCCTCTCTTTTTCTTTTTTTTCCCTGAAAGCCTTGCCTTTTGAGGGGGAGAAGTACAAGATGTGTTTCATTTGTGTTCTCAGTGAAACAAACCAGAATGATTACCAGCTCAATCAAAACTTTTCCTGTAAAGGACTGTCTGCTGACAGTCGTGTAGTGGCTCAATATTTCTGCTGTTCTTCTTCAGTAATTTCAGTCCAGCTCCCTTGGAGGACTAATCCCATTTACCTGCTGACATTTTTTTAGCAGTATTTCTCATAGAAGGAAATACCTGATATCCACAACAGCAGATGCTTTTTGTTTTATGGAATGGTTCATAAAAATCATGGCTATTTTTAGATCGTCAATACTTTTCAGGGCTCACTGCTGATTTCCTTTCTCTCCTTGCAGTTTGAACTTGCCCTGACCTGGGTTCCCACATATAGTGAGAATGGTTCACCACTATGGTTTGCACTGATCATTCATTTGTTACCTTCTTTTACACTTTCTTTCCTTCTGTCTTCCCCTCTCATTCCTTCCTTCAAAACAAGGCCTCATCAGTATTGCCTGACTTCACTGCATGGTGTTCTTGTGAGCCCTTTTTTATTTATTATTATTTTTAGTTCTGAGTCATGTATGTTGCATCTAGCCATGAGCAGGATGCTCAACAGCATGTATTCCTTTTTTTTCCTTCCTGCCCCCTCACTGGTTTTTTTTTCCCCCTAAGGAAACACATCATGGGGATCTGATCAATTTGTTGTAGGCAGTTTCTGTGTAAGCTTATTGTGAAAAAAAGCCTAAATATCGTAATGCCCTTTATCCCATATGTCCCTGCTGGCCTGTATTGGCCTTTTGGTTTTACTCGCTTTAAAAATGAGAGAACATGATAGGTCAAGTTTCCTTATCTCTGAGAGTTTCCTCTTGCTGTACTTTCTCTTTCCTGTTTGCTGTGGTGGTTGCAATATAATCTGATCTAGAAAAAAATGTCTTGAGCAAATGTTAGTTCACGTGCTGTATGTTTGTGCATCAAACATATCACTTAGCAACAGGAGCTGCAAATACCTCTACCTAGCCAGCATACAGTTAGAGTTCTGTTTTGTTTTAATTAGCAACATTTCTGGCCTCATGCATTTGATTGAATAAACTAAACTGCTAATTAAAAGGGTACAATGATGCAGTAAACAATTTGACACAAATGCACTGCTTGCTTTGTATGCATCCTTATCATGATTTGGCATGAAGACGCTCCTAAACTACCTACATTATTTTTTGTATTGCCTCAAACATTGTAGCTCTCAGACTTCTCACAGAAAAGCCCCTGTCAGAGCCATCAGCTACAGCATTTATTCCTTAGTTGAAAAACAGCTTCCCAATACGGTGCTGTAGTTCCAGCCTAAAGAGAATTCCCAAGTCAGATATCTCCTGCCAATCATAACCTGGTTCTGCTGTGAACAGTAGTATGTGATGTTTGCCACATCTCAGTACAGTAAGCTGTGCCTGGAGCCAGCTCAGCAGCAACTAACAGAGACTGATAGAGCAAAAGGGCCTTGTTCTTAGGTCTGTTACTTACCAATGCCTTGATTCAGATGTTCATGGTACTGCCTGATTAGAGTGTCTTAGCTTGCTTAATGAGTTGATTTTTGGCTGGGGGAGAAGTGGAAGGGGTTTTCCCAGTGGTTTATACTTGTTCTTCCTCCAAAGGAGGAAGTCCAGCAAGGCTGGACTGCAGTACATATTTAATTTCTGTGAATTGGTGCCAAAGTGGCATTTTAATGTGGTCTTTATATTTATTATGCAGTCTATGATTTGGCCAGATGTGGTTGTTTCCTTGCCCAAAGCATTTTTCCTGTGAGTCATATTATGGCATATCTGTATGCTCTGCCTCTGGACCAGCCTGGCAGCCCTAGATGACCAGTGTCCCCAGAACATGTGCCATGGTGCAGTTGTGGCTGGGCACCAAGTACTGCACTTGTCTTGCCCTCAGACAGTTGATTTAAAAATGCAGTACCTTGCACAGTGGTGGCATTTGAATTTGCTCACTGAGAGCTGCTGGAGCATTTGGACAAACGCAGGTGTGCAGTGGGTAGTACAGATGCTGCTAGGAGCAGCAGCATGGCTGTGACAGTAAGCTGCCCTGTGCGATATCAGGTGAAAATAAACTGGAGGAATTCATTTGACCCTTTAAACAAAAGAGGTATCATCACTCAGGCACACCCCATATGGCCAGGGTGAGGCTGTTTCTGAGAAGTGATGAAGCCTTATCAAAGCGGCAGCAATGATGTGGGAGAAAGTCTGTGTTCGAGAGGTCTCCTGCCTGCATGTTGATATCCTGCAAAACCTACTAACAAGGCTTTAAGCTGGATAGGTTTCTTTTTTTTTTCCCTATAATTTTCAATCTGTTTCTTTCCTTTTGGATGTTCTCTGCTTAATTTGTTTCTTTTCTGTTTTTCAGACTTTACTTAAACATTACATTTCCATTGATGTTTTCAAATGTTCTGTATCATTTTTTATTTTCATTCTACAAACATCACTGATCTTTTTCTTTCCCCCTCTTTGGAATTCATAAGAAGATCCCATTTATGCACAGAATAAAGGTATTCAATAACTTGGAAGGCTTAAGTTTTAATAATTTTCCTAATGCTTAACTACGTAATATATATTAGGATTTCATTGAGAGATTTGGGGTTGACTTTTTTACTCAGCACTGTTTTAAGTCTGTTCAATCCTACATCTCAGAGTACTGTCAGCATTTATCGTCTTTTTTTTTCCTTTTTATGCTTCTAAATCTGAATACTTAAATTACATTTCGTATAAATCCTTCATATTCAGCTTGCAAATTCTGTGTTTTGAAATCCAAAATCCAATAGAACTTGTCAAATTACTGAAGATTCAAATCTTTTGTTTTACACTCCAAATAATTTTTACACTACAGTCTTAAACTTTTTTAAAAGTTTCTTCATTCAAAAAGGGTTTGTTTAGATATTGGAAGATCTTTTAAAGCTATTTTCCAGCTTAAATGAGTCTATGACTCTAAGAAAGGAAGGTAGAATCTTAAGAAGCTATCAGGCAATGTTTGCAAGGGCTAAAATTAACCATTTTACCTTTAGCCAGTCCTCAGGTTTTCACCCATTTACTTTCACACAGGTGTGTGCTTAAGTGTAGCTCAAGTAATTCATCAGGATTTGCAGTAGCAGTGACTTTCAGAATATTAAACTAGACACACTTGGAATGTGAATCTAAGATTTATGTATAAATAGTTAAGAAATCCACATACTGTGAGATTAGTGATATTCAGTCAAAACTAACAGAGCAATAAAACTTTGTGAATATCAGGTGCATTATTTAGAAAATTATGTTAATAAAGTCAGAGAGGATATAAATTACTAGCTTTTATTAAACATGTCATTTTCACAGATGTGTTACATTAGGAAATTCGGTGGAGATCAACATCTTTTAAGTATATTTTTTGTAACCTTTATGTGTATGAGTGAGATACAAAATATTCTCTTTGAGTCTGATGTGTTTGATGAGTAAGGAAGGGTTTTTTTTATTTTCTTGCTGATTATTTAAGTGTAAGGCATTATATTTCACTTCAGTCATAAATTATATTTCCGGTTTTCAGTTCTCGGATATTCCAGACTGTAAGCTTAGCTGCTGTTCAACTATTTGAATATCCTTATAAGACATACCAGAACATGTGTGTGGACTTAGGATAAACAAGCAGGGATTGTGATGTTTAGGGGGAAGAAAGGAAGACAAATGATGCTTAAGTGATTTCAGGATAGGAAAGGCTGGAAACCATTCTTGTCTATCTTGAGAGTACAGTTCTGTGAGATCATAGTAACTGAGGCAGGAAGGTACCACCTTCTATTCCTGGAGAGCCCAGCTGAATCAGTACTGTTTTACTTAAATTTTTCATTAAGCTGTTAAAAGCATATTACATTAATTCAGTTACAGCTGAGTTGCAGCTGTTTCTCCCACTCTTTATTGTCTAGAATTAGACATTTATGCCCAAGTGTTCATATCTTTTTTTATCTTTAGATGTTTTAATGTTTGCTTTATATTTTTATCTTTATACGTGGGAGATTTGAAAACCATCATTCTAAGTATCTTTTAAGGAGAAAGCTAACTTTTTTCCACCCAAAACCAGGACAGTATCCTGGTATTACATCATATCAGGTCCAACAGTTTCCAATACACCATCACCTTTCCTGTTTTTGGTAAATAAACACACAGTTCTCATTCCCCTTAGTCTATGGCCTATCCTTAAAGAAGTCTGTTGAGTTCATGAATTCCATGACCCGGAGCTCCTGTCATAACAGTTTTTCAGGGCAGGAAAGATGGTGTGTGGTGTTCTGAGGTGTTGGGTTGTTGTTGCCTGCTAAAGCCAGTTCTGATTCCATCGCCACTTGGCCAGTTTCATCAAAGCATATTCTTCACTAGTGTTGCCCTCCTCATTTTTGTCCTTCTGCTGATGTAGCTTTCGGCCTCATCAGTATTGCATGGATCAATTTGAAAACTCAAATTTTCATTTTTGCCATTAAATTCTGGAGTAACAAGGAAGGAAGAGTTACTGTGATGTGTGGTGATGTCTGAACAGGCAGGAGTTGTCAGGCAGCATGCACACAAGTCAAGGTTAGCTGTCCTTCAGAAACCTTCAGGAATAATCTTTGTGATGTATGTGGTTATGATTGTGATAATTAAACTCAGAAACTGGTTTTCTGAGTATAGCAGAACATTTTCTTGGGGACATGGGGGATCATTTGTAATGAGTACTGTTTGCTCTTTCCATTCAGGTGGTTCTCTCTTACATACACAGATTTTTATGATGCCCAAGTAACAATTACACCTCAAGCTCGGCCAAACTAGTCTGTGTTGCATTATACTTTTTTTTTAAGGGAGAGTATTGTGTGAGTTCACAGATTTCAAAGCAGTTGTAATTTTGAGCAAGCCACAGCAGTGACTAGAAGGAAGTTGCTCTGTGGAACTCTCTTAGCCAGTGCCAGCGAACACAATCCCTACCATCTCATGCTCCTTTCCAGGACTCTGCCCTTAGGTTTTATTATCTCTTAAATCATTTTTAACTAGGAATGAGAAAAATAGTGTTTTCAGTTTTGACTACAAATGTGGCTTAGTTTGGCAAATTGTAGCATTAATATGATGTTTCTTGTATTTAGTGTTGCAAGTATTTAGTGATGAATTGTTTACAAATCCCTATAACTGTTTTTAATGTCTTTTCTGTAGGAGCAACCGCTGCTGCTCGAAAGGAGGTTATAAGGAACAAGATACGAGCAATAGGAAAAATGGCTAGAGTTTTCTCAGTGTTAAGGTAAGATTTTATGCTGGTTTAGTTTTTTTTAGTGTTGAAAGATATCCTTGAGTGGTTACTTAGAGCACTCGACTGTTAATCAAACAGCATATTTGCTATTCTAGTATACCACTCAACTGAGTTCTACTGCAACCTTTTAGGGATTGTTTTATTTTTACAATGCTGCTATTTCTTTTGGCGCTGAATAGTCTTCCTCAGGGCTTCTGCTGAATATAAAGCAGACAAACAAAAGACATCAGCAAAAAGAAATTCCAATTACCATTTTAAAATACTTTTGTTCACCAGGTATACTAAATTAACTTCCAGCCATTGTGATGCAAGCATTAAATGTGGGGAAAGGGTATGTTATACATCACCTCTCATTAAAAAAGAAGTCAGCTGTCATACTTTGTAACCCACAGATGTTGCTACAGCCACGAGTAAAGATGACTAAAGATGAAAGCATTAGGGTAATTTACCTAGAAATCCAGGAAGTGGTTGTGCAGGCAACAACAGCTTGTTCCTTTGGGCTGCACTCCCCCAAACACATGAACATGAGTAACTAATTGCTACCCAATGTTTAGAGCTCTCCATTTGATGCCTCTGAGCAGAAGAGAAAACATGCTGTACTGTGCTGAAGTCTAAATATAGAAAATACAGTTCTCCCTCGCTTTCAGCAGAGCGATTTTTTCCTCAGGAAGCTGTATGTTGGTCTGCTGTAGTCAGTTGATGGCTGTTATGCTTAGTGAAAAATTAAGGGAGTTCTAAAACACTCAGTGTTGTGATGACATGATTAATGTGAGAAGAATAAATAAAATAGTTGCTTGAAGAACATACTATTTAATTTCAGTGGAAACTGTCCAACTTGCTTGCTTTGAATGCAGCATGCCAGCAGTGGGCAGGTTCTCTGTAGGGCTTTGCATGGGCACAGCAGCTCCCCCACGCCTTGCAGATTGCAGCAGCATAGCTTTAAATAGCAAACTGAGATGGAGGGCTTTGTACCTGGGGTTCCCAAAGTGTTACAAGTGACTTACTGGTGATGCATGAGCTGCATCAAAGTGGGGCCCATAAAAAAATAAAGGTTGGCATCATGCCTTTTCCCTAAACAAGATGGGGGAGCAATAATATGTTTCCACCTGCTCCTCTGTACCAAGTCTGGCAGAGAGCCTGGAGGTGGCTGCTACCGCCTTCATAAAACAGCACAACTATTTTTCTGTAGTGACAGTTGAGCAAAGAAAGTTTGGGAAACTTGGCCTTCTCCCATAACCTTGAACCACAGCTCCTGGATTGACTGTATTCAGTTGTGAACCATCTTTTTAAATATAGGATTAATTTACAAGAATTGTGAACTTTAATAAGCAGAAGAATCTGAAATTGGATGATCAGCTGATGTATTTGGGGTTTTACAACTCACAGATGATTGACATCAGCCATGTGTCAGAGTTTTTGAAAGAGATCTGTAGGGCAGAAGCTTTTCAGTGCTTTCAAGGGTGGAAGAGGGATACAGAATAATTCCTGCTCTGTCTACAATGATATGCATAAGCCCCATATCTTAGGTCTACCCCATCCAAAACCAGCTCAGCCTTTTACAGCTCTTGATTATTGATGGTCCTGAAAGCTTTGCAGGAAAGACTGAAGATGAAGAGTAGATTTGTTCTCACTTAGCTTTAACCAGCAAATACAGCACATCCTCATTTTGATCCAAGGCATATTCAGCAAATAAACAGGTACCCACAAGTCATAGTTTTGATGACCAGTCTTCCAGGGGGATGAATGACATTTCATCCCAGCCACCACTGGGAATACCTGTTCTCTTTTTTTTCTGGGAAAGACTGATTCTCTTCAGCTAGGTGGCAGGCTGCTGGACAGCAAAAATTTCACAAGGTAATCTTGCAAACACTACTATAGAAAAGCCTGGGATATTTTTTCTGTCTTGCCAGCATAATCCATGGAAGACACAAGTGTGAGGTAATTGTGTGTAACCCTAGGAAGACTGCAGCGGCACAATCTTCTATCATCTGTCTATATACCTGCCTGCTCTGGAAAACTTTGAAATTCCTGTTTGAGTCATTGTGCTCTGTGAAGTTTATTTCACTAATTCTTGAAAAGCTTTCTGAATGACTAGCACTTAAGCTGACCATCTGCAAAGGATTTAGTCATCTCTTCTTTGAGCTGGAGTGGTCCCTTTCCTCAAGGATGTAACTTGAATGTAAAGCTGAAATAATTTCAGCCATTTTAGTGTAAAAAATTAGATAGCAAAATAGTATTGTATTGAGTTGCAAGTGTTAAAAATGAGCTTTGATGAAAATAGATATTGTAGAAAGATTGGCTTTAGCTAAATGGATGTCTTCATGATTCCTTGTCATTGCCCCTCTCCGACTTTTTCTCAAGTCTGACGTTTCTTTTGGTATATTTAGACTGGAGAGTGGTAATTAAAATACCTAATCAGTCGATTGTCCTTTTTTGAAGTAGAAATAAATGACATCAAATAGAAATTAAGGAACACTGAAGGCTTAAACATCTGATATTTGTGACACGTGTTTTTCTTGTGCATATGCAGTTTAAAGATAATAAAAAACAGTCAGTAAACTTAACCCTATGAGGGTGAAGCTAAAAGTGCCATTGCAGTTTAATTTAAAAAAAAAGAAGAAAAAGATACGTAATGCACTGAATAACTGAGATAAAGCAAAAGCTTTGCTGTGTAACTTGATGATAAAAATAGTGTTAATTCTGAAAATAATTACTATTGCATTAGTTCTAATTGCTTGGGAAACTTGCAGGCAAAATGGTCACAATTTGATTTTGACTATTACATAATGAGAAGTGAGTGCAAGCAGAATTATTTTCAAACTAAAAATAGAACTTGAAGAGTATAAGTAGTAGGTAAACAAGAATTTTTTAAAATACGTGAGTCATTCAGGGCATGTAGATCCAAAGAAAACTGTAAGTAGTAGAAGTGCTGAGAGACAGTTTTTATAGACAAAAACACATTATCCTCAAGTGAATGTGGAGCTAAATTCTGTCTTTGTATTTGCTTCCTCCAGCTTAATGTCATTATATACTTCAAAGTAAAGCACTTCAAAATAGGTTTCTCTTAAGGAATTGGGGTCAGTTTTGCTGCTGAGAAAGTGTGTCATCGCAGGCAGTATTACAGTCCTTGCAGAAAGCTTTACTTAAAGGCTTCTCTGTATAAAGCTGTTGTATTCCTCTTGCCACGTATTTAAAAACTCTCTGTTTTGGAGACCAGCAAAGCATATTTCGGTTTCCTAAAACAATTTTCTTGAATCCATATTACTTTTAGCATACGAAATTATTAAGGGCAGTACTAGCAAGGATGGAAGTGCATATTAATTTTAATGAGCTTTTAGCTGCCTTTCTTTAAGTGGCTGGTAACCATCAATAAATAATGTACCTGCCTGGTAGTGTAGACAAGAGCAAACTTAACAGTTTAAGTTGATTTTAGGACCACACGGTGTAAAATGCCTAAATGCATTGTTGGTAATATCTAATCCTTCTGATCCTCCTCCTCTCAGATTTGGGTTTTCAGACATACTGTTCCACAGGTGCAGGTTATAGTGTTAACTAGAGTAGAAGTTGCATATGGTGTGGTGCAAAGGTTAACCATGTACGCAGCAGTGAAGGAGACTTCAGTGCTGCTGATGTGATCACTAAATTCAGTCTGTCTTGGCAAGAAGATTGGAGACAACAAAATCATTGCAGGGCATGTGTTGCTTCAGATGTCTAATATATGTCCCATTTTTTTAAAAAAATATGTTTACTTACTTTTGGTGGTTTTATTTTTCATTTCTTTTTTAACTTTTGCAGAGAAGAGAGTGAGAGTGTGCTGACGCTGAAAGGTTTGACTCCAACAGGAATGCTGCCCAGTGGTGTGCTCTCTGGAGGAAAACAAACACTGCAAAGCGGTAAGCCTGTTTGCCTGTGTGTCTTGTCCTGTGTGAAAAATCCAGTTGGTTTTCAACTGCAGAACCTAAGCAAAGTAACCACAGCTGTCTCAGGACAAAAAAAAGCAAAGGACAGGAAAACAAGCAGTTTGTTGTGCTGGCGCATTTGTGAGCAATTCATCCGAGGCCACTTTTCAAGACTTATCACGTGCCATCAATTTTCAGATAACAGAGGGGAGTGGGGAGCCCCTGAAAATCAACTGTTCAGAACAGTGGCTCAGGATTGTATATGAAGTGCATTCTTTCCAGAGTTTGGAGCATCTTTTGGATTTTGTTTTTTCTTAAGAACAGCCCTTGATACATGGAGTACTTGAAGGTTCAGCTTAGCTAATCACACTCAAACTCTTATTTTATCTGATTTGTTCTTCCTCACAGAGAACCGCTAGTGGGAATAGCTCTAGAGTTAGCTTTTCTCTCCCATAAGTTCTAGGTGACAGCATGAGAACAATTCCACTCTGATTTAAGCCCAAGTGAAGGGAGGCTCTTACAAACACCATGTTTGCCTTGTACACAAACACAATACAGATTGTCAGTTTTATACCAAAGGCTTCTTATTACAGGAAATTGGTAAGTCTGTAGTAGGGCTGCCTTTGTTTCCTTTTGGAATAAGGAGTGTGAATTGTTTAATTTATTATTGGAAGCTCTCCGTTTTGTTTTTCTGTATGTACTGCTGTAGAGTATATTGCAGGCTCTCATTTATTGAGGTTCTGTTGGTAGTAGATGTAAGAAAGAGAAATGCTTTATAACCTTGACACAGTCTCAGCCTCTTGTTTTCCTGTTTCCTTCTTGGAGCATTCTTTCTCTGTATTTTTCCCTTTACTGTCTCTTTTATCTAGAAGATTCAGGTATATGGTGGTACACATTCTTTTCCCCTTTTTTCCCTTCTCTTTCTTCTTGCTGATGATTTGTGTTTTATGGACATAGTAACGTTCTGCTTTGAAAATGCTGCAATATGATTTCACAGGAGGCATTTCTTAATGGGTTTGTGGTCTTCACCTAGGATTTTCTCCACATAGTTGCTTTATGTCTGTCAGAAAATTTGGTCCAAGGAAACTGCTATTGTTGCCCTGGAAAAATATTAGGAATAGAAATGAATTTGAGAAAATTGCCAAGTGTTCTTGTTAGAATGGCTAAAAGGAAAATCAACTCATACTGCAGTATTCTGGCTCAGTAAAACCTTACTATACACAAGCTTCTGCATTAGTTAACACATAATTCACCATTCACCAAATACTCTGAAGTTCATATAGTTTCTGTTAAGCTCACATATTGCCATATGTATTAACAGAAAATATGAGTAGTACGTTCTGTTGTGGAAGTATGCATTTTAGTCATAATTTTTTTCTAATGTTTCAGTGCTGGTTTGTAACTGGTTATTCATTTTAATTTCTCATCCTAGTTATCATGTTTCCTTTTCTTTTAAGTTTGTGTTGGTTTTGTTCCTTGTTTTTTGGCCATCTCTCTTGCTCTGCTGCTTGAGAGGCATAAGGCTTACCTTGGTGCATAAGGATTAAGTCCTCTCATTTCCTCATGCAGCAAGTTAACAGTATAGATATTTTAGAATATATCTTAATCCATATTAAACATCCTAACTGGGGAAAAATAATTGAGGGTTTTATATAGGGGAAAACAAGACAGAAAAGAAGACTTCCTAAAAATGTGACTTCTTGAGCTATTCTCTAAACCAGAGAAATTCTTGAAAATCAAAATTTCTTTTAAAGTATTTGCTAGACTACATTTAATGGTTTGCATCAGCTTCTAAATCTCTGACTGTAAAAAAAAATGCGTACCAAAGCTGATGGGTAAAATTTAAATGAAAGTATGTGTTTAAGAACAATTAATGGTTTCACAACAGTGGTAACATGCTATTTATAACATTGCAGCAGTCTCCTGGTTACAAGCTCTGCTCTCTCTGACCAGGCTTAGCAACTTTGGAGGTCCAACAGTCAATCTTACATCTACATCCATTGATTTAAATAAAATATTAGCAAAATGTTGTTTTTCAGAGAGTGGGTTGACAAAAATAAAGTTTACAGATGGAGTAGACTGGGCAACGTTGCAAGCAAAGGCAAAGCTTTCTGAGCATCCCATGCTGTGGGGATGTTTCTTTTAAACAGGAGAGAGAAAAAAACATTCTGTAAAGTTGTATATAGAATTTCTTTGCCTTGTACTGGCATCAGTACTTTTCAGGCTGATACTATAAATTGTATGAACTTTGTGTGATGGCTTTATGCCATTTTTTGTTCCCTTTTGACAGGGCAAGTCAAACTGCTTTTACTGAGAGCTGGGACAATTATATAATGACCTTTTCAGGTCAGAGGTGCAATATGGAAGACATTTACATTTTGTAGTTCTTTTGAGTCAAAAGAAAACTTCTTAAATGTGTCTTTAACTTTTAGTTTCTGAAACACCTGCTTGAAAACGAACTCTAGCTTAATTCAGTCTGCAAATTACTGTTTTTGTGTAAACATTTCTCTGTGTGTCTGTTTTGCCAAAATCCAGCACTTAGAGTAACATTAGTGTTGTAGCTCCTTTGCTATTCACTGACTTGTTCTTAGAGTTGAAATCCTCTGCTCATTTTTTCTCATTCGTTTTGCTACCCCTTTCTTCTCTTCAGCTACTGTTGAGGCTATTGAGGCTGATGAAGGTAAATTGGCCAGTCCCCTTTCTGTTGGTGCCACAACAGATAAGGGCTCTGCTGGGTGTATTCATTTTGCTGTAGCTTGTACAGATTGTGTGGGTGTTGGGCTAACAATTGTGGCTCGGTATTAACCAAAATGTAATTGCTTTAAAGGGGAAAGTGTTTTTTGGTTTTTCTTTCTGTTGCTGCTGTTGAGGTTTTTCTGTTAGTCACAAACATGCTGGAATTGCTGTATGTTGAACTAAGCACTGAGTAATGCCACAGGAGGAGATCAGGGAACTTGGATTTCATGGGACATAACTTGGCAGCAGCTCGTAAATGCTTTGTGACACATAGCTCAAAAACTGTGCGCTGGAGGCTGGCTCAAACTATCCTCAGCAATTTCTGGTCAAGGAAAACACATAGCTTTTTATATATTCTCTCCTTCTGTTATTGTTTCTTTTCCCCTTTTTCTTTATTTATGCTTCAGTTTGTTTCCTTGCTTTTAGGTCACTAATAAAAAAATTTTATTGGTCTTTTGTTATAGTACAACATGTTTCTGTTTAAAAGTAAAACATGAGACATTTGTCTGCAAGATGTCTGCTTCTTTTGGTAGTGGCAGTTTACACACTGGATATTTGCATTAGAGCAACCATTAACACAGGCACCATTTTAGCTGCATGTAAAGTGACTGGCTGCCTTAGAAGATTTCTGAACGTATTGAAAACTGGTGTTTTGTTGACAGACTTCTAATTTAACCCTTAACAATTTTTAACACTTCAGTTAAAATCTAAGTAGCCACGTATTTCAATGCAGATATACAATATTTGTTCAGTATTATAACATTTTGGAAGAAGAATTTTCAGAATTCCCCTTTAAAACAAAATTCTTCAGTTGTATTTTGTTCTTGCCCCTCTCAAATTTTCTGTGGGTATTTTTTTTTTTAGTTATTAAAAAAAAAAATCTGGTGATTATTGTCCTTTGGTAAGATGTGCCCTTTCGGCCAGTTGAATTTGTTTTTGGATTTTGTAAAGCAGTGAATAAAATTACAGAACAAACAAGTAAGAGAAAATACAACTGCTTTCTAAATAGCAGTGAGTAAGCTGCTATTTATGTTGGAATTATCTATTCCTATCGGCAATCTCTAATCTGCAGTGTGCATTCTTGTTGACAGTTTGGCTGTTTTCTGTGATTTTCTGTGACTATGTGTTGTGTTTTAGTAGACTCTCAATGTAACCTGCTAATATTCGTTGTCTGACCAGCAACTACAGCAGAGCACCTTCCTTAGTGTTACAGACAATAATGTGTCTTCTGGAAATGCAGTCCCTTAACGTGGCCCCATGCCAGCAATATGCACTCCCCAGGTTAATTCTTGATTTGCCATCCTTGCTAGTTAGGCACTGTCACCATAGTCACAGCTACTGCTCTACACAGGTGAAGCTTCTGATGGAGGAGAAGTTTCACCCTTTACCAGTTGTCCTTCAGGGCCAGTGACACCAGTTGGTCTGTGCTGCTGGCAAGCTCCAGGACATGGCAACTGCTTCAGCTTCAATGCAGCCATCCATTAAAGTATTGCTTTATGGGATTGGCATGGGTGCTTGTTAGACATCTTCATTTGTGGTAGAAGGTAAATTTTTAAAAAAGCTCACCAAAAAGGCAAACCTTAAAAAAAATAATCACTGTACAACCTGTTTTGTTTTCACTACTCTGTCCCTGCTCACTTGACTACTCACCATTGTATTGTTGTTTTTCTGAGTTGATAATACATGTTAAAAACCATGCACTTCACAAAGTACCAATGTGACATTTGTGAAACTGGCTAAAGAACTAAATCCTGAGGCAAATAGGATCTATCAGTTTTCACAGGAAAGGTTGGCACAACCAGCATGAAAATGCCTTTTCTTGCTCCTCATTAAATACAAGGAGTGGTAGCTTGGTATCAGGAATGTTTTGGGGGTTTTGGGTGTGTTAGCTGTTTTATTTTTAACAGAAGCTACCAGCTTGTCCAGAATCAGAACTGATATTGGAAGGAGAGTACTTGGGGGTTAGGAGAAGAGAAAAGGGGAGAAGGAATACTGAATTTGATCTCTGAAACTCCACTACTGTTTTTTCCCCAGGGAGTTTGCAGTTTCCTGTTACTAATGCGCCATTTCTGCTCTATGGCATGTTATGATAGAGGCCTAGCAGAAATTCCACTTCTAGAAGTGCAGTGCATTGATTTGCTACAGATAAGAGAAAAAACACACAGAAGGTTGTGACAAGTTATCTACAGGGCTGTGACCTGCTTTTTGCCTTCAGTGCTTTTTTTCTCTTTTGCTTTAAATCTAAAGATCTTCACCACTTCAATTAGAGAGAAAAGATTAAATAAAACACAGTCTGTGAATACATTCCTCAGCCTCTTCCTTCTGAGATTGATGTGGCCTCGCCAGTGTCTCTGCTAAAAGGCAGATCAAAACTCCTCAGGTTCAGTTGGAACTTTGGTCCTTTGTCAGTGCACTTCCTAAACTAAACTGTATAGCTGCTCCAAAATGACAGTATCCGCCCATCCATGTTGCACAGTTTTCCTGCTGTTTGACTCAAGCTGCTTTCTGGAAGTCCAGGATTGTATCAGGGAGAATAACTGCCCCAAGCAATCAACCAGCAGCTCACCTCCATTGAGGACAGAAGGCAACTTGTTGTAGGGTCACCCCAGATTTTCCCTGGCTTTCATGTATATCCCACAAAGTGTCCTCACCATGTCATCACCATCTGGAAGTAGCCAGCACTTTTTGCATGCTCTTTGAAGGTCACATGGGAGTTCTGCCTGGTGAAGGGCATTAGGGCAAGGCACAGTGTCCCTAAGGCTGTATGTAAGTGATGACGGCAAATGCCAACTCACCAGCTCATGGCTGTGCCCTCAGCATGGTTCCAAAGTGCAAACTGTAGTTTCATGTCAGCATCTTGGTGTTCTAAGCTGAACCCCAGTGGACAACAAAATACTGGAAGTTGATCGTGTTGAAAACAGTAGCTGTGTTGGAAGGGACGGTGGTGGTGAGCCCCCAGCTCTTTCTGAGTGTGGTAAGGAGTTGGTGGTGGTGTCAGATCTTCTCATGGCCGCCTTCCCAAAGAAGGACTCTCGCACTTGTTGCTAGATTGGGGGAAAAGCTGCTGGGAGTTTCATCTTGCTAATTTTATTTTTCAATAATCCTTTATTTAGCTATCAAAGGATTTTCACCCCAGCATAAGATCACTAGCTTCGAAGAGGCCAAAGGCTTAGATCGAATTAATGAGCGAATGCCTCCGCGCAGAGACGTGCCATCTGATGCCAACCTTAACTCCATCAACAAGGCAATCTCCACAGAGACTAATGGCACGGACAGCAACGGCAGTAATAGCAGCAATATCCAGTGACCACTGTCCGGGAGGGGGGTTGAGCTGCAGGGCGCGATGGGGCTGCTGCACGTCAGCAGTGGGATGTTCTTGCCTCTGATAATAGCTTACTTGCTCTGGGGGCCAGGTGTTGGATTCAGTTTACAAAAATCATCAACAAAGAGATCGTCAACTTTAATTTGGTGGGAGGGCGGGTGGGGGAGAGAGACCTCCTTTGGATATGCCTTTAAATGCTTGTAGAAAAATGAAAGCTCATGCTGGTATATATTGCAAAGTTAGGGGAATGAACATGTTTTCCTACTACATTGGGAACGTCTAGCTATGTTACTGAAAGGCCTTTTATTATGTTACTGGACATGAAAACTTTGTTTAATTTCTTACTAACTATTGTACGTTTACAGTTGCAGCACTCAACATCTACAACATCAAAACATTTTTAACAAAATGTACAAACTAAATAAGGACTATTTATTGATAATGTTTTGCTACTCTTGTCAGACAATGGCTATGAAATAAATTAGGCACTCTTTAAAAATATAGAGAAAAAAAAAAAAAAAAAAGTTGGAAATTTGTTTAAAATGCCAAAAAAAAGAGAGAGAGAGAGAGTGAGAGAGAGAGAGAGAGAGCGACAGTTTAATTTTGTACAGATTATGCTTACCTCAGGTTTCTTTAGTGTGCTTCAATGCCCTTCTTTAAATATAACACTTACCTTACTAATTTGGCAGCAATTATCTTTTTCTTTGTTTAAAAAAAAACTGGAATAATAACATTTATCTTTTTTTGCTGTTTATATTTAGGGGGGTTTGGTTTGGGAGGTTTTCTGGGGTTTTTTTGGTAAAACAAGTCTTGGTTGTGGCTTGCTGAATTTAAATATTTATGAGTGGTGCATTTTTAAGTATAGTGAACAAGACACCATATTAAGTGCAGTGAAAAGCATCTATATTCTGTAAAAATCTGCCTATGCATGTTTTTTAAGAAAAAATGGCTGTATAGGCCTGTATGGGACTGTAATGCGCTTAGTGGTCTGACTTATACTGGAAATGTATGTATACTGGCGTACTTTATATTCTATAAAAAGAAAATGCTTAATGCCTTTGAAATTTTGTAATCAAAAAAAGCTTTGAAAAATCTAAGGGGGGAGAGTATTCTTAAAGTTTTTAACATAAGCTTGTCAGTGCACATATAGATGGGTAGCATGTTTAGCAAACCTTGTGAAATTTAAATAAGTTTGTAGTTACATGTGAAATTCTAAATGCATGATAACTGTTAATGTCATAATGGTTTAGTCATTTTGTTCTGTTTTGTCATGTGCCACAAGATGTGTAATTTTTTCACTTTTTCCCTTTGTATATCAGTTACGGGTTTCAACTGGTTCATTCTAAAAAAGAAAAGGAAACAAAACAAACAGTCCATTGATATTTTTTAACAATTGTATAAGTGCCCAAGTAATTCACTACAGCCTACAGCCTTGCCTTTGTAATTTGACTTCGAAATGTTGGCAATCAAAGCATGCACTTGTAACAATGAAAGAAGCATTTTATATTACTACTCAATAAAAATGTGCATGAACTTAAGCATTCTTCCCTTTCTTGCTGTCTCAGTGGCAGAAGCATACGGGTACCACGCGTGTGTGCTTCTTGCTCTCTTTTGCTTTGGACAGGAGAAGACGGCTGGTGTAAGAGATGGGTGACTTGTTTCGTGATTCAAGGTCAGTTCTTTACCAAGAAATAAACCTGTGTATTACCCAGTTGTTCTAGGCTACTGAACGTCTGTAGGCTTTCCCCCAAGGTCTGGTTAGAACATTGAGTTTTCACTAAAATGAGAAGGATGTAACCCACAAGTAGAGTGCACAAGAAAAGAAGCCCTCTGTGTGCTTTCGCCTTACCTGGAGTGTTTGAAAAGGTCAAGTGTCATTTACAATGATTACAATTTTATTTCAGATACTCTCTCTTTTAGTCAGAGAAGAACTGTCAAAGCTCTGCCTTCTCACTTTCTCCTTAACTGTGTTCAGCATCTTTCCCAAGTCCATCATCCTGCAAAGAACTGACAGATCATGCCAAATGGTGCAATGATGTGGGTATTGCATCTTTCAGGTACCATTATTAAATATAGGCTCACTGCCTGCTTTCATACACGTTTTTCCCACTTTAGCTCTTGCTAATTTTGACAAAATATGACAGGTGGCAAAAACAAAGAGGTTTCATAATATCTGGGACTATTTCAGATGTAATTCTTCATTTCAGATTTTGTAGAGGTGCAGCACAGACTCTGTGCTGCACACTCAGCATAGAGTCTGTGTGTTCATCTGCCGGGTGGAGCTGTGTGTCCCTCTGGTTCGGTGTGCAGCAGGGCACGGTGACACTTTGCGTGACCGCTCTGCTTGCGCGCTGAGCCCTGAACACCACGGGCACCTGAGGTAAGTCCTCCTGTGGAGACGCAGCAGCGTCTGCTGTCTGCTTGCAGCCATTTGGGCCCTGACAGATCCACCAGCCAGTCTGACAGTAAGAAAGAAAGGGGGGCTTCTGCTCAGCAGTGACTGTGCAGAGGTCTCTCGGTAGATTTAACCCAAAAGATCCGTTCTGCAAAACAGAGGTGGGGATAGAAATGTCTGCTGTAGTTCCTGGAGAGTTTATTAGGTAAGCAAGTCAGACCAGGATGAGTGATACACTAGGGAATGTACAAAGGAGATTTTGGAACTTGTTACATCTGAGAAGAATGAAGAGTGCTTGCAAAATAGCAGTGTGCTGTGTATCCAAGTAGGATGGCCTGGCTCCTTCCTGAAGCAAGCCCTACTTGTCCTACTGTGGAGCAGTTTCTGGATGGCTCCAAGGGATAGTCTAAGCTATACTCAAATGTTCCTGGAAGGACCAAAATCAATTTCCAAAGCTTGTCTTGTTTCAGGGCATCCAGTCTCTTCCAGATTTCCTTCTTTTTTTCCTAATGCAGAAGAAACTGGTTGAATTTGAGGAAGAACCCTGCTGTCACCGAAAGCTGAGGTTTGGATTCTGTGGCCTCATCAGTGACATGTCATGCACTGGACTGTGCCTCCCAGTACAAATTTTTTTCTTCTTACCAAATACCCCACCATGCCAAAACCATCCTTGGTGCCTACTTGAGAGATTTACTGTATTTTTTAAGTACTTGAATCTTGCTGTGTGGGATAGTGCTTGATATGTGTCTTAAATTGTAAGCACTCTCATAATTTTGCTTTTCAGCAGCTATTAAGCATAAGTGCGTTGGCTCTTAGTGTCTATTTTCTGCAGAGGACAACATTCAGATTTTGTCCGGATTTTCCTCCAAAACTGCAGTAGATTTAACCCTGCTTAAGCTTGTGCCAGTGTTGCCAACTGTTTGGCACAGGAAGGAATTCTTTCCACATTTTCCTCTTCTGAAGCCTCTAGAGGAGTCCTGATCTCTCTCCTCCCTAGCTTTAGTTTTTAGTGAAGTGGCATTCAGAGTGTGAAAGAATGAAAATGTGGGGATATTTTTTAGGCGTAAGCTGAATTTACAATTTTAGTCCTTAGAAATCAGTTTCCCTTCTTTTTTCAAGATACTGTTGCTCAGATTAGTCAGATTGTTGAGTCTTCCCACTTCTTTGACAAAGAGAGGGATGTGAGAATCAGCTATTCCAAATGTTAAAAAAACACAAGTACCAAAACAACCATTTGAAAAATAGTTTTCAGTTTGCTTTCTTAGTTGCTTTTGGAATGATGTTTAATCCCCTTAAAAGTGGCCATTTTGGGCATGCAAAAGGATGAGCTTTCTTGGTCTTCAGTGATTTAGGAAAAAATATATACACATTCCCTTTTTCATATGTAAGTGTTCACACCTGTAGGCATTTTCATGACAGTAAAAAAGATGAGCTGATGGAGCTAGAGATAGAGGTTTTGGGGTTTAGTGTTTTGCTGAACTGACTTTGCAGTATCAAACGTTCTAAACTTTATAAAATAAAAGTTTTGTGAGACTGATTATTTTTTAATATATTTTTTTAAATAACTGGAGAGCAGTTTCAGTTTTACATGTGACACCAGGTTTCATCAGGCTGACAGAGAGCTGTGTGCTCTGGCCAGTATCTGCAGTGTTCTGCCAGTGATTGCAAAGGCAAGGGCTGCCTTGGCTCTGTCATCCCTGTCAGAAGCTTGTTTTAGGTAAAGTAACTTGGCAAAGAATGTGCTAAAGGACTGATTTAGATGCCAGTGGGAAGCCTGCAGGCATGGTGACAGACATGACAGTGTCTGTTCCTTTGTGAAGCCCCACTTGTGGCCATCACTAGTTGCTCTGGGATTCCCCACAGCCCCAATTCCCTTTTGAGCAAAGTTTGGCATGGTTGCTGGAAGTTTGGGTCTGGACACCCAGTTTGGCAATTCTTACAGCAGCAAGCCGTGAGCAAGAGGTGGTTGTTTCATATTTCAGCTTTTGCATTCCTGAGGCAGTTGATGCCGATGACCATGCTGTGATTGAGCAAGCCCACTGCTCTCAAAATTTGGCTATTTAATAATCTCTTGCTTTAAATGAGCACTGTGACCTGGGCTAATTTCCCAGTGTTCTATGCCAGAGGAGACTGGCATAGAACATAATTGCTGTAACGTTACAGCATTGAGTCACTGAGGCCAGCAGGCACTGCTGAGATGGCTCCTCAACCTCCCCAGTGGCTCACACAGGATCAGCTGGAACAGGTTGACTGGGACAAAGTACAGTCAGGTTTTGAGTATCTGCAAGGATGAAGACTCTGGAACCTCTCTGGGCAAGCTGTGCCAGTACTTGAGAGCTCTTAAGAGTAGAAGAGACCTTTTCTTACCTTTAAAAATTTGCTGTTATTTCAGTTTGTGTCTAGTGGCTTTTGTCCTGTTGCCAGGCCTCACCAAGAAGAGCTTGGCTCTCTTTTACTCCCCCCATCAAGTACTTATATACCTTTTCTCCAGGCTGAGCAGTCCCAGCTCTCGTCATGTCTTCAGGTCTTCCAGTCCCTTAATCACCTTCATGGTCCTTTGTTGAACTCACTCCTTTAAGTCCATGTCTCTCTTGTGCTGGGGAGCCCAGACCTGGATATGGCTCTCCAGGTGTGTCTCACCAGTGGAGAGTGAGTGGGGGGAAAAGACTTGACCTGGTTTCCCATATGTGCCATTAAAGTTCTACAGTATATGCCAGTAATTTAAGACAAGTGAAGACATATCTGGCATTGAAAGTTGAAGAGCTGGGAGCCATACCTCAGAAAGTGGAAGAATCAGAGGGACATTGCAAGTGCAGAGCTGAGATGTCCTGAGATACAGATCCAAAAGGTAAGAGAAAATTAATGACTTGCTAGACTGAGAGTACAGTGAAAGACTAGAATAGTAGCCAGTTTTGTTAGTGACTTTGCCAGATTATCCAGGTAAGTATCAATTGCAAGAGGGAGAAACCTCTTCCCTCTTTTTCCACTACTATGTCCTACCTACTGCTGATCCTTCAGAAGGTGAATGAAAAAAATCTCACCAAATTTCTACAGAAAGAAATAGTCCCTTCCTGCATTCAGAAGCAAGTGGCTGAAGCCCTGAAGCATGTGATGTGTTCAAAGTCATTATCATGGTGCAGATCTGCACGTTACCCAGACAGCACATAAATGAGAGATCTTGTGTCTCCCTGGGGAGGGAGAAGTAACCTTCTGACAAGGTTGCCTGAGGAGGAGGTAGTTTGTTTATCTGTCACTTGGTGATTTATTGTTTTCAGTACATATTTAATAAGCTTTGTGCTCAGACCGCATTTTTCTAAGAGCACTCTGAAGGGAGCATGGGTCTGACACTCTAGCTGAGCTTAAATAAAGCTGCAGAGCTGATGGACTGAGAAGGCCCTGCAGCCATGGACCAGAGTGCCAGAGAGGGTAGTGGAAGTGGGAGGAGAGATTGGGTTATTTCATTCCTTTTTCAAGGTAGCTAGGAGAAGAGACAGTGGTAGCCATGCTACACTGCAGGTCTGAAGACGAGATAAGGAAGCCATGCCAAGATCCAAGGGCTTTGGGTAGCCCATGACAGAAACTAGGCTGACAAAATTCACCTCAGACATGATAAAATTCACCTTTAAGTGCACATTGGACCTTAGATGTGTGCTTAAAAATTATAGTGGAATTCAAGTGCTGACCTCAAGGCAGTCATGTAGAAAAGGAAAGCAGACAATGGCATGGGAAATAAGTTTTGGAGGGCAGACCTACGATAAGGAGCAAGCTGGGATTCAGAGCCCTGGCAGAGGAAGAAGCACAGATTGTGGGATAGAGTGATGCATTTATTACGTGCTGAAGAGTGGAATAAGCTCAGCCTTAGTGCAAGGATGCCTGTTACTGAGGAGTTTGGACCTTGTACAAGGGAGTTGCCATGAAGTCAGCTGAGATGACTAGGCTAAAGCCTAGGCTCTCTGCAAATTAAGAGAGCAGGAATTATGAGGACATTAAATCTCAACTAGCCTTGTAAGGTAGGGCTTGCAACTAACCATCTCAGAGAAAAATAAAAAGCTAACAAGGAATGGAAAAATGAACTGTTAGCCAAATAAGTTAGACATGGATAGTAAAGTCTAGGAATACAGTCAAAACTAGCATTAGTCCAGCTAAGTTATCTTTGCTGATCGTGGTTGAAGAGCAGCAGAAAACTTTTCCAGATACTTGAATAGAAAAAACAAGGTTAAATATGTGGGAAATGATGCAATGAGGATAAGGGAGAGGTCTAAAGTATTGGCTGAAGGACTGTGGAAGGAAAGCCAAGAATGAGATTTAGGATATGGAAACAAGGACTACAGGAGTTGAGACAGAAGCAAGTCAAGAGTTGAAAGCACTTATTCCAGGAAATTGCAAAACTTTCCTAGTCACAATAGAAAATACCACATTTGCTTCCTCATCAAATAGCAATACTCTTTAACAGCTCTCTGAATGGGTGGTATGTTTTGAAAATACACTTGGAGAATATGTAAGTACATAAATTTATATAAATCAGGAGCAGCTACCAGATGATTGGTCTGAGCATAATTGTATGCAAGGATTTAAATCTTGCAGGAGCTAGTGACTACAGTGTGTGAAGGGGGCTGTTTGCTGCAGTGCTGGGTGGCAAACAGACACAAATTATGTGTTAGGAACACACACAGGAAAGCTGAAGGAGAAAGGAGCCAGATGGAGGGAAGATCACAACTGTCAGTGTTGGAGAGGAAGTTACGGATACCGAAAAGGTACCTCAGATGCAGCAGACAGAAATTTAGCAAAGCAAGCAATGCCTGTGTCATTTTAAGTTGTTTCATGCTTCCCTTAACTTGCATCTGCCTCTCTGTTCACTTTCAACTCTCCTTGGGAGACTAGGATTACTGAGGGGCATCAGGATTCCTAAGAGAGATCGCTGCTGGAGGGAAGTTCTTCCACATGCTTCTCTTTCCCTTCCTTATTTTCTTACCCTCTTGTCCCTTTTTCTTTTCTGTTCCTTTGTTTTTTTATTTATCACAGCCACCATTTTGTCCCTGGTTCCTTTCCCCAGATCCCCTGGGGCACTGCCACTGCCTGTGTGCTGGCCACAAGTTTTTTGTTCCTATTAACAGAGTCAGGATTGTTCCTTGGGAATAGGTGGTGTTAGGAAAACACTGGTATTTGTGGGGTAGTGGTGACTGGACAGGAGAAGAAGATAATTTTTCTCTCAGTGAATGAGAAAATAATATTGGTAGCAAGCTTATGGATATATTGTGAAAAGTGCTGGCATTTTTGCAGAAGTAGGTTGGCGTCAGTAGATGATAGTACTGATAGTACAAGTAGTTCCTTGCTGAGGAACTGGTGAGGAAAACAAGCAGAGGGATCAGCTCTTGGCAGGGGGAGAAAGGGGGCTTCTGGCCTCTGTGTGGCTATTTTAGTTACAGTGGAGAAAAAAAATAATGGCTTAGCCTTCACTATCTCCCAGCAAAGTATTGTCTTGGCCCTTTCACCCCTACAGCTTTTTCTTGTAAGGAGTGATTCATGCATGTGCTTGCATATAGAAATAGATTTGCAAGGCTTGCCAAACAACGCACCTCCTAAAAGCACAGCTGGGTGCTGACACCGCAGTGTTTCCCTCAGTCCAGAAAGTTAAATCCAGAAATAACCTTCCATCTCTAACAGCTCGATGATTCACACAGGCTTTTGGGGGTGCAGGGATTCCCATCCCCAGAAAGCCCTGCTGCTGCTGCTGCTGCTGCCAGGGGGCTCAGGGAGAGCTCCCTGTCAGGGAACCAGCTCCTGGCAGAGCCTGCACCCAGGAGATGCCATCCAGCCCACCAAGTGAGAGCAAAATGGTTCTGTGGGGACCAAGAACTTTTTACCCAAAGGGATGTAAAAGCAGGCATGCCCTGGCCCAGGCTCCCTGGGGATGTGTCTGCAGCTTCCTGATGGGGAGTGGAGGGAGCAATGTCAATACTCATGGTCCTGATTCACCCAGCTTCTTAGCCACAGTTCCCACTGTGACTCAACTGGCAGCTCCTAAATGACATGTTTTCTGTTAAACCACCAAAGCCATGACTTGGCTTATCTGAAACTCAAGGGGTTCATCCCTGTGAATGAACACCTCTGGGGTGGTCTTGTGTAATGACTGAGAATATGTGCTATGACATCGACTGGAATCTAATTCCAACCTCCCCCTCCCATGGCAGGGGGAGTTGGAACTACTGAGTTCCCTTCCAACCCAGGCCATTCTATGATTCTATGATCTACAGTGATTTTCTATTAAGATATAGTTAGCCACAGAGATAAAGATATCCATGCACTACTTACAGAATGAACAGTTGCTCTGCACTGCCTGGAATTTCTTCCTGGGCTCGTCTTTGGCAGCTTTGCTCCCGTGCCAGTCCGAGAGTATGAAGATTTAAGTAGAACTATCTATGTAAATACTTTACTTTATCCACTTCCCTGGACTGTGCTTTTATTATTGTTCTTTAACACAGTTAACCCAAGTTCGTCTTTGTATGTAGTGCATCAAAATTACTCCTAACTCCTCACAACTTCATCAGCAGTGTGAATGTAGTGTCAGCACAGGCTCTGCCTCCAAGAAGTTACATACACAGACGTGTGTATATATAAATATATATGTATATTATCTAGAATATATATGTATATTATCTAGCACGGGTGTTTTGGGGAGAGAATATGATCTTTTTTCAGCATTTAGATTGTGTGAGTATCACACAGTTATCAAGAGATAAGATGTAAAAGTGAGATATTGCCATGTCTGCCTTTCCCCCACCATTGCTGTGTCTGCATATGTAATCTGGTCCTTCCTCTGGGTTTCTTGGCTGCCTTTGCCCAGAAAGACCAAGGGACTTTATAGTCCCACTCTGAGAAAGCTGAAGCACAGAGATGACCCGGTGATGACTTAAAGCCTCTCAGCCTATGTGGCAATAGCACCAGCACCAAGAGCACCTGCAGCCCATCCCCACAACACTGGACCCGAGAGGACTGGGGCTGGGAGGGATAACTGCAGCTTGCTAAGCCAGAATTTCTCAGGAATCAGAGCACAGCCCAGCAAACAGAACTTTAGAGCTGGAAAGTCTATCCGTGGGTAGCATCACATTGCTACTTTTCCTACTGTTGCTGGCCTGGCAGTCTTGCTTGCCCTTAACTGCATCTCCTTCAGGTGAAACAGGAGGCCAGAGACGTCCCTGTGAGGTAGGGATGTGCTGCAGAGGAGCCAAAGCCAGCAGGCAGGTCAGAGCTCACCTGCTCAGAGCACACTGCCCGGTCAGTCACTGGGATTCACATCAGGGTGACGAAAGCACATGTGTTATGGCAAAAATATTCTGTGCAGTTCAGCAAACTTTGCCAGAGCATTCTCAGGAGAAGAGAGCGATACAGTGCAGAGCAGCAGGACAAAGAGGTATCTGGGCTACTTAGAGCTGGAAGGGAGTTTTGGGTAATATTGTTAACAGTGTAATGCTCTTTTTAGTGAAGTTTGAGGAGGAATATCTTTGTATCTAATGGAATAACTGTCATTATTTCCTGGCTCTGAAATATTTCCAGTCTCCTGCAGTATCACTTGTACTGGACAAGTCTCAGGGATTGCCTGTTTGCAAGGGCAGTGAAAGGCCAAGGCTCAGGGAATGGAAGGAAATAAGACAGGAATGAGAGAAAATATGACTTTCATAGGAGAAAATGGATTTTTTCTAAAACTCCTGTTTTTATAACAAAGATTAATTAAGGATAAAAATCCCTGAAATATACATCATTTGAAAGAGATCAGCTGGGAATGAAGCTTGAGCAAAATTGTCAAAAGACTAAACACATCATTTATCTCTGCAACACAGCTGAGATGCAACAAAAAATGCATTCTGCTGAGCATGGAAAATTAAATTAAGTCATGCTTGTGTGAGCATTTGTACATCACTGGAATAAAACCCTGGGGTTTTGTGATGATTGGCTTGGGTACTAAAGTCTTTGGGATGTCTCTTGTAGGGTGGGCTTGCCTGGTTACAGGCAAGCTGCTGCTCCATCAGTGGATCACAGTGAATACATCCTTAGTGGCTGCCAAGAACTGAGGGATGCAGTGCCTTGGAAATCACCATCCCCGGAAGAGTTCAAAAGCCAGGTGGATGTGGCAACTTAGGGATGTAGTTTAGGGGTAAACACGGTGATGCTGGATTAGTGGTTAGATCCTATGATCTTAGAGCTCTTTTCCAGTCTCATTAATTCCTGCTGATAATTCAGACTTCCAGGCCTTTGGGGAGGACCTTGTCTCCTCAAAAGCTGCCACCGTCCCTAGTGATGTTCAGGGTGGTTGGTGGCTGCCTAATGTCTTCCACAGCCTTCTCCTGGAGCTGCATTTTCACAGAGTATAGCTCAGAACAACAAAGGCTTGCAAGGTACATCCTTCAAAGGGGTCCCTATGAAACCTTCCCAGAACTGAATTCACCTGCTGAGAAAAAAAGAACCTTTCTCTTTTTCCTTTTCTTCACAGCAGGCAGTTCATTCGAACATCCAATAAAAACACTCAGGGAGGCCAGACTATTTATGGGCACTGCCTGGCCCTACTGCATGGCAAGCAGCAGCACGGCCCTGGTGAGGAGCTGGCACTGTCATCAGCCCCTGCCGGGCGAGGTTCAGAGCATCCAGGCCTGTGCATCCCTACGTTTACGTGAAACCAGTTGCCATGGTGACAGCAGGGCTTACTAAATATGGCCTCTGATGCCCAAAATCTCGTGGGTGACAACAGCTGAGGTGTGTGCAGGGTCCCTGCTGGTGTGGCACACCACAGGGGAAAGCATTTGCGCTGGTGAGTGACCGAAGCCCCTGCTTAGGTGGTGTTAGTTATGGGCTGATGATTTTTATCTGCTGCAGTGCCCCGGGTGCTCCCCAGATCGAGCAGACTGGCTCAGGGATCCTGTGGCTGGTAAGAGGCTGCAGTAGCTTTATCTTACACGTGCAGGGGGCACTCGGAATTTCACCCCTTGACCTGGCAAGGTCCCTTGCTTAAAGCAATGTAGCTATTCCCAGGCTCATCTGTACAGGGCTGCACAGAGGGAGGGCGAGATTACACCTGATGCAATTATCAGTCTTGTAATTACATGCAGCAGCTCCAGACACCCTCTTGGGTTTACTGTGCAAGTCTAGTAAGACTCAGGCATGGGAGTATTACAGACTATGAAAAAGTGTGTTTGCCAGACCTTTTCCTGCAGCTTTCATCGAGAGCTGTGATGTGAAATGCAGCAATGTGTGTGAAGCTGGAGGCCTGGACGTGCGTGTCTGTCCGGCCCTGCTCTGCAGTGTCCCACTGAGGAGAGGCAGGAGCTTCATCGTCCCCGTGATGCTCGTCCCTCCCAGGCACGGGGGTGGTGTTTGCTCACAGGAGGTGGGAGCTTTTCTGTTCTGTCTGCCCATCTGCACAGCTCTCACGCTGAGCTGGGGGTTGTGGGAGCAGTAGGATGTGCGTCCACAGTGCTCCCAGCTCCCTGTGACAGCCTGAGTAGTTTCTGGGCTCCTCTCCCAACAGATTTCAGTGCAAGGCTCCCCACAGTGTGGGGCAGGACATGGGGTTCCAGCCCCCACTGACAAAAAGCTCCACTCAGGTTTAGAAGCCAGCAAGGCAGCCCAGCAGGAGCCACATGCTCATCTCTGCAAGCTGTGGGAGATGCACGTGGAATGAGATGGAGCTGGAGCACATAGGGAAGAGGTGCAAGGTAAGGTTCCCCCTATGCCTTGTGGCATGTGAAGGAGGAGGAGAGAGTACATCAAAGGCTACAGCTCCTGCCTGAGTGTCTCCTAGAGCTTCCCAGCTTCTTGGAGCAGCCAAAACCTTTCTAAGACAGATTTCCTGAAAAATGACAAATAGCTCATTCTTGAGGTATGAGGCATTGGGAGAAAAAGGGCAAGGAGTGAGAAATACAATGCTACAAAGCTTCCAGAAGCCTTTGCAGATGATACATAACAAACCTAGGAGTAAGGGAAGAGAGGGAGGGAAGAAGACTGTGAGGCAGCCCTGCAATGGACAGCTGCTTGCTAGAAACACAGAGAGAGGAAAGGGGGGCCAGGCACGCCAGTTTTGCAGATGGAAAACACATATACATAAAGAGGGGTCAGCAACAGGAATTACTGGGATAGTATAAAGGTCATTGGGGACATCCACCCCAGCAGGTGCCCCAGTACAGGACTGGTGGCCTCTGTGCTGGGTCTGGTCTCCAGGATGGTCCAAGTCTGGGGCCTGTGGGGCTGGGGCTGAGCTGTTGCTGGTAGCATCCAAGGGGGCAGAGAAGAATTTGGTGGGAATCAGGGAGGGAGCCTAGAAGTTGGGAATCGCACATCACCCTCATTTCCATTTCACAATGGAGGCGAGGAGGTGTCTTTTGGAGGTTGGAGGTGGTTGTACTTTTTAAATAGTGAGTGAAATGTGAAAAATAAAATTGTTCTTGGTCCTACACCCTCAGAATGATTTATGTTGGTATTTAATCCCTCTTGTGTTTCCCTACCCACCACGTTCTGGTTTTTCTCTGCACTTTTGGGAAAGCAGCATGCTGTTAATTACAACCCAGGGCTGTTTGGACACGGAGGAGAGAGGCAAAGAAAAATAAATAAATAAATGAAAAGTCCCATCACCATAATCCACTAATATTTGCAAAGTCCTTAATTGTATTCCAGGGAGGTTGCAAGTTACTGGCAGCAATTTGTTGGAGTCTGGCTGGCTCAGGGTTGAACTGGTGGCAACATTTGGTCTCCATCATTTGCACTGCTGAGACAAGATAAAATGTGTTGGTGTCGGGGTCTTGTTTGGGGACATCTGTGTGGCCAGGGCGCTGCATCTGCCTCAGCCCTGCAGGAGCAGAGGGAGTTTTTTGAGGCTGTTGCTGGTTTCAGGGTGGGAGAGGTGGCTGCTGGGGGATACCCAGGGAAGCACCATGTGCTGCACACTGGCAGGGATGTTTGCTTTTATGGCAAGCATATCTCAAGAGCTTATGTTTAAACTTCCAGGCTCTCCTTACATCCATGTGCTGTTGGACTGCACAGTTGTATCTTCCATTAAAAACAAATGTGAAGGCACCTGCACTGCCTCTGGGCAGGGACTAAAGCCTTGATAACAGGAGCATGAGGAGTGAGGGAGGGAGCAGTGGTGGGCATGTGCACCTTGGGATGCTCCTTTTGTTTCCTCCCCACGAACTCCTGGCATCTTGGCTGGTGAGGCTGGCAAGAGGGAGCTGTCAGTGGATGCAGGTAGGGGCTGCAGCTGCCCACACGGTTCCCATTGCCAGTCAGTTAATTAATAAAGCTTTCTGGCACCTTATCAGATCCACAATTCAGTCAGTTTAGGCTCCTTGTGGCAAGTCATCCGTGACTGTTTTTATTCACTTTTCTTTCTGGCTGCAGGTCTCTCAGCAGGCAGCCTCAGGCCAGTGAAAAATCAGGCAAGCTGTTCTCAAAATTAGGGTGATGGGTGTTTTCCCTGCTCAATGCTCTGCCTTGCAAGTTTGGCTGAGCTCTCTGCATCATCTCCTTGAGCCCATCACCTTGGCTTCAGAGCAGTTGTACAGTGGCTAGCTGCCAGCAGGGCTTTTTCTCCTTGAGTGGGGTTCTCTTGCTTTGTTTCAGGTTTTGTGGGGGGATTCAGGGGCTTTTGGCTGATTTGCACAAGGTGACATTGGCACAAGTGGCTGGTGGATGAGGGGAGAACATTCATCCCTGAGGCACTTTCTGTGGGACAGCATCTGCTCTCTTCCCTCTATCAGGGAGCACAGCACTCACCAGAGTTCTGGGGATAATGGAGCTTTTCCCACACATGCCTTCCCCCATGTCGGGCAGTTCTTGTAGAAACAGTCCATTTCTTTGGCAAGGAGCTGTGCAAAAGCTTTACTCCTTGGGGATGTGCTGGTGATTCCCATTTCCATTTCTTCCTCTGTGCCAGCTCCAGAGGCAGCCTGGGAGCTGTCATCTAATTCTCCCCCTGAGACATGACAGATCCTAACTAATGAAATATGAGGTGAAAAAAAAACCCTCATCCTGCTTTTGAAAATTGAGGTATTCCCTTTTTTTTTCATCTTCAGAAGACAGAGCATTTGGAAGTATTGGATTATTGCTCTTCCATGAGCCTTTGTCTTTTCAAAGAAAAGGTGGTGAAGGAGAGAAATTGAAGTCAGTATTTGTGTTTTTCAATGGAAGAGCAGAGTCCAAATGCCTCCAGCCTTTAACATGTACAGTTATTCTTTCCACATCATAAAATCTTGGAGGGCTGAAACTACCAATGCTTATGATCATTAATGTTGTTACTAATTGCTTGTCTTCCTTTAGATGTTAAAATGCACTCAAGGCTCGCTCTTCTGCAGTGTCCGACTCAAAAAATTGCCACGTTTTGCTTTCCTGGCCCTGCTTTTTCCCATTGGAGTTGCCCTCAGCTCAGCTGTGCCACTGCAGGACCTGGTTTGAAGACTTTCCATGCAGTCACATGCACTGCAAACCCCAACATCTGCCCTCTCCTCTCGTCCTCATCCTCCTGTCACTGATCTTCTGGTCCCACAGGTTTCAACATGCGGGGACAGACAACGCACACTCATCTAGAAGTGTGATCTGAGAATTTCCAAGCAGTTGGTTTACCTTCAAAATCAAATTAGCGTGATTTAAAATGAAACAAATTTGCCTTGAAACCGGCAGATTTGTATTCTAGGGCATATGAAGAAATTTAGGGATTTAGTTAACTTGCATGGAAAAAAAATAAAACCAAAGGGAAAAAACCCCTGCTGCAAGCAGTATTAGCTGCCAAAGCCATAATTGTGCAAAGCTGGAAATCCCTTGCTCAGCTGAACCTAGCACATTGGTATAGCATCTTAAGTGAATTAGCTGGCATTGGAAAGCTAGCATTTCTTATAAATAATAAACCAAATGTTTTTTTCAAGCCATCCCGACAGTTTTCTTGGAAATCTGAAAATACAATACTTATGTTAACCAGCTCTGTGTGTCATCTGGATCAGCATGTCAGTTTTTCAATGGGAATTATAAAAGGTAACATCTGTAAAGCAGCACAATTCATATATATTATGAAATACTGTCTCCAAGGCAGAAATACATCAGCTATGAAGTGATGATTTAAAAATCATTATCCCTGTAATTTATTAATATGTTCATATTACATAGTAATTTATGCTGTTATTTTGTCACTTCTTGTTGTTTGGCTTTTGCTTTTACATGTTAATCTCCTATGCATAAGACAGCCTACTCAGGTGCCTGCCCAAAAGCCAGGACACTCGTGCATGCTGCAGGTGGGACACCCTGGCTGTGCTTTGGGATGATCCCAGTTGTTCCTCTAGGCTTTGGTGCATTCATAAATGTTAAGATTAGATCAAAACAGGAGGCAAGGCAGTGTGATCATTGTGTTTACTGAAGGAAAGCTGTTTGGTTATGTTGTTCTTCCGAGTGTTTTTAGGCTGCGAAGAGTGAGTCTGTTTGACCAGCATGACCTTTCTTAAGGGAGATCTTTCTGCTTCTACCACCCATACCCTCAGATCCCTTCTGCAGTCACTGGGGCTTTCAAATTTTGCCACACTGGGTGGTGACAAACTGCCCCAAACATCTTCCTTGTCTGAGACTTAGAAAACCCAGAGAAGAACCTCTGTGATGAATACTGCTGGTGGTTTATTTCCCCTTCTCTGCCTGGTGGAACTGTTCTCCAGGACATGCCTGTCCTGAGTAACTCCAAAAACCCATCTCTCATGTCTCAGACCTCAGACAACAGGACTGAAGAAGCAGGCACAGAGAAGAAATGTCAAAAAGGCCCACAGTGTGGCTCAGTCAGGCACTCTGGTGTCTCATTTTCTCATCAAGAGCAGTCCCATGGCCAGATGAAGAAGTCCCAGGGTGATAAGTAAGTGACTGTGGTTTCCAGAGCCTTGGCTAGAAGAACTGGTGAGGTTCAGGCACCAAGATCCCTTTTAAATCTTGAGATTGGAAAATGGCCATGGAATGGGAGGCCCTAGAGCAAAGCATCAGGGTTATCCTGTGCAGGGTGGTGACGATAGCTGTTAGTAACCATGGAAGATTTAAATTTAATTCCATACCCACGTACATTGTCACCACTCAAATTAGAACAGCTATCCCACAGCGACATGAGAAATCACAGGGCTTTAAAAACACATGGTAATTAAAACTATTAGAAAAATTAAACATTTTTATACCCTCATTTTCCCAGTTCCCTAGTGGGATTGTGGTACTGGTAATTTAAGATTGGAGAGGAGGGAGAGGAGAAGAAGATGCACATATCTTGGAAAGTTAATTTGGGTCTGAAGTGAAGGAATCCACCCCATGCTACAAAAATTATCAGCAACTGCAGCTGAAGGAAGCAGAAACCGCTCTATCCCACTTGTCATACAATTGTCCATATGGAAACACTTACTTGAGAAGGAGTAATTGAGAGCCTTAATATGAAAATCGTTTCAGATTTGCCTCTAAGCCAAAAGGTCTTTCTCCTTCAAGATGAAAATTTTGCATTAAATATTAACAAAAGAAGAAAAACAATTTCTGTTGAGCATTCCTGGTGTGCCTGTGAAGCCATGAGGAAAGCATTCACAGGGGGTTGCAGTTGTGGGAGGCTGCATGCCCAGGGCAGGGCACTCCCAGCCTTGTGGAAGGCAGCTGGACCCTGGCAGGGCTGCCACAAAGCCAGCCTGGGTCAAATAATTTGAAAATGAGAAACGAGTTTCCAGAGCACAGACTGAAAGAAAAGTGCTTCCCTTCTTAGGGAGCTTGCAGTTGAAACAAAGCATTTTGGGGTTGAGCTCTTTGCTGAAAACCTCTGTGTGCCCACAGTTTTGCACAGGGTCACTGCAGCATAGCCAGGATTCAGTCTTCTCTCCCTTCCTTCTCCTTCTCCTGCTTTGAGAAAGAGGCAATTGTAAATAATTTAAGTCTGTAAATAGTCCAAGTCAATGGCTACCCTTTTAAGATAGAGTCTTTAAGTGCACTAATGTAATCTGTACAGTAGTTTGACGTTCAGGATTACAGACAGCAGGTAAGGTTTTAGTTTAGGGTGTTTCTGGCTAGACTAGCCTGGTTATTGGAGAAAGATTTAAAAAGCATATTTCCATCTCTGCCTAGTTTTAAGAATGGCTGGATCTAGATTCAGTCTATCTTTCTCTCCACATGCTCTTTGGCTGTAAAATTCTCCCTGTGCAAGGGTGTTGCCCTGGCTCACAAGTGCTGGAACACTGCCCTAGATGGTCCCACACCACCTTCCCTCCTTCCCCCTCTGCCCTTAAACTACACATTCGAAGAGAGGACAGTGAGCTCCAAAAAAATGAAGATAAGGGCAAAAACTCCAAGCACACCGTCTGTCTAATGCCTGGCACAGAGCCAGGCTTCCATGCATTTAGAGCAAAGGATACAAGCAAGTATTTATTTATTGATTGAGAAACGGTGCAGTGTTTCTCCTACTCGCTATCGGTTTCCAAATCTGATTTAAATAAACTCTTCCAGTGCATAAATCCAGGCAAAATGTCATTCACCATATGTTTATTACCAAAGCTTGGCGCTTGCTTGCATCAAAGTAGTTTTCACACGCAGGCTGTTTGTTACAAAACCTCAGTGAGGCAGGTATAATTAGCACTAGTGCTTGAGGGGGAAAACTAGGGCTGAGAGCAAATAATTTCCTCGCTGCTGCAGAGGGAGTCAGCGTGGGGATTTGGATTAGAAACAGCCTCTCCTACCTTCCCATTTTCTTCATGCAGCTGACTAGATTTGCATCTTTTATTAATTTATAGCAATTGGACAAATTTTACCTTGCTCATTTCTTAAAGAAAGAGCTTAAAATGCTTGTAAGACCAGCTTAGAAATATCCAAAATATGGGCTTCCTACCTGAATGGCCACAGCTACCTCGCAAGAAAGAAGTGTGATTAGTTGCTGCATGCTATTCTGCATACAATTAATGCTTATCAAGTGGAACACAAAACACTCTCTGAATACATCATTATATGAGCTTTAAATGATCCACTCTCATAAAGCCAGCATAACTCATTCTGATGAAGCCACGCACAGAGCCTCACAGAAATAAGTAGCTAAAGCAAGATCATTCTGTACAAAACTCCTCCAAACCTTTACATATCACCACTAGGATTATTATCAGATGCTCAGAGATGCTGGAGTTTCAAATGAAGTTTGTGAGCTCTAAGTGGCAAAAATGACAGATCTTTTTTCCTTTCTTTTCACTTTAGTGTTCATATGTGAGCAAACAAAATCATAGGCTGATTTTTGATATTTCCTTGTCTGCAAAACAAACCTATGAAAAGATTAAATTCATGTCCAGGTATCCCCTTTTAGGTAATATATATGAATCCTAACCCTAACCATTTGGAGGTGCTTAAATAAGTTATAAAATAAGAAAATGTTTTCCTGCAGCACATATTGCAGGTGTCCTTCAGCATGTGCTCAGGGAATTAGAGCTCCTGGTTTGTGGCTTCAAAACAGGCACCTGTGTGGTGCGATGCCTACCTTGCAATATACTTTGTGAGTTCCCATAGTGTATTGGCTGCTTCTGTTGAATCTAGCAGGGTGGCTTTTTGTATCATGCTCAGATGGAGGAAAAGTATTGCAGCCCAGGGTTAATTGGTAGCAATTGCAAGTGCAGAAGGATGGTGCAGTTGGTGTAAAACATATGATGTACACAATGTCACTCAGGCATTTCTCTGGGTCTTAGTGCAGCATCAAAGTTAAATTAATCTAGTTCCTGTTCCCAAGAAGAATGGGAAGCTGGGAAGTTACCAGTAAATGTAAGGAATATTACACATGATGCTACTGTAATCTGGTTATAGAGCATACTATTTTAAAAATCCTTATGTTACTATTTCACAAAGGCATTTTTAGTCCATCCAAAGAGTTACTTGTGCCTTTACAGAAAGGACATTACCTGTCTTGTTTTTGTCATTGTGCAAAAAAGAAATTAAAGCTAGATAAATTATATTTTCAAAGGGTTTGTTTCCCTCCTTTTGCATATGTTCTCTTGGGAATTTTCTACACCCTAGAGATGAACCTGCTGATAGGGCTAAAAACCAAACAGCATGTCAGGCTTACGTGGCAAATGGCTCTGATGCTTTTAGGCTTAGCCCATTGCCAACACCGGTTTCCACAGAGCACCTGCTGGGTTCGGTTATCTTTGCTTTTGGCTGATACTGCAATCAGATGGGGAAGAGCCTGGAGCCAGCCCATGAAGCGCAGGGTACACCCCAAATATTCCAGCAGAGGGGAAGGCAGCACAGAGAGCGGGTCTGGATGTGCAGCTGGGCTCTCCTGGCAGGCAGGCACAGTGCTGGCCAGGCAGGTGGTGCCCCTCTGATGCACTTCTGCAGGGGCAGCTGAGGTTATTCATCAGCCCCATCTCCTTTCCAGTTTTTTTACTGCTGTTTTGTTTTGTTATGGGGGCCCTTTTTTTTTTGAGGTGTTGAGAGCGGCAAACCTGTCACTGGTCCATTAGTGCTGCCTCAGGTGGGTAATTAGCAGGTTAGGAAGAACGAAGTGCAGGGGAAGCACCTGGAGTGCAGGTTGTGCTGCCAGCACGAGAGCAGGTAATGGAAGAACAGAGAGAAAAGATCACTCACCACCTTCCTCTGTGTCAGGCTCAGCGTGGGGGAAAAGGGCTGCTCCTGCTACACCTGCACAGCTGCCTCCGGCCAAGCTGCCCTGGCACCTTCAGCAGGAGCACCCTGTGGAGGGCACAGCTCCAGTGGGCTTGCAGGATGGTTTGTACTCTCCTGCCCACGCCTGTGGCACAGGACTCAGCCCCCACCCACAAACACTGTCCCCATGTGCAGCAAGGATGGGGAAGTGGGAAGGAGAAAATGCAAAAAAACCCCGAAATTTTGTCAGAGGTGTCAGTTTAAATATTGTATCTTTCAGAATCACTTTAAAAATCACAGCTCAGAAATGAACCATAGACTAAATCCCTGATCCAGAAAACAATTATCTCCCCACATCAGCCCACTGGGACTATTACAGAAGATGGGTTGATTTCAGAACGACACTCTATGGAAATTAGACTTTTATAAAGTCTCAAAGGGGAGGAATCAAAAGACGTGGAAAATGATTCTTTTAAAGTGTATCTTGTGATAAGAACTGGAAATTTTGGAGCAAGGCAATTGATTTTTCTTGAGAAATTGGTTACTATTTTGATAGGGGAAACTGAAATTGAGGAGAGGATGCCAGATTCTGCTAGCATGGTTGAGACTGCGGTGTGCCCTCTCTTGGATGTCTTTTTTTTCCTGGCTGCTGTCAGCATGAGATGATGGGTCATCTTCACTTGGGTTTTGGCTGGGTATTTTCACTTCTTGGAAGTTCTGTTTTGGTTATTCATCAAGATTCAAGGAGGGCGAGGAGTTAAGCAAATCCTACCACCCTAGGACAACATTTCCCTAAGCAACAAAGTTGTTTAGAAAGGAAAATAAGCCCATGTTAGATGATGCACTGAAATGCAAATAGCTGTTGACTCAAATATGCAGGGATGAAATAACAAATTTTACATCAGAAAGGTCAAAAAAAGAAGGTTGCAAGCAAAATAAAAACAGGGTTGGGCAGAGGCAGGATAAAGGCCTTGAAAATTATCAGAGAAGGTGCAATGCTCCCCCCTTCCCCCCATGTAAGCTGCACTGGAAAAATGGTAACAATGGATGAGGAGAAGGCTGAGCTACTCAAGAACTTTTTGCCTCAGTCTTCAATGGCAACCTCTTCCCACACCTCTTGAACAGATGGACAGCAGGATGGGCACTAAGGAGCACAGCCCTTCCCACAGTAAGAAGAGATCTGGTTCATGACAGTCTGAGGAACCTGAATGTACTCAAGTCTATGGGGCCCAATGAGAAGCGTCCCAGAGTCCTGAGGGCATTGGCTGATGTAGTTGCCAAGTCCCTCTCCATGATATTTGAAAAATCACGGCAGTCAGGTGAAGTCCCAGGTAACTGGGAAAAGGAAAGCATTGTACCTGTCTTTGAAAAGGGTAGAAAGGAGGAGCCTGGGAAAACTGCTGGCCCATCAGCCTCACCTCTGTGTCTGGAGACATCATGGAACAGATGCTTCTCGAAGGTCTGCTAAAGCACATGGAGAACAGGGAGGTGATTTGGGACAACCAGCACAGCTTCAGCAAGGGCACGTCTTGCCTGAGCAACCCTGTGGCCTTCTACGATGGTGTGATGGCATCAGCAGACAAGAGAAGGGTTGCAGACGCTGTTTATCTGGACTTCTGTAAAGCCTTTGACAGGGTCCCCCACAACATCCTTCTCTCTAAATTGGAGAGAGGGGGATTTGATGTGTGGACTGCTAGAGGGGTACGGAAGTGGTTGGATGGTCACATCAAGAGGGCAGTGGTCAATGGTTCTGAGTGGTCAGTGGATGTCAGAGTCAGAGGTCTGTATTGGAACCAGTGTTATTTAGTATCTTCATTAGTGGCATAGACAAGGGGATTGGATCAGCATATCTGCAGATGACACCAGGCTGAGTGGTGCTGCTGACACACCTGAAGGGATGGGGTACATGCAGAGAGACTTGCACAAGCTGGAGAAGTGGGCTCATGGAAATCTCATGAGGTTTAACAAGACCAAGTGTGAGGTGCTGCTCCTGGTTCAGAGTGACCCTGGTACCAACACAGGCTGGGGATGAACAGATGGAGAGCAGCCCTGCAGAGAAGGAATTGGGGGTGCTGACAGGTGACAGGATGGACAGATCACAAGGAAGATGGAGGGGGTCTTTCTACACAGCCTCTAGTGACAGGGTAAGGGTGAATAGATTCAGTCTAGAAGAGAGTAGGTAGATGAGGCATAAGAAAAAAAATTCTTCACTGTGAGTGTGGTGGGGCACTGGAACAGGCTGTCCAGAGAAGCTGTGGATGCCCCATCCCTGGCCATGTTCAAGCCAGGCTGGATGGAGCTCTGAGCAACCTTGTCCAGAGTCACTGCCCATGGCAAAGGGGTTGGAACTGGATGATCTTTAAGGCCCCTGTCAACCCAAACTATTCTATGATTCTGTGAAAATAAGGTTTCACAACAGCCCTGTAGTAGGCATATATGAATGGATATGATGGCAAACTGAATGGGGTTAATTAGGAAGGTAATTTTGCAGACAATTACATTATTTGTTTGAAATGCTGGATACACGCATTTAAGCTTATTTCAGTTGCCATAACAACCCAATACAAGCATCATATAATCTTTTATCACATTATCTTGGATATGATTACATTATTTTACAACTTTGGTTGCTAGGAGAACACAGTACCTTCCTGCATGCTCCAAACAATTCTCACTTTGCAGAGACATCAGCTTCTGGTAGCTGGCCTCTGAGATAGCTTATAGAATCATTAGCAAAGCAAGAAACTGAGTTATATGTGTAGGCGTGAGTTGCACTGGGAAAACTCTGTGAGAGGATGGATGGGATTTTCTCCTGCCACAGGGCTGACAGGGGAGGCTCTTTCTGAAAATCTGGGAACCAAGGAGGCTGAAGTCTGGGGGGCAGCCTTGGAGGGGGCTTCAGTTGAGAGTTAGCTGAAGTTGATGAGCTGATGAGCTTCCTATGCTCTTGTTTTGATGAGTTTGTATTACAGAATATAAGTTGCATTTCATGCTATCAGTTTACTTTGATGAAAAGGCCAATAAATGTGTAGTTATACCTCCTCAGTTGCTTTTGACATGATAGCAGAAGCCCAGAAGCCAACTTCCTAACAGCAATGCTTCTCTACCTCTGATATCTCTGGAGGTTTTGCAGTTTCTGGAGTTTTCCACTTTATTAGGTCTGTGCATGGGTGGTGGTTGCATGAGGTAATATGGAGGTCTGAAATTAATAAGAACCTTAGAAGAACACTGAAATATTTCTAAAATGTGTTCAGAATCCAGGAGTGTTAGCATAACTTTTATTTTCTTATCCCTTTTAGATTTATTTATGATTACAGATGCTCTCTGGGAAGACTTTGTTCTTAAACCACACTTAATAGCAAGAAACAGAAGAAAATTAGGTTTTCTTTTTCCCCTTCAATCTCCCTCTGTCCTGTGCCTTAAATTGAGATTGCAATTAAAACAAACCCCCAGCTGCCCACGAAACAAAACAGAAATTCACAAGGTGCCCTAAATATCAGCCTCATCTTGTTTTCCTTTAGCCTTCTGCTTTGAGAGTTACAGCAGCTAGGCAATACAGGCAGCAGTGTGAAGACAGGGATTTGAGTAACAGCACACATCTTACAAAGAAAACCTGGAAACATCATGTTGGCTAGTCCTTGTGATGGCTGCACCTCCCAGAGGTGTGGAGGGGCAGAGATTATGGGCACAGACCTGCAGGAAGAAGGGTTTGATCTCCCAGACCACAGTGTGCGTGACAAAGCTGCCAAACTCACATGTCTCAGCAGCACAGGACCCTTCCTCCCCCCGCACGGAAATGTCAGGCTTTGGCACCTGCAGGGTACCTTGCTGCTTTGGAATGAGAGCATGGCTCTCCAAAGTGTCACCAATGACCCAGTCCCCAATTAACAGCATGGCTTTGTGGGTTTCTGACACTATTCTTAAAGCTCCTGTGGGCTGCTGCTGCCTACAAGCCAAGGATCATTTATGCTTTGCAAGACTCAAAGGAGAGGAAAGGAAAAAAGCTGGGAAGGGAAAGCTATGGTTTCATTATTCCATGCTAGCAGGATAACAGAATACATTTCCTTTATTACTAAAATGTGTCATTTGAGAAAAGATCCTGCTGTCTGATCAAGCTCTCCATTAGTTATTTTTGCATGTGCATGCACAAATCCAGCAGCTAAGCCTAGAGCACTGCTGTATATTGGAAACCAGAAAATGCTGCAGGGTGTTTCTAAAGAATAGCAATTTGGAGGTTGTGGGTGGTTTGTGGGTGTAATCAAAAAGGCTGCATACCGAGGCATCTGAATTAGGCTTCTCTTTAGACTGCTTACAGCCTCTGTCAAGATTGTTAAGAACCTCATTCTGCCACTCTTACCCTCACCTAGCAGAATTTTCTCCTGTGAGCAATTTTATTGGTGTACCACCCATTGTATGAAGAGGCCTAACACAGAAGCTGAGCTCCAGTATGGCTGAACACAAGTGGAAAAACACTGAGCTTTACCATTGAGGCCGCTGCTCCCCATATTTTAGCAGCTGCTGAGAGCTGAGATCAGCTGGTGAGCAAACCATGATGCACTGGTGACAGGCTTGTGTGTGTCTCCCCTCCATGATCAGCATCCTGGAGGCTGCAAGGCCACCATGGTCAGCATCAGCTGAGGAGGGTGAAAACCGTGCAGTCGCTTTCTGCTCTTCTGACTTGTGCTACCCCCTACCCACCATGCCACAGCAGTGGCTCAGTGTCCTGCTGCCCTGGCAGGCTTCCCCTCACTCCCATCCATGCTGATTGGCCACAGCCACCACCACTTCTGGATCCTGATAGCTGTTATCCTCCAATTTTTGTTGTTGTTGTTATTGTTTTATGCTGGGTGTTTTCTTGGTTGTGTTGGAGAGATCGTTTTGCAGAAGCCCCCTCCTCTTCCCCCTGAGGATCCCTGCTCTTGCTGGTATGAAGGGACCCAGTGGAATGTCACCTGAGTATCTTGCACCTTGTGGAGGCTCGTGCCCTGTGGGCAGCAGAGGCAGCTGACTCCAGCCTTGCTTAATCTGGTTGATCAGTTACTGTGGAGGTAAAAAGGCCCAGGCTTTAGTCTCTCTGCAGCTGAAGTTCCTCCTGGCTTTTACCTGCACTAGCAGCACTCTTTCTGGCCTGCGCGCTCCCTCTATGCACCAGCGCTGGAGCAGCACAGGAGCCAGCTCAGCCCAAACCATGAGTGCAAGAGCACGTCTAGCCAGTTCCACTGGCCATTTACAGCCCTGCTTTTGCTGATGGAAAGTTAATCATTGGTTTGAAGCTGTGCAGAAATGTTAAGGGGAAAAAAAATATCACAAGATCACAGGAAGAACTCTAATGTGTTTCCTAGTACGTCCCTTTTGTTTGCCTCCACAGATCACAGCTCTGAATACCTTGGGGAGAAATGTGTCTGAGCATTTCAACACCTGGCAAATATTAACTACCACAGAGCAGGCTCAGACAAGTGGGTTTGGGGGATGCTGAGGTCAGTGGAAATAGTCACTTTCAAAATCTGCCTTTCATTTCAGTATTCTTCTGAACTACCACCACAGGACAAAGTAAAGCTACAAAAGCACTCACAGTATTCAAAGATCCTTCAGTGCTTAATAAATATTACTTCATTATGCGTTTTGATACCCTTCCAAGGTAGTTATGGCATTGTTATCTTTTCCTGCTTTTAGAAACAGAGAAATTAGGTATTCTCTGAGAGTAATGCAGAGTGAAACTCAGTAAAAGTGGCTTGTGATGTCCTGATAGTTCTTTGCAGATCCTCTCACTGCTACCCAGCCCTCCTGACCTGTGGTGCAGAGGAGCCCATCTGTGTTCTCTAGCTAAGAAAGGTAAATACCCTGCTAGATGAGCTCTTTTTTTTTTTTTTTTTTAAAAAGGTGTTAAAGGGGTTGAGAAGGGTAAAAGGGAGGAAGTCTCTGTTCAATAATGCTGAACAATTTTCTTTCTGAAATTTACTTTTCCTGTTTAGGAGTGCTATTGAACTGACTGCCCACTGGAAGCAAACAGTAACATGAACAGCAACCGGCATGTGAGGAAGTTGAACGCATAGGATTTCTTATAGGTATGCTCTTTCTTATTTCCTAGCATTTCTGTCCTTCCCAGGGAACACTGCATAGTGGGCTGGATGGACTTCATCCGTTTTATGTATATATCAATTTTATCAATATGTATCCATTTTAGTGACCTATTTGGTCAAAGGAAATATGAAAACAAATCTGCAAAGTCTTGAAATGTCCTTCTTGGTAGACCAAGGGGACCAGCCCTGTGAACCACACCTGATAATGTATTTTTCCATGAATAAAATGCAAAGTCTCTTTGCACCCTCTCTTTTTTTTGTGCAATGTCTTCTAAAACAGGAATGATATACAGCTGGTTAAAAATGCATATGGCAGAGAATAAAAAAAATTCTGCTGTTTATGCAGAACAAGCAAGCAGAGAATGTGGAAGTGCTTACATGCCTGTTGGTAATTTCTTTGTGAGGTTAGGGTTTTTTGGACGTTTTTTTAGAGAATATAGTCTGGCCACCCACAGAGAACAAACTTGAGCCCTGGTGGACGGGTGTGTTTGCCTGGCAGCAATGCAACTGCACCCTTTAAGGAGCAGCATCCCATAGAGATATAGCCCACAAAGCAAAACAGGCTGGCCTTTTTCCTTCCTCAGACTTGAACCACTTGATTAAGTTGGGGGGAAAAAACTACGGAAAGAAGGAAGTGCACCCGAGACAGGATATTGCACACCTGGATCCACAGTTGGCTGACATCCCAGACTCTGGGTGGTGGTGCTCCTGCCCACAGGATTTTTGTAGTCATGTTCCTACCCACAGCTCCCCTCAGTACATGTCCAGTGAGATGTTTGTCAGGGAAATAGCACAGCTGTGGTGGCCTTGACAGCTGTCCCTCCCTCAAGCAACTAGTTTTGTCTCTGCAACAACATGCATGGTGGAAAAGTGGAGCTGACATGTTTGCATTTTAGCTCGCTTACTTTACTGATTTAGTATAAATTACCATGATTTCTAGCAAACTTGAGTGCTTATAAAATTAATGAGGCAAGAGAAGAGCACTATAGGTAAATGCCAGGGAGCAACCTGTACTTCTGTCTTTTATGGTTGTATTTTTCACTGTATTCTTAAAGCTCCCATCAAGGTACAAACTTCTCCATGCTGTAAAAATTTTAAGACCCTAATAAAAATAAGATTGAATACAATGGCCAAGAACTAGACACTTAAACAACACTTAAATACACTGAAACCAGGCACCGACTCACAAAAGAGTAATTATCCTCCCTGTACTGCTGTGCTCCTTTCTCTCTGGTGAGTCACACAAGGTGGCATGAGAGCAATCATCTTACTCTCAGGCTGGATTTCATGGCAGCCCTCCTAGACAGGAGGGAGGATTGACTGATCGCTTCAAAGAAACAAGTAATGGGAAGCTTGTCCCTGAGAAGGCTTTATTTGCTGCTGAGCATCAGCCACTGTCACTGCTCTAGTTGGATGGTGACTGTCCCAGGGCATGGTGATGTGGTTGGGTGTGGGCACACAGGCCACTGCTTGTGTCCTGAGCCAATAAAAGTGGAGCCAACTGCAATTCAGAAACTGTATTAACTTGGGTCTCAGCCCCATGCAGTACCTGGCTGGCTGGCCAGCTGTTTATCAGCACCACAGCCAGCTTCCCTAGGGGTCAGAGGGTTTGTGCCTCAGTGCCTCAGTGCTCTGTACATCTCCACAACAGATGCTCCTGGAGAACTTCAGAGCCTTTGTGTGACTCCTCATTTCTGTTGTTCAGGCACTGATGGAGGCAGATGCTACAGTCCCACCTGCCTGTACAGAACACTGGTGAGTACCTGCTGGTTCATTTCTTTTGGCAGCAGCCCCCCCTGCAAGGAAGAAGGCTCACCAGCACTGACTGCATAACATACTCCTTCCATAGGTCACACGCTATTTTCTCAGGGGAGCTTTTGTCTTAGATCCAAATAGTAAATCAGTAGATTTTCCCTTACCTGTATGATTAGCACAAAGTCACAATCATGAGTCCAGAAGTAATTCCTAACTTGTAGATTCCAAAATCTACAAGTGGAACAAATGCATGACATCATCTCATACAAAGTTCCTAAGAAGTAGGCAGCCCAGATATGCTGGCCCTGGGTGTGACCAGCCAAGAAGGCACCTTATCTGGGAATATATTTCCTGGTTTATAACTTTATCTCTTTATTTTTTTTTCCAGCTGCTCTGGTGCTGGCTGAAGCTGCTGTCCCTCAGATGCTATGACTACCAACTCCAGCATGACAGTGTAGGGGATCAGGTAGGTCCTCTCAAACCTCTTTCCATCCAAAGGAGCTGAGAAAAGAGATGCAGCTGATTGTAAGTGAGATATGGTAAGAGGCTACTGGTCTGAGAGTCTGCAGAATCTGGCAGAGATCAGTGTTGTAACAGAGATCCCAAACTATGTGGATGTCTGAGGTAAAACTCTGGTGGTTTTGGGACTATGGTCTTCAGCCAAGAAATGTGCCTCACCCAAGGCAGCCCTTCATTCTTTTCTTCAGTGTTGGCAAAACAACCTCTTGGAACAAGTAAGGCTTGGGTCTAAAGAAACTTGGTTTGGACTAACCATAGCTGCTATTTCATCCTCTTGGTGTGACTTTCTAGAGGTTTGTGTCTTTTTTTATGGTAGGCTGTCAATGTTGCTGTGCAGTTGGTGCACCTACCTCTGAATTTAATTTGTTCTCATCTCATAATTGCATCCCAGAGGAAATGATGAGTGTACTGTAGACAAAGGAGTACAGTTGCTCTTCCAGGTCTGCCATATGCTCTGGCAAGAAAAGGCCTCTGTGGATGCTCAGTCACTCCCACAGCCTAAACTGTCCCTCTGATCTCATCACAGTTCCCAGTCTTTCTGCCTGAAGACCCAGACTGTACTTCTGGCTCATGGTAGACAGGTGCTACCTTAGATTAAGACTAGACAGTTACACTCCACAGGTGTATGAGCTGCTTAAAGAGGTTCGTTACAGACTTTTTGCTAACACCTGACTTCCTGCCTGGATTCAGTCCGATGTTTGCCAGTGTGGGTGGTAGTCCTTGATCCAGGGCCCTTGGATTTAGGTGGTGTTCAGCTCTTCTGGCACATTTGTGTCCAGGTGTCCATCTGAAGCAGAGAACAATTAATCGCTCAGCTAGGGAGGCATTAATTTCTGTGTTGTTGTTACAGCTACAGCTGATTAGTTGAGGTTCTAAACAAACTGTGCTACACTACCTTCCACTCCCAAGGTGATTCCTGTTGTCCATGTGGATTGCTACAGCACAGAAACCCCTCCCATGGCAGAAGATCCACTGAAAGTACAGGTAGAATAGAAGGGGAGTGAGTTCCCCTCCACACTTGCTGGACTGGCTTTTGCAAATGATGTTTAGGCAGGCAGAGGAGGGGTGAGCTCCAGTGGAATGAGCTGCAGAGTGCCTACTGAGCCTCTGTAGCAAAGTCTAGAGGACATATCTCATGTCCTATTCTTTTTAGTGTTGTGCTTTAAAGATGCTTCAAGTACTGAGCTCTGGGGGCCTCCATGGTGTTGGAAAGTTGTGCTGTCTTGTGGAGGCATCAGATTTGCTTTGGGGGGAGAGCAGCATGCAGGGCTTGCTGCTTGTTCAGCCTCATGGCCCCAGCCATCCTCTGGCTGGAAAATAACCTGCAAGTGCTGCCTCTGGCATGTTCCCTTTCCCCTTTGCTGTGTCACAGTGCAGAGCTGTAGCAAGCAGTGTGTATCTGAAGTGTTTGCTTTGTCCTGATGGTTTCTTAATCTTGAGAAGGAGGGGAGCAGCGGTGGTGGGCTGACACCGTATGAGCAGCAGACAGCCCTGTCCTCAATAGCTCAAGGTACTTTAAATTAATGCTGATAAAGCTGGCAGCCTATGCTAATCCTCAAGCAAATGCATGAAAACTGATTAATAAAACAAAGCTTCAAGCTCCAGTGGTTCCTGCATTCAGGTCACCGACCCTATTTTAAGAATCAGGCTTTTGTGCTTGTCCATGGCTCCCATTCCTAGGATGGGAAGGCAGAAGTGACAGCTAGGGCCACATGTTGGTGTCTGGTGTGGCATGGCTTCACCCAGGTGGTTCTTCCCTGGATATAACAGAATTTCCCTTACATACTGTTTTTTACTAAATCCTTCTCCTAGTCCTATGAAATGTTTCCTGATGTTTTGAACTAATGGTCTCATTATTTAGTGGTGACAAAAGAATATATTTTGTTTCCAGGAGAGAAAAAGCCTTATTTTCTAACTGTGTTTATCTGACTTGGAAGTTTATTCTGAAAGCAATGCTATTAAGACTGCATAAATTTAAGCCAGGAGTGGTTTATGACATGCTTAAGTGTATCTCTAATTTGTTTATAGTGGTGAATTGGGCAGGAGGTAAAATGCATATTACTTCTTCTGGACACAATCTGAAGACTTAGCTATATCCAGTTCAGCCAAAGCTAATGAAATATTTCAGTTCAAGAAGGTTCTGAATTAAGGAACTGCCCTGGGGGTGGGGCGTAGCAATGGGAATCTTTCCATTTATGCTTTCAGGGTGTCAAATTTGAGGATCGGGAGCAGCAGCACCTTGCTCCTGCCACCATGGTCTCTAGCCTGCAGAACAGCCAGGAAATAATAAATAGCTGTAGGTTTACTGTATTTCAAAGCCAGCACATTTGTCACATACCCCTAAAGAGCTAACCTCATGGCTGACTGCTTTGCTGTGATTAAGCTGCAAAGAATTTAGAGATCCCACCAATCTCAGTGCTGGGATTTGCCTTTATCCTTAAAGAGGGCTGTTATTATTATCAGGTTCTTTGGCAGGACAAATTTGGTCAGAAGATTAGAGATTGCCATCCCATCCCAAACAATCCAAGCTTGTAACCCATGACATGGACTCCCTCCATCTACCCTTTGGGTCTCACTCAGAGCCAACTGGAGCTTGCCAGCAGGCATGACACAGGGGACTGTCCAAGGATTAAACACAGAAATTTGCTGGCTGGAGCTTATATCAGCTGAAGACTTAGCCTGCCTTTGTGAGCTGTTGTCTCAGCAGAGATCCCTATTTTTATGAAATGTTTAAAGGCACACATGACTGCTGAGCATGGGAATTCGCAGCCATTTTCATAAGCCTTTGCAGGGAACTATAAGCTGCAATTTGGATTCTCTGCAAAGCCCTCTGAGTACAAAGCTTTGCACCAGTGGCTAATGTTTGCTCCTGCTGCAAACTGAAGGGTACATTTGCAAGCAATAGGAGTACAGAAAGCATCCCTCTCCTAGGCATTTTATAGATGCTGCTTAGCATCCCAGGTTCTGACTTCCAAGTGCATTCTTTCTTCAGTGTGACATTTGTGACAGAAAATTGGATTTCACTGAAGTATGAGGGGTTAGAAACACTCATTGCTCCTGAATGAGTTTCACTTGAAAAACAGCTCTCTCTCAGCCCCTAATATATTAATATCCTTCCCCTGTCACTCCCCCCAAGTTCAGCTACAATAGGAATGAAATTCAGTGGAAGTTGCAAGATCATGTTTGGCTAGAGATGCTCCATGATGATTTGCTACCACGTTGCACTTATTCAGCATTTTTCAGAGACTCGCAGACTGGTTTTTTCCCCCCTTACCAAAGTAAAATTAATTTAATTCCAAGACTGGATGAACCCTCTGTGTTTGCTTAGTCTAGTTTTGACAGGGAAGTCTCAGTTAAAATAAAGCTGTGCTGGTCCTGAGCTTGAACCAAGGAAATTGAGAGGCCTAAGGGGTCTGTGCAAGGGAGAGAGCACATCTCCATCCAATGTGGTGCAGAGCTTCTCCCTCACTCTCCCTGGGTCCTAGAGCCTTCATCTCTGCTGCTTTTCGTGGGGACCAGCAAGCATCCCCTTGAGGAAGCTGTGGTGCAACTCATATTGCTCTGTTAGAAGTAAAATCTAAATTAAGATGGTGGAGGTGGTGGGTTTCCAGCCGAGGAAAGGAAGAGAAAGACTTGCCTCCAAGAGGAACATAATCAGCTGGGCTCTGGAGAAGGATTTTAGGACTTGCTAGACATTTCTTTTTTAAACCTACAAAATCTGAAAAGCAAATTAATAGGCTCTTTGAGTCATTCTGTGAAACCCATAAAAAGCTGTGAAATTTCACTCAACAGCTAAACTTCTGTGTAGATTGTTTGGGCTATTTTTCCCCCATAGAGAGGGGAAAAGTGAGAGCAAGAAGTTACCAACTGGGAAGGACTAATGTCAAAAGAGACCCTACGCCAGAATTGAATTTCATTCCTCTCCATCATTTCAGTGGAAAACCTATGAATAGCTCTTGTCCCAGAAGGCTTAAGTGGAGGGTCATAAAGTAAATGGTAAATGGTCCTACAGCAGTATTGCACTGGACAGCTACACAGAAGGGTGAAAGTCATCTTACAAAGCTGACCCTTGGCAAGGGGGGTATGATGACAAGGACATATGTGTGTGACAAGGCATACATGTGTGCTGCATCCTCTGGAAAAATTGGGGCAGTGAAAAAAGGTGGTTTGTATAAAGGACAATGAGTGTGGGTTGTCTCTGGTTTTGCTATTTTATATCAAATCACTGCTGTATCATTTTGGCTTTTTTATCAGACCAAAATTTTGAGCACTGTATGCTATTAATCATTTCACTCACATGCCAAAACTTTTCCTAGGATGAGAAATAACAAGACATAGTACTGCATCCCGGAGAAAGATGTCCTTGTATTTTCTTGGGATACTGGAGCACCAACAGGGTGTTCCTCTGATGGTTCCTTTTGGCCTCTCTGCTTCCTTGGCCTTCTTTTTTTTCAGGAAATCCAGCTTATCTGAGGGTCACTCAAGCATCTGCAGGTAGAATTTTCACACCTGACAAACTTCCTCCACTTAGTTATCTTTTTCTCTTCCCTAGGCTCTTCCACATTAAATTCACTGCAGGGCCAAAGAAGAGCCATGCTCTTCAGAAATACACTGTGTGTTTTTTTCTGGTCTAGCATTGACAGAAAGCCTGTGCTTTTCAAAACTTCCTGAGGGGCCTAGATACTATTGCATGGGAGATCTCTATTACTCAAGCTATGAAACATCCCAACCCCAGATCTCCATGTTTTTTGAGGAAATGCAGCTTTCTTTAGAAAGGAAAAAATTTTCTTCTGCTGAAGGACAAAGTAATATCTTCTGTTCTCAGGGCAAATTTCTCCTCTCAGATCAGCATGACAGATTTTGTCTTGGGTTGGGAGCAGCTCAGACATATGGGGAATGGGACGGGGAGCTGTTTTCCATGCAGTGCACCTGTAAGCCTACAAGGCTGGTGTTAGCGTGGCAAGCCAGTAGTCATCCCCTTGAAGTTTAAGCTGAATAAAAATTCATCAGCTCTAGCCATTATTTGAAATTCTTGAATTGGCAAGATTATTCTGATATTTCAACCTCCAGACCTCCAAGTTCAGTCCCCTAGGATTTCTTATACTCGTTATGTCCTTTACTGATGGAACACAGCAAATAGATAAAGTCAGGCATTCTGCTGTGACAAGGTCACAGCAATGCAAGATGAAATGAGATCTGTTCCATACTTTTACATAAGTAAAATTCAAATTTAGGTTTAAAAAATATCAAGGATTGGAGAATCCTGTGTTCTTTTTCTCTCTCTTGCTTGTCCCATTACACTCATTATTCTGCTTTCCTGCATGACATCTGTAGGAGTCCAGCTACTAACCCCGAGGCACAGCAAATCTTTCCTGTCATGATACTGAAGCATAGTATTGGAGGATTCTTTAAGCCAGATGGAACTGGTTCCATTTTAAATAAGTCTGAGGAATAATGCTGCTCAGTTAACATGGAAAAGCTTTTGTCCTTTGCTATCAGTATCTTTATCCCTTTATATGTATCATTATAGCATTTCTGTGCTGTATGTAAAGGCTCACACTTACACACAGGAAAAAACATTCTTTTGGGTAAAAAAAATGTATTGTATTCCACTTGTATCCTTCAACTTACTCTAATAAGAAGTATGAAAGTCATTAACATTGCATAGTGTGGTGTTTAAGCAGGCAGTGTGGAATGCCACCTGAGCATAGATAATGGGGCCTGGTGACTGCTGAGAACCTGAGGTTGAAGGATGTTTTGCCCCAACATTCAGTCCTTCTGGAGGTCCCTTCGTGCTGCACAGGGGACAGAAAGGATAAGGTTTTCCATGTTTAGTAGAATAAGAACCTGCAGTTCAGGGCTTGTGCTTTCCACCCAAGGTTTTACCAGAACCTACAGCAGATTTCCCTTCAGCACCTTCTGTTTCTCTGCCCCTACTGTGCTCCTCTCCCAGGGGTGGGGAAGAAAATGTTCCAGCATTTCAGACACTGAAAACACAGTGTGAAACCACTGATCACTGCTCTGCATCACAGTAAGATGTGAACCAGGGTGGCTAAAGGATGGTCGCACTGCTTGGACACCTGCCTTCCCTGCAAGAAAATCAATGCTTGCTGGGATGCAGCTGAGGCTAGGAATACCTTTAAGCCTTGCATTTAAATCTTTCAGACTTTGGCTTTAATCACTCCTCCAAGAGGCTGAGTAAGACGTTAAAACAACTGGAGCCACAATTTCAGGGTATTCCTGAAGGTGATTAGTCTTTTGCAGGATTTTTTAAAGGGTATAAATATATCCTGTGAAAATTCAAAAACCTTGCCATGGTGTCTGTTACAGACAAGGGAAAACACTTTTTTTCCCCCAAAAGCCCATCTGAGCTCTAAATAAGAGCAAGCATTGTGACACGTTTACATTGTGGGGGAGAGAGGGTGGTGGAGGAAGCATAATTAATGCAAGAAAAGATTGTCTTGGCACTGCTCTCTTCTGCCAGGAAACTCAGCACCTGAAAAGCCCTGGAGCCACTTTTATGAGGGAGAAGAGATGCTGCCATGCTGATGAGCTATGACTTGTGGGGAAGCAAGTCCAAGAGAGAAGTCTTCAAATCACCCTGAGTTTGAATCTGATGTCGAGAAAAACAAAAGCAGCCTCAGGTATCTCTGCTAAAAAAGAATGGAAATGTAGTTATAGGGAAGGTGGGAGTTGGGGAAGATGAGAGCTATGAAATGCATTTATTTCAATCTTGTGAAGTACCATAGCATATTGAAGCACTTCAGTGAAAATCAGGAGAGATGGATTTTGACACAAATATGTCTTCTAAATCAGCTAGATGCACGTCTCCCTGCCAAGATTATGCATAGGTGAACTTTGAAAAGTGCTAGCCTCATCAAAATGAAAAAAACAGATCTCTCATTCCCATCTCCAGACAAGCTAAGCTCTGAAGGAAAATATATCGTTAGCTGAAGGGATATGAACTTCGATGAGAATATAGGGCTGGATGGACCTCTGGAGATCAGCTACTGATTTTTTTTTTCCTGAGAGTCTGAGTAGCTCTACAAGGAAAATGTAATTTTGTGTTACTGAAATAAAATCAATTTCTCATTTCTTCCTACTTCACAGAGGCCCTAACTTTACCAGCTACTGTTGCAAAAATAACTGGAGTTTTCATAACTGAGAATTTAAATGGAATATGAGGTTCTATAATCCGTCAGCACACTCAGCTTTTCTTGCACACGGTGCAGGAGCGTTATCTGGAGTAGAGGCAGAACCTCCCTTCTAACACTGCCAGGATCCATTGTGCTGTTGTAAGCTAAATTATCTCAAACAAACTATGGGGTCCTACTGGTGTCAGGAAAAACTTTCAGTTCCTTATCTTTTCCCCTCCAGTTTTCCAAGTGGGTGTTTTCTGTGGAGTCACTACCAAATGTAAGCCACAACCACGCTGGTCAGAATGCTGTTGTGCTGCTCGAGCAGCAGAGAGCTGCGTACGTGGTGTGGAGGAAGATTAGGGAGGAACTGAGGAAGTGGAGACCAGATCATCAGGAGCTGGAACACCATCTACAGCTACTCTGGCCTGATAGAATTGCCACACAGATGAATGATGAATAGAAACCACGGTCTGTCTTTGCCTTTCTGTATTGTGTTGTGATGCTGGCAAGATTTGTGTTTGTCTGCACTTCCAATGCTTTCTTTTACTTTTTGGATGTTTCTGTGGATGAATTCTAACAGAAATAGATAAATTATGAACTAAAATATTTTCTTCTAAACTTAGACCTCAGATCGATGAAAGAATATATTTGAAAAGTATGTAAGTAGATTTTGAGTCTGCAAAATACCTTAGTTTGCCATGAAAAAGATAAGTAACATTTCTCAAATACTTAATTTTAGTTCAAAACTCACAAAATCATGCTCTGATGTGGTGCAGAGGAAGGTTTGTAAGATGTTCACACCTGGAGTGAACCCATAAGTAGCTAATGTTTACATGAACCCTCCATCTTCTTGGCTTGCTGTTGCCCATTGGGCGTGCTCCAACCTCTTGTGTACATGTTTCCAGCCAGGATTGCACCCTAACTCTGAAATTTAGGAAACTTCAGGCTCTTTACCACACCTCAAGAAAAGCCACATTAGTTGTCGGTTCCAGTGACCCTGTATTTCCTCAAGACTGTGCCTGGGAGCAATGACCCATCACCCCTGTCTTTGCTGATGCTTGCGGTAAAAAAGAAAAACATTTTTCTGTTGACTTCAGTGAGGCAAGGAGTGGGCCCAGCTTCATTCACACCCACACTCTATGTTTAATTAGAAACTATTTTCCTCTAAGAGCAGGCATTTGAATTTCTTGAGATCTTGCAAAGAGCTTGAAGTAGGAGCTGCCGAGAGGTGGGGGTGTTTCATGTAGGAGGAGGCAAATAACTGTTGCAGAAAAAAAATAATTAGGGTCTTGGATCAGTGTAGTTTTGTAATGTTCCATAATTAAAGGCTGTTTGCATGTTCTTCATGCAACAGAAGAAGTGTTTTCCATCCCTTTCAGTATAAATTTGACCATTATCTGGCTAAATCTATTTTCTAACCAGAGTTAGTGTGGGCTAGGATCGCCCTGCATCAGGGAAGGTACCACAGCCATGAGGAATGACCCCTTGAGCCGAAGTTTGCTTTTCTTTAGATGTTCTTTCCAGGTTTTTTTTCCATTGTGTGCCTTCAGTCCTGTCCCAAAGGGTAATAGTTATTTATTAGTGTTGTAAAGAGAAGGTTTGTGCTTGACTAAATTCACAGAGGCTGTGTCCATAGCCTCCTTACTGCTGGACTGTCAGGATTCAGGAAGGAGCCATTAACTGTTTGCCTTGTGTGTGCAGTTATATACGGAATCACTGCAGGTTACAGCCCCTGTGTGACAGCTTCATGGCAGCAGTAAAACACAGCTGAAGTCAGGGATTTCACCAGAGTCACCCTAATTTGAGCCCTAAAGACATCCTTGGAAGTTTATAAATACCCTTGTGGCTTGCACAATGTGCAAAACACAGAACTGGGGACTGAAAGTCCATCTCTGACCACAGGGAGATAATAAAAATACCCTCTTAACTATGGCCAACAATATCCAATTCCTACAGCAGCAAGGTTGCAGCTGAGATGACCTTTGAGACCAAAGGCCTTTGAAAGCAGTTAGTAATATTTAGAGAAGTGCAAACATGGAGCAAAGTATCTCCAAGGCCCTTTCCTTGGGACATTCCTCTCTTGGGACTCCTCTCCTTCTCTATAGGAGAAATTGCCTTTGGCCTTCCAATGAAACCTTTCAACCCACCATGTCCATCACAGCTGGTGCAGTGCTGACCAACTGCAAGCACTGCTCTCAGCTAAAGGTGTGAGTGGGGCTTGCTAGGAGTCAATAGCAATTTCAAGCCTTCTTATTAAGCTCTTCAAAGCAGATGAAGACAGGCATGTGTGCAGAACCATCCCACAGAGACAAGCTGGATCGAGCTGTTTCTGAAACCTGGTGATAGGAGTGGCAGGAGGTGCTGGTTTCCTGGTGTTCTGGAGCTGCTCAGAGATCCTGTCTGATGGCAGTGGTGGGGAAACTGGGGATGATGATAAGAGGGAGGTGTGCAGTGACTCCCTGAAGCACTCCAGTGCCCACTGCTTTATTGGCTCCCAGCATAGCCCTTCCTTCTGCTGCTTAATTCATTCTGATTACTTGATAGCTGGATAAAATTGAGTAAAACTGTCACTACCAGCAGTGAAAATTAAGATGTGCTCTGCTACTTGTGTTGATTTTCCTTTCAGTTTGGAGGGTGATGTGGTGCTGAGGCACAGTGCTGCTGCGCCTGTGCTGCAGCCTCTCTGTTTTGCTCTGGGGGGCCCTTGGCTCCTCTCAGCCGAGCAAGGAGGAGGAGGAGCTAGTGGTGTGGCACAAGGAGTCACCCTCTGAGCATCTCTCTTCTGAGGGACAGGGTGTTTAAACAAGCTGCTGCGGGCAATGCACTGTGTGCAGCTCGTAAAGTGGAAAATTACTGCTTCACACTGCAGGGTGGAGGCTACCTTAGAAAAGATGATGGTGTTATTATAGCCTTGGCATGCCAGCTGTGAGGTCTTTTGTAAGAGGAACCAGGGAGTGGGATGTCGCTGAGGATATCAGGGAGGCTTTAAGGAGCACAAGTATTTCAAGGGAATGGCCAAAAAAATCTTTATTGGAGGGGCTGTGCAAGAGACTGGAGGCCAGTGCCACCTCAGTCTGCAGCTTGCCATTTTGCACTTGATATTACTTGGTATTACTGCTCTGATTAACAATTTTTCATGATCTGTTACTGGATATTTTAATAGCTGAATAGCCCCTGTTAGGTTCGTTGCAGTCCTGTCACTTGCTTGTAAATACTGTTCATTAGGAATTTCACATATAAATGTAGCTCTTCCACAGTCAAACTTTTAAAAAGGAAGAGTTTTGGTTTTGTAGAAAGGAAAACGAAAATGAAATTTTTCATTTGCTCTAGGGTTAGCACTGACTGAAACTTCATGCTTGTGGCATAGAAACAAAATCTAATTTCAGATTTTTGCCCAGGTGCACTGTAATCACTGATGATTAGTTTGCTACACTAGGTTCTGGAAATCACAGTTTTTCTTTATCAGTAGCTATGTGAAATATGTGTGCTACAAATAGTAGCAAACTCACTTTTGGGGAGGTAACCTTTAAATGGTAGAGATTTTTTTGGTGCCATTTTCTAGCTGAAAACAGAGGGACCAGGCTACAAGTTAACTTTGGCTTTCTGATTTGATCTAGTGTTTTCTTCTGGCTTGACCCAGAACTGTTCTTTTCCTCCCAATGACTTATTATATTGTATTTTTTTTAAATTTATGTTTTTGTGTAATTACTACTTGAGAAAGGGCCCTATCCCTCTATTGCAGGGCTTCTGGCACAAAGGGAAGCTAAGCATAATTGCAGCTTAAATATATGATCAAATTATAATAAGGGTTTTATAATCAGGAACCCATTATAGATAGAGGTGGAGTCCTATCAAGATACAGTTAAAAATGTCCTGGTTTCAAAAAAAAAAAAAAGCTTAAAAAGAAGTATTAAGGTGATCTGCCAGAATTTTATTTTGGATAATACTAATTTCCAATACCCTACAGCCAAGATCTACAGGCTCTTTTAATTTTGGGGAACCATATAATAAAGGCTGTAGCAGTGAGTTATGTGTCCTCTGTGGTGGCAGGCTGTGATTAAGGGGAGCTGGATTTCCTGCTCACACAACTGCGAGACCAGAAAAAAGTCATGCTTCTCACATGGAGCAATCTGATTTCTTGCTGTGCAGCACATTCATGACTAAGTAACCATTCCTGCTGATGCTGCAGTCCCAGGGGAAACCCAGAATGAAACCCCAGCCAGCAATCAATGTAGCTAATTTTCTTTTTACAGTATTTTTCTCCTTTTTTTCCTCTTTTTGTGCAGTGGAAATAAATAATTGGATGCCATGGACAGCAGCTTGATCCAAGAGCTATATTATTTTCCTCCCAATAAAGCTAACAGTGAATTCCCTCCTTTTTAAAAAATCTTTTATTGAGCTGCTCAGTGGGAAGTTCTGAATCCTTCATGCAGTATTAGGGAATTTATTCTAGTGGAAAATTGACCATTCCTAAGGACCAGAAGCACAGCATTAAAAATCACTAAAGCAGTGCTGTTTACTCAAGACAGTGAGTGTAGTCAAGTTTTACCTTCTCCTGTTGATGAGCAAATTCATGCAGAGAAGATAAGGGGCCTGTCTAGGAAGTCTTCAGTGGGGAGCAAAGCCCCATGGACAACTAATTTCCCAAAAATGATGTTGCTCTCTGAAGATATTAACAAACAGGGAGAAGATCTTCATTCTAGTGAGGTTTATTTTATTTTGTTGCTGATACTATGAAAACCTCGACTCAAAGGTTTGGTGTCTTTCTAGACAAGGGAAAAATTTCATGAATGCTTCTAATCAGGCTTAGCATTTGGTTAAGGCCAACCTGCCAACCAACAGCCTGCCAGTCTTTGATAGGTCATTTTCAAGTGATTCTTAAACTGATTCATTGTCTTGGCTCCTCCAGTGCTTAGAGAACTGGGAAATTCAGAATTCGAAGCTTGCTGCTGAATCTGGCCTGCTGAGTTACTGAACTTGAGGAAGATGGCAGTGGAGACTGTATTGCTTATTATCTTCTCATTTGGGGAGTTATGAGGGGATTTTATAACAAAAGTCAAAATTACAAGTAGGAGTTTAAAATTAAGCAGGAAAAATGCAAATATATTATAAAAACGCAAAATTCGAGATAATAACCTGAGTGTAGGTTGGACAGATTCTTCAATCTAAAAAAAATATGAACATTTTTAGACTGCTAAGGGTCCTTCAAAATCAAATATCGGAAAAAATAGTGGAAAGCATGAGGATGGATTAAGAAAGGAGGATGGCAGTAAAGCTCAGAGAAAAGGGCCATTTAAGCAGCATTTATGCTTTTATATCAGATAAGGTACGGAAGATTCATGAGAAGAAAATTACTCCCTTTATATGATTTTTCCAGACTCAGAAAACAGAGATGAACATGATGCTCGTTCCACACAAGTAGCAGAGAACAGACTCCAGCCAGCTGTCCCAGCTGAGGAACTCAACAGTACTGTTTCCAAAAAGGAAATGAGAAAGGAAGTCTGAGGCATTATGGGAAAGTTGTATCTGGCAGTTAATCCTTTCAAATATGGCTCAAAGGTTGTCCTCCATAGGACAACACTGCAGACATTCAAATCTATTTTTCAAATAGATAGGATTTCAAATCTATTTTTATTTAAGAGGCAGTGAACTAGTCTGTTTGTGGGGGTTTGTAAAATCTTCTGTCTGTCAGAAGTTAGGTCCAACAACAGAACACCAGGATAGTATTCATATAGGGTGTGGATAATTAGAAGTGCAAATGGGAGAGTATCCAGTGTCATGGGTGAATGCCCATCCAACTGGCAATTGCCACCTCTGTGGTTTGCCTCTTCCCTGCTTGAATGTCATATAATTTCTATTCTAGACTTGAGCAGTGCTGCCATGAGTTTTACAAAAAACCAATGTTACTGCAAAAAGGGTCAGTTTTGACTTTTAATGCTATTTTTTTTTATGAAAAGTTTTTGATAGAAAATTCTCAAACCAGGTCTTATCTCAATTGTCAGTTTCATTCTTTCTGTAAAGGAGAAGCTTTGTGGAAGCAGCATTAATATTTTTTTAACCTATTTCCTCCAAATATGCATTCCCAGAGACAGATCCCACCAAAGAAAGTTCTTATTCAGAGCCATCACAAACTTTTTCCTAGTTTTTTATGGCTGCCTTGTTTTGGAAACACACAGCAGTTGCTGGTAGTGATACATTAAAATTCAGACTTTGGCACAGCTGAGTTTAAAGTTTGAACCACACTAAGGTAAAACTAAGAATAGAAGTTCTTCAGGACAAATCTCTTGTATTCCTCTAGATACAGAGAGGGCAAGGAAGTGAGCAACCCTGTACCCTCTCCCAGCTGGTACCCTCACATACTCTTCACATGCAGCATCAGGTAAAGAGGATTTTTGCCAATGAGTCACATGGATCACGGTCACTGTGGGCAAATTCTCAAATGATTGGGGTTTGAAGACATGAAACAAAAGCTGCCTGGGCATCCAGGCTTTGCTGGGTCAAATAGAAAATGTGCATTGCAAGGCTCAGCCATGTGGAGAGGATTCGCCAGTGGTTCTCCAGATTTCTTCTCCTTCTCCTTTGATGGCTGACTTGTCAATAAACTCACTTGAGCCAAGTGCTTTTCATTTCAAGGCTGAATTTTTGCAATGATTTTGACTTGTAAGGAATGGGACTTCAGCCTACAGACCTCTAAAAAGTTAATTTCTCTTAAAAATATCTTTTATACTGGCAGAAAGTCCTTAATTGCTGGTGAAAACAAACCTGAGAGTGTTGCCTGTACAAATGCTCTGCTTTAGAGAGAGCCTTGGTATGCAAACACTGTCACTCAGGTCTGTAATGATAGTGACCTACTGGGGGGAAAGGTGGACAAAAGATTTTATTAAAGACAGCAATAAAGACTGTTCTGTGTGGCTATCACAGGTGGAAACCTGAATTATTTTCCTACTGAGTACTATAGCACCAGTTGTCTGAGAGAGACAGAGAGTCTGGGGAGCATAGGAAGTAGATCTCCATATAGTACTTACATGGAAAACCCACCATGACTTTTGGCAGATTTTCATGTTTAATGTAAAAAAACCCCAAACAACACATGGCCTTGGAATCTGTAATTCAGAGCAAATCTAGACAACAACAGCCCTAGCAGTTTCACCAATTCAAAGGATGGTGCCCAGCTCATGGACACCACTGCAGGTGCACTCTCAGATATGAAGCTGCCAGTTCTATTTTAGGAACAGCTTGGGCAGAAATGGGAACCTGTTGTTGCAATCAGCATAGGTCTGTCAGGGAATGCTGAAGTTCTGCATGACAAACCACAATGTTTTAGTCACGTATCCTCTTTCTGCTCCATCTTCAGCAATCAATCTGTCCTTAAGAGTGGTGTGTCTGTTTAGCATCCAGTGAATAGGGGTTGATGAGTTTGGGTTTTTTTAGCATTTGTAATGTGGAGAACAGAAATATAAAGCTTGGTAAATATTAAAAAATTAAAATGCACTGATGAATGTTCAATTGCCTTGAATTATGAAGAGTATCAGTCAGCAGGGTATAGAACCTGTTTTTTAAACTTACTTTTTACAAGGGGGCAGAAACACAGACTGGAGGAGGAAGAGAATAGATTAAAGAATATTTAGGTAAGATGAATGTGCTCCAGTTAGCAGGCCCTGATGAAATTCACCCCAGAGTACTTAAAGGTGCTGTCTGAAGCAATTGCTGAGCCATTAGTGATTATCTTTAAGAACTCACAGAGGAGAGAGGAGGTCCCTGAAGCAAAGAGAAGGGCGAACACAGTGTATTATATATTTTAAAGAGAGGGAAAAGGAGGACCCAGGGAATTACAGACCTGTCAATCTAACTTAAGTCCTTGAAAGATTCAGGAACAAATCATTAAACAATCAATTTTGAAGTAGCCAGCTGATACAGGAAAACATAGCCTTGTCAAGAATGTTTGATGTCAAATCAATCTAATTTCCTTCTTTGTCACAGTAGCATGTCTATGAATAAAAAGGAAGCAGCAAATGCACTGGTGCTTGATTTTTATTAACGCTTTTTGACATATATGACAGACTAAAGAATATGGTTTAGATATAATTACAATGGGGTAGGTGCAGAGCCTGTTGAAAAATAGCTCCTCAGCAACAGCTATCACTGGTTCACTGTCAGGGAAGCTATTTCAAGAAGGTCATTCAGCAGTTTCCTAATACTCAGTTCTTTGAAATAGTTTTATAAATGACAACTGAACAACAAACAAATGAAGTCAATCTGTGTATGTCAAAATTAGGAGATAGAAGTCCTAGGAGGTCAGGATCTGAATTTGAAATAATCTTCCCAAATTGGAGAAACTACTCCCAAATATTTAAAATAAATTCCTTCAGGAACAGTCCAAAGTTCTGTGTCTGGGAAAGAGAGATGTAGATAGATAGGAGTGGATGCAAGGTGGGGAAATAACCAGGCAGTGGCATAATTGTTAAAGACTTGAGTATTGAAAGGAATCATGAATTAAATATTCTGGGTTATGGTTCAGGATCATCATCCTCAAGATACAACCAATATTTATTTTCGTTTCTTCACTTCACCTGGGGTACTGCAACCACATGCTCCCTTTCCCTGCAGATGAAGAAAAGGACAAAAAAATCCAGGTAAATCAGACAGATCATAGGGCACTGACAAGCACAAACTGTGAAGAGATGGCAAGGGAATTGGATTTGTTCACTTTAGAAAAAGGAAGGGTGACAGTAACATGGCAGATGTCCAGTGTAGAGGTGGGGGCTGTGAACAAAACAGTGAGAAATTGTTCTCTTTGGTTGTGGAGAGGACAGAAAGTTGAAATTGTCTAGATTTACCAGTTAATGTCAGGGTGAGAAGGGCTGGTGCAGTCATGCAAGGATGCTCCTTGCTGCTGGTTTTTTTTTGTTTGTTTTCCTTAGGACAAGTCAGACAGTCCCTGTTGGGAACTCCTGGCTTTGTGTCAGTGTGGGGAACTCATGCCATGCAGTTTCTCCTCCAGCTGCACATTTCTACTTATAAAATATATGTAAAAATGTTCTTATCTCTCAAGTTTCCATTTAAATCTTACTTTGACTGTATGCCAGAAATTGTTTGATTTGATGGTCTTGCATTGCTCACCATGAAAATGTCAACATTTATTCCCCATTACCATCCTCTGTACTGAAGATACTTCAGTATTTAGTTCATAATAAGCCAGCTGGTCCATGACACATACCCTCTTTGTGAACATCAATTACTGCCTGCTTTAGACTCTCCTTCTTTCTCCATGGCAGCATCACTCCAAACCTTATTCAGTGGAAGATAAGAGACAAAGCAGGCTTATATAAATATTAATTGACAATGTTGTGAAAAAGATTATCAGGGAATCTGTCCCTTGGAGACAGCAGCAGAGCAGGCTGTTGCATTAAAAGCACCTTAATGCAGCCCTCCAGCAGAACAGACACCCCTAATGCCACCACCTACTGCAACCCAGACAGTCCCATCTTCAAATGATACATAGGCTGTGAGAAGTCCTTGATTACAGGGTGCGTGAGCAATAACCCCACCGTTAATGTCTGCTGGTTTGTTAGAGTGGCAAACACCCTCAGATTTGCTTTCAGCTATTAATTAACCAACCAGTCATTAACTGCTGCTAACAACTGATTTACAGGGAATTACTGCTTAAATAGCAGGAGGTATTTAAGAGGAAAATAAATTAAAACAAAGAACTGTTGGATCTTTGGGTACAAAAAGGACTCCTTGTAATATAAAGCATGGCTGCTACAGCACTGTAATTACAGAGTGATAAACAGTGATTGGGAAGTACGTTCCTTTCCAGAGACAATGACATTATGTCTCCTGGAAAGAGCCCTTTTGTCTACACTAATTGAATGATCTGAAATGAATGATGTTATCAGAAACCTAACTGAGGCAACTAATGTTATATTTATGTGTTATCAAAAATGTTTAATCACAGCTGCAGTCTCTCCAAGATGTGTCATGGACACTGCAGCATCCAAAAGTATGATTGAGGGCCAGTGTGGCACATTATCTTAATAAGAAAAGAAAACTACAAGTTCTTCCATTGGTTCTGCCTCCCTCCACACTAGCAGAACAAATGAGACCTGTTAACCTAAGCACAAGAAAACAGTGCCTCCTAATGACATTTTTTCCTCTGGGTGGACAGGGAGCGAACAAGCGGTTGCATAATTTTTTTCCCCAGGAAATAGTGGCCCAATTCAATTTACGGAGCTTGCCACACGTGAAACCCCACTCATGACTCCTGTTGAATTTGCCCGTGTTTGTGCCACCAAGGTCAGCGTTTGGGTTGACTAAGCAGACGCCGCTGAGCAGTTCTTGGTGCATTTGCCCTTTCCTGGATAAGTTAAACCGTGTTTCACTGCCCTCTCCTGGAGTGAGAGGCTGCCTGCTCTGCTCCCTTCCAGGCCTTTTTGGTACCCCAGCACCAGCAAAAACGTATTTAGCACAGGGAGAGGACTGCTGCTTTTTCAGACCTGAGGCTGCGATTTCTCTGGCTCTGAGTGGGACAGGTGGGAAAGAGATGAGAAGTATCACTGAAAATATAGATCCTGTGCTTCAACTTTTGGGAATGTTTGCTTTCATTGGATGTATGTTTCCCCTTCACTTGCCTTTTTGGGAGTTGGTTTCTTGTAAATAGGCTGGCAAAAGGGTGACCCATCCCATGGGGGCACTGAGGAATGATGCTGAAGGGGTTTTGCTTGAGGATTAGGTTACTGAAGTAGATAGGAGCTAAGGAAAACATCTGACTTGCTGTGGTAAGAAAAGGCATATCTTGGTCATTTTTACAAAGTAAATTGGCAAAGCCCTGAGTAGAGTCCTGCTGCCTCCTGCCAGCAGCTGTGTCCTGACCTGTAGTCCTGCCTCTCTCACTTTCATTTGCCTGGAAAAATCAGTGGAAATTCTATAGCTAAGTTGTGGACACATAAAATCCACCCAGGTTTCAAATCTTCGGTCAAAATCTCAGGTTTTGTACCAAAGGTCCATAAAGGTTGCACGAATTATTTCCTCAGTCCTGAAAAGAATGCAGACACTTCTGAATAAAACTTTAAACTCACAAGCTTTCTCTTGTTCAGCTTCAGCTGGTTTGAAGAGCACATATATACATATATTTTTGGGGTTTAGCTTTGTTATGAATAACTTGAAAAAGAAAATCCATGGTAACTTCTTGCCTTTGACAGCTCCTCTGCCCTTTCACTCAATACATATAGCTACGAAAGTATTTAACTTTTTGATTGCACATAGGATACATAGCTGTTTATAAAAAGCTGTAGAGAACAAAAAAGAAAAAATAAAGCAGGAAGAGAGGGTTGAGATATTTTGTGTTTCTTCATCCTAGCATTCCTGAGTGGCTGGATCTCAGTATGTTTCTGTACCAGGAGGTGGCACTGATAATTGCAGGGATCTGCAGCAGACCCAAACAGAAAACTGGTGGGTAAAACCTCTCTGTTGATACAAAGTATGACTGTAGTCATGTAAATCTTCAAAAAGGTTGTACATGTGTGTTTTAGCTTTATTTAGCTGCCTGCACAAGGATGAGAGACAGCCTATCTCTGGCCAAAATTCTCAGTTCAGTCTCAAAATGGCAGTGCAGGAGTTCTAGGCGTTGTCATAGGATGTGCAAAAGTGAGTAGCTGCTGGCAAGGAGAGTATCAGTAGCAGGGTTCCCTAATGCATTTATAGTATTTCAAAACATCATCAAACTGTTACCCAGTCAGGCATACTTCTTCCTTCCAAAACATGCCTGAGAAAGTTCTGATGCTCCTGGGGGCAGCAGAAGCAATACTGGCATGGTTTTGGGGCTGAAAACTCTTCCATGATGGTTGTAGAACTAGAGCAAAAACCAGCCTAAATACCTTCAGGCACTGCAGTGTGTGACTCCAAGGTATCTGGGACAGGGGAAGTGCTTTTCATCTTGATATGAATAAATAGATATCAGAGTAGGGAATTCTACTGAAGGTATTTCTCAGACTTTGATCCATGGATGGTGGTATTCTGTAAGATATCAGGAGGCATCCTGTTTGAAAATTGCAGAATTCTTTTAGAACTCTCATATATGCAAGCTAGGAAAGGAACAAATTGGACAATTAAAGTAAGAAGTGAACAGTCAGATGTCAGCATGCCTGTGTTTTGGTTCAGATTGAAAATATTACAGTAACACTGCACAGAGTTGTCTTTAGGGAAAAAAAATCAAATGCTTGTTTTTAATATCTATTACCACTTTTGCTTCTATGGTGTCTTCTCAAGACTAGGTGGAACAACAGCAGCTGCCTGCATCTCCTGAGGATGCATCTTTCCCCCCCCCAGGCCTGTCAGAGAGGAGAGAGGGCTTTTCTTGTCTTGGAAAATATGAAGGGAGTTTGTAGGAATTCTTCCTTGAAGGCATTTTGGATATACTAGAAGTGTGTCATTCAAATCTGTCAGCCTATGAAATTTTAAAGCCACATTTGTGATCTCCAAAGAGTTTTGTAATTGCAAAGCTGTAAGCATGGAAAAGGGATGTCTTCCTCAAAACTCATTCTAGATCTTCCCTATTTAGTTTCCTAAACCTGATGGAGGCATAAGCATGAGATGCTAAAATACAGCAGCTATGCACTTGCCCAGATGTGAACTTCTCCTTGCACAAGGCTTGCTTCCAGCTCTTGACTCAGCTCAGGCAGAGTTAGCTGGGCATCTCAAGCACAGCCCTCTGAAGGCTTACCCTGGCATATCTGAGGAGTAAGATGTAGCAGGAAAACTAAATAAATTGTGCCCTGTTGGAGGACTTAATATTTTTAGACAGTTGATATGAATGGTTTTGGTGGGATATAAAGCCCAGTTCCTTTCATTAGACAGCCTATCCAACTTGAAGTGCAAATTTCCTTGGGCCAGGGAGCAAGTAGACTGTTTTTAATTTTAGCTTTGTGTGTGAGTATGAAGGAGCCAATAAAGCTAATAAAACAATGATTGATTTAGTTAGCCTAGCGATGGTTGCCTCCAATTGTATCACCAGCTCCTCGCTAAACAGTTACCATAGTAATGAAAAATATCTGTAAGGATTTAGAGGTTTTTAGGGACAACAAATGCATAATTTAGTCCAAGAAATATCCAAGAAAGAAGTGATTAGGAGGAGATCATGCTGGATTACTTCTCTGGATGGTGTTTCTCTTGCACATCAGGACAGCCACAGTCCCTATCCATTTGCACACCTGTTCTTTGCTCTTATATCTACATCTCCCAAGATCAATAGGGGTTGTTTATTGAACAAATTTGCTTCCTTCTTTAACTAGGTTTAGACAAACTCAGAAGAAAATGCCTTGCCTAAACAGCACAGTTCACTTTTTATGCTGTAGGAATCATCCTGACATTTATTTAATGTCATCTCTCTTTTTTTCTCACATTTAATCAATATTAATTGATCTCTAGTGGTCTTAGTTCAACTTAATGAAGTATTGCATGTTTGAAACAACCATATAGCTGATGAGGTAGATACAGTGACTGTTTTGTTGGGGTTTTTTTCCTGCTGTTATCTAATTAATGCTTTTTCTTCTTTTCCCTAATTTCCTCTTTCCTTCGAAATACAAATTCAAGAGACTTAATGCAGGGAGAATCATTGCATTGCTCCAATGTTGAACTAAAGTATTGGAAAAGCTGCTAAAATCCATGCCAGAGTATTAGTAGCAGCATTTGAACTGAGCTTATTTTATGTTCTCTCCAGTCAAATGGAGTTTTTTTTGGTGACTGTTAGAGAATTTAGGTCAAACGACAGTAAAAAGAGGCTCTGAATGGAACCAATGAGCAATTTTAAGACCCTGTTTAGTTTGTGGGTTTCAGGTACTTGAATGAGCTTTGTGTGAGGTGTTGCCTGCAGTCATGGATAATTCACAGACTGGTCATTATATTATCCCTTCTTTTTAAATTTGAAACACAGAAAAGCATTTATTCACTCTCTCAGGTTTTTTAAAGGCTTGATGCGTCATTAAGTCCTGGTTTAGGAGTCCAAATAAATGTTTCAAGTGTTGAATGTGAGCAGGAAAGGTCTGCAGCAGGGGCTGTGAGCAGCTCTGGAACTGCCTACAAAGGTTTTCCTTGCTCCAAGCTATGCAAAATATTTGAGCAGAGGAAAGAGGAGAAGGCTGATACTTGGATTAAGAATTGTTGAGCACTGAGTGTTTTTGAGAGTAAAGATCTGGCAGCAAATAAGGTGAACCAAAGTGTAGCTTATCTGTTTGGCTGGATTTCCAGAGCTAGCAAGTCCCTCATCCAGGAAGTGTACTGATTCCTGAGGGAGGAGTGGGGATGGAAAAATATTTATTCACTGAGTGTACTTTTACAGGTGCTCTTCCCTTTTGACAATTATTCACAAGCAGCTTCTTTCCTTCAGCTCTGTGCAAGACTCACCTGCACCTAGGTGTCAGAAATTTGCACTTGAAAGGTAATTTTGTGACGAAATATCAGGGCAGGGAGCTTCACAGTAGCCTTGAGATTGGTCTGTAGCTGTCTAGACCCTTTATCCAGCATTTCTCTAACCAGAAGTTAATTCTGTTTCACCCACAAGATTTTGTTCAAGTTGATTTAATCCAGAACATTTAAGGTATTGACAAATAGCAACGAGCAACAACAAAGCACTGACTAAAAGTCTGAAAAAGAGAAGAGTCTGAGGTGACCTTAAGGTGTTCTTTCAGGGGGCCTACAGGAAAGCTTGAGAGAGATTTCTGATAAGGGCATGTAGTGATAGGACAAGGGAGAATGGATTCAAACTGAGAGAGAAGGTTTAGATTACACATTAGGAAGAAACTCTTTACTGCAAAGCTGGTGAGGCACTGGCACAGGTTGCCCAAAGCAGTTGTAGATGCCCCATCCCTGGAAGCATTCACGGCCAGGCTGGATGGGACTTTGAGCAGCCTCTCCTAGTGGAAGGTGTCCCTGCCCCTGGCAGGGGGGTGGAATCTGGATAGTCTTTAAGGTCCCTTCCAACCCAAACCATCCTACGGTTCTGTGAAAGAGGAAATCTTTCTCTAAGCTGGTTTATCTGAAACATCTAATGTTATTTCTGCCCAAGTGGAACCCCTCAATGAAGAAAAGAAGTGTCACATGGTATGAAAAGGAGCTTGCATTCGGTATCCATCCTGGAAGGAGGGGATAGATGCAAAATCTTGTCTCTGTAAATTCTTTATAGAAAAGTGTTCTTTAATTTCCTGGGGATAGAATGAAAGGGGAAGAAAAATTCAGCTGAAGAAGATTTAATAGACTCTAAAATACTTGTAGGAATGATTTCAACCTTTCAGTCTTATGGCATTCAGTTTTGATGCTTTGATGTTTAATTTCTGCACACAAAAATTACCTTTCTTGGGAATGATAATTTGATTTCTATAGCTTATTTCCACAAGGGCTGCACAGGTTTGTGGCCAATCCGGCCATACCAGGTGAATTTGATATTTCAGTTTAAATGGCTCCAAGACCACTGAAGGAATGAGGAGGAACACCTGTCACACATCTTGCTCTATATCTGAAACCTGTTTTCATATACAGGAATGTCTCCTTGGAGAATTAACATTAGCGATTAAATACATAGAGGAAAAGACTTTTTAAACACAATATTCATGTCTTTGTGCACATTACTTTCTCAAGATGTTTTGGCCTCAAGTGCGGGAAGCTTCTCCTGTCACTTTATGAGCAAGCTTGAAGTCCACGCAGATGCAAATGTGCCCCAGGAATGAAATAAAAAATAAAAATACACAAGTGACAGGATCCTGATTCAGGAGAGGATACGGGTACCTGCACTGGGACTTGTCTGAAATGGCTTTGCTTTGCTCTAAGACAGTAGCCTGGGTTTCTGGATGGACCCAGGGAAACTTGAAAGGCATTGTTTTGAAGGGCTGCTGGCTTTTCCTACAGTTCATCACAGATCTTGTTAGGAAATGAAGGAGAGGAAACTGGGCAAATGCACTGCTCAGCCATGAGGAAATGCACAATGAGTGTGATGAAGCCAGCAGCTGCAGGACAATGGGAACAGGCTGGAGCTATTTTTGTTAGATGTGAACAATCAAGTCAACGTGTGAGACCTTATCATCTTCCCTTCTCGCCTTTTCCCCCCTCCTTTCTTCAACACTGGAAATTTTCCCAAAGAGAAACAGCTTTCCTTTTCTCTTAGCAGAGTTGATTACTGCAATAATTTTTTCTTTCATCTCAGAGCAGGTTTCTTTGGGAAGCCTTTGATGGCTTCCTCTGAGCACAGTTATTGTCTTGCTGTGGCTGAGTGACTTGCAGCTGGGTCATACCCGGCACTGTGGAACCTAGGAGAGCATTTATCAGTGTTTACAAGTGGGTAAGGGTCCCCTCATCTCTCACTTGCTGGATGTAGAGGCTGGAAGCATTTCTCCCAGAGTTATCCTCAGGGCAGAAATCTGAATTTGAACTGGGCATAGCTTTCACAGATGGAAAATAAACAACAAGTGTTTCCATCCTATCAGATGTAATGAGAAAAAATACATAATTAAGATGGTAATCAGTGCTCCAATAGCTGAATTCTCTGTTATTTTTATGACTCTTTTCTCAGAACAGTCCTTTTAAATGTCACAGCAATATTAGCTCCAACTTACGAATGGAAAAATAGAAGGACATAAACACATGATTTATGGTGTTAAGTGAAAAAGGAAAGAAAAAACATATTTTTGCTCTCTCTAAACAGAATTACATTCTTACTTTATATTCAGACATAGGAGTATAACCCTCACAGTATAGTTATGTCTAATTTATATCATTACAATGTTCTATGTACCAATACCAGATATAGTACCCTAGATTCTCATATTTCATAAATATGAAAGGAATATTAATTTGTAAATGAGCTTTTCCAACATCTTGTGATATTTCAAGCATGGACTGAAGCAACACTTCAGGTTTGCTATTAATTTTTTTTTAATCTTCACTTCTTCGCTGTGTAAGTCCTTCTCCCTGTATTAAGCAGCCTATTAGTCATGGAAAATCAATACTTTTTGCACTTCTATTATCTTGGTATCACTGAGATCTGGCCGAACTTTGTACCCCAGTTCTTGCTACTACTTAAATTTCATTATAATGATATGTTTACATTGGCAAGAATTCAATCAAAATTAAATGTGTTTAGTTAGTTTAGATTAACAGCTTACTTCCACTTTACTACAAGGAAACTGCTAAATTGACTGTAAGTCCTAATCAATGTAGGCATAATTCTTAGAATTTAAATAGGTTTTTAAGTGTTGCCTGTGCTGCTAAAGGTGACATGGATGTCCTGCAATTTGTCATCCAGCTACTGCAGGATCCATTTCCAGACAGTCAATTGTTTCATTCTAATTCCAGTTACCAAGCCCAGCAAGATTTAATTACTAGCTCTTTTTTTTTTCTCCCCCAATGCCTTTCCTTCACCTAGGCTTGGTTTAATGAGCAGCGATGTTATATCATGAAAGAATCTCAAAACATCTAACTACTCAATTCATCATCATTATAACACATCCATGCTTACTGCAGAGGAGATGCTGCTGGTAGGTACATCTGTCTGATTCCTTCTTTAACCCCTAAGGATTATAAACTTTCTCTTATCATCACATCAGAGTGATAACTCAGGGTGATAACAACTCCTCACTTCACTACACTTCTCCAAATGTGCTTCTCTGTTCCCAATTTGTGTCTACCAGTTCACCGTGATTTTTCTCAAAACCAAGCTCAATTTCACTGGGAAGAGCTGCAGCTCAAACTCAGCTCAGTACATAGAATGAAGATCACAGATTTCTCAGGGCAGTGAAATTGGTGCTCTGCACCTTGAACAAGCATTCTTTGTCAGTGTTTGACTGTTTCATGGGAGGACCTGAGTGTTTCTGAGTGTGCCTCAGGCTGTTCCCATATTAGAGGGCACCAGTTTCAACTCAGTATATCCCCCTGTGCTCTCTTGTGGGAAGAAAACTCACCCAGCTGGTACCAGGACATTTCTGGGATAGGCTGCTCATCAAAACTGCCAGGCACTTTCTGGGCATACTGTGGGACTTGGACACTGCTCAGCCCAAATGCACCCAAAAGAGATTTGACCAACTTCTCTCCCTCTAAAAAAACATCCCTTGTGGCCTTCACAGCCATCATGTGAGAGAGAGTTTTGGACTTTCATGTTTGAGCAAAACCTTGGGTAGATAAACATTCTTCCACTGACCAGAGGTGAGATGGCATCCTGAGGGAGACCAGCACTGTAGGCTAGGCAAAAGCTCTCACTGAAAATAGATGTCTAATTCCTATTAGTTTAATTTCTGCTGCTGCTCAGCTTGAGTGATGGAAGCCTTAAAGAAGGTATTGGGTCAAACCCTACCAGAGATATTTTCCTTCTGGGTATAAAGGCTAGAAAATAAGAGGTTCTAGACAACTAATCCACATCTAAAGTGTTATAGCACTATGCTTTTTATTTCTTGCCTTTTCTGTCTCCTGACTGACACTTTTTGTACAGAATAAACTAAGATTCAGAAAAGCCTTCTAACAGCTTACATACTTCCATAACTTGATTTCCCTGGTTTCCTGAACAAAAAAAAAAAAAAAAAAAAAGAAAAAAACTCACCTTATCTCTTGCTCCTTTGGCCCTTGCCTGGAAAGACTGCCACCCTCTGACTTTGGCTCTGAATTCCACAGTGAAATTCTCAGAAACTGGAGCCAGGTTTACTCAGCATTTCTGAGTATTTAAGAGTTCTGTCATTAAGTTGAGAACTTTCTTTACAAATCAACTCAGAGGAAAAAAAAATACACAAGAGGAACAGGAAAGATAACCTCTCAGCTCACACAACACAAAGCTTATATTTGATGTCACTGGGGATGGACAATATTTTTAATCTAATTTTCACAAGTGAGTTCAGTGAACCTGGGATCTGTTTCCACTCTCTCAGACACAGTGAATCAGAAGCAGTTTCTTAGCAAATCCTGAATACACTGGGCTCCCCATCTTACTGGAGTAGGCAAGGCTGACGAGCCTCCAGCTATGTGACTAGCTTCTCCAAACCTGCTTCAGGAGCTCCAGTGTGAGCAGATGGGTCCCTTCAAAAGCACCCACCTCTCTCCACTGCTCACTGCTTTCGCAGGCATGGACTGCGTGGGTGTAAGCAGTGCTCAGGCTGGGCTGACTGGATCCTGTCCCATCTTCTAAGCAGCTTTCCTGTATCTTACAATGGAAAAAATCTTTCCCATTTCCAGTCCTTCTGCCTGAGATTGTAAATGTGAGTCCGTTTCCCAGTGAAGTTTGACAGGTTAGCAATGGCAGGTTGTTAATGCTTATGATGACTTCAAGTGCAATATCAGATTTGTTGCCTGGCTTGGGGTTTGTCTAGACGAGTTGTTTTATTAGATAGCAGATGGTTTGGAAATTGTTTGCAGTGACAGGACTGAGTAGAATTTGAATTCTCTGTTCCCAGATCAGAAGAAATGGGCTAGGGAAAGTGAAAAGCAAAACTCCCACATTTCCCATTCAGATTGAAAAATGCATATAGATAACAGATTAAGATGTAGGTACTTGTGTGTATATTATTGAGGGAAATGAGGTTCACTCTGTGTACCGTGGATCCTTAAGCAACTCTGATCAATCACAGGATGAATTTCTTTAGGACACCCTTGTTGTCAATATTGGTATAGTGAATTTACATTCTTTGAGAGTTCACTTTGAGTCATTCTTCACCTTTCTCCTTTGCCCTTCTTGGTCTTTATCAATGCCCATTTCACCCCTCTCTGCCCATCTGTCTCTGCCCATTTCCTTTGCCCTTCATTCTCCCCTGCCCTTCTTCTCCACCTTTCTTCTTTTTCTTCTACCTCCTTTCTCTGCCTGCCTCCCATCTCTGACCCATCTTCAGCCCTTTCTGACCTCTCTTTTTTCCTGATTCTTTGTCCCACTTCTTCCTTCATCTCCACCTCTCTTCTCCACTGTTCTGTTCCATCTGCCCAGCTCTCTCTGACCTCCTCTGACATTCTTTGAACTTCTCTGACCTTCACTTCTGTTGTTTTTTCTGCTCTTCTTTAACCTCTGCCCATCTCCACTCTTCTATGCTATTCTGCCATTCTTCTCTTTCTTTTCACCTTTCTTTGCCAGTCTTTTGCCCTTCTTTGCTCTTCTTTGCAGCACTCACCCTGCTCTTCCCTGTTCTGCCCTTTTTTGACATTCTTTGATTTTATTGCCCTTCTTTCTCCCCTTTACACACCTTTTGGCCCCTTGGTCACTGCCTGTCCATCTCTACACACTGCTTTAATCCCTTTTTTGCCCTTCTCTGTCCTTCTTCACCTCCTCTACTCTGCTCTCCTCTGCGTCATAAAACCATAACTATAGGCCATACCCCCAACTCCCTTTTCCTAATTTTCTGCCAACTTCGCTGCTGTTCCCTACCTTCCTGTGCCACTCTCCACACCCTTCTTCCCCTTTTCACCTGTTTGTGTCATCAGGATACCTGGAGTTAACACTGTTAATTTATTTAGTGCTATTTCCCAGGATGAGTAAGTATATTTTTTTCTGTACACTTGAAGCTTATGCTTGATGATAGCTGCACATCACCATAGAAACCAGGACAGGTTCTTCTGTAAGTCAAAGGTTAATTTATAATTATTTTTAAAATCATCTTGCTCAGATGCATTAGTGTAGACAGGACTTGTCCAAAACGTTCTTCCTCACTAAATAATCTATCTTTCTTTTCTAGCTCTTCCAAAAATACATTAACGTGGCTCCTGTTTGCTTAAGGCAGAGTCTCCATAAGGTGTTATACAAGATAACTGTCTGGTTCTGAGTGTTTGTAGCTATGTTTGCAATTGACAGAGTTCCTGACAGCCGCAGCTCTCTGTGGGATGGCTGTGGACCAGAGCACAGATGACTCATTGTGTATGATGTTGTTTCACACCAAAGTGTTTGCTCTGTATACTGAACATGTGTGCGAGTCAATAGCAAAAAGTTCGAGAACAACCACAGCTTAGATGGAAATAAATTCACTTTGACTGAAATCATTATGCCCAAGTCAGAAACAACAATATAAATATCTTTTTAAGTGAGAAGTTTTACTTGGTATGATTCTTGTGTCTTCTACCAGTGTCTGAGGGTCAGGCAGTGTGAAAAGAGGTCTTGACATTTCCTTGCAGCAAAAGTCTTTTCATTCCAGAGATGGGCAGAAGGGAGATTGGGACACTGCTCAGATTTCCCCCATGCAGCAGCAATACCCAATAACTGTGTACTATTTTTCCTTTGGAAACATAGACTTTTACCAAAACTGGTTTTCTCCCCCACCATCTCCTCAGCTGCCTTTTCAGAGTTCAACAGATATCTGAATAACTGATTTTGTACTGGGAGCTGTTTATTTGCCTTGTTGCCAATTAACCCTCTCCTACAGCCCTTGCACATCTATAAGGTATAGTTAAAGTCCTTTTGATCTGGTGATGCTGTTAATGTCCTCCTAGGAACAGCCTCAGTCTCAAGCTGGCTGAGTCACATGGAGGTGTCCCCTCAGCTGCCTCCTCTCTCCCCAGCTGAACTAATAAGGATCTCTGAAAACAGAACATTGCCTCAGTCCCTCAGAATGCTTGACTGTACCTCTGGGCCACATCTTCTTTTATTAAAAAAAACCCCTTTACAATGTTGTTGGAAGATTTCCAATCAGTGGGACATTAAACACATATAAAGGCGATCTACTGTAGTGTCTCCTTTATGAAGATGTGGTAAAGGGCACAGAAGTAATCCTCTTATCTGGTTGGCAAAGAATAAATTGCTTTTGTGCTAGTGTAGGAGATTAAATTGTGTATTTTACTTATAAAATCCGGTTTCTCATGGAGTATAGGTATAAACCCACAAACACTTCAGGAATCTTTCCTGGACTTTGAATTGTGTCCACAAGAACTTGTAGGTGACAGACTGGTTCAGACATTGCTGTCTAATGGGGATCACTAGGATGAGTCACCCGTACTTTTGTGGAGGCTTCTGTATGTGGTACTATGCTCAGGGAACTGGGGAGCAAAGGAAATCCTCTCATCATTCCCCCCAAAGTCTCTGGCAATATCCCTTCTGCAATGTATTTCCACATCCTAGACCTGCTCTTGCAGCCTGTGTGTTTCTGAAGCTCAGCAGCCAATGAAGCCAAGATGTTCACACCCTCAAGGAGTGTTCCAAGACGTGGCTGAGCTTCGTCAACTGCAAGGCTCCAGATGTGGCCAGGCTGGGACCGACAGGGAATTCCCATTTTCTTATGCAACAGACAAGCCACAAGGCTGCCGTACCATTCCTTTCTTTTCTATGCCTGCAGAAGCTGAGCTGCAACAATGTCAGTTCCACCCCAGGCGAGGAGCCACCTCCTGGGACCAGCCTGAGGGGCAAATCCAACCTTGAAAAACAGCCAGCAGGATGATATGCAGATCAAAGGGGTACTGCAGAGCTCAGCTGCAAGAGATCCCTTAGAGGCTTTTTAAAGCATTTTAGCTCACCCTTAACTTCCTTGAAATGGAGCACAGGTTCTCTCTGGAAGAAAAAGAAAGCAGAGTTCGATACATGCCCTGAGATACACAGGCACCTGAGGAGTATTGCCATCTTCTGTACCTGTTTGCTCAGTGACTGTTATTTCCAAGATGTTTATTATTCCTGTGGTACCCTTAGGAAAAATACCCCACAAATCTCTGAGCCTGGAAAAACTCCGTTTTGATGACATTTAAACGTTTTAAGTGTCATCACAAAAATTTTAAATGTGGTGTGTGTGTACATATCCAGTGTCCCACGAAGTGTGGGCAATGTGTATGGGTGTGAAAGAATTCTCCCAAGTGCAAGAGGTAGAGCAGTTATTTCAGTATTTCATGTGCCTCGGTAAATTTGTTTTTAATGAGAGAAAGAGTGAGTTTTTTGGATTTTGGGGTTTTATTTTTGTTTTCTTATCTTTTTTTTCCTGTTTCCATGCTCTAGTTTGATTTATCAGTCTTTTAATGGACATAAACAGTGTAAGTGCACAAGAGTATCTGCATGTCAGTTCAGGTTTCCAAAAGTGTACAAGCTACAGTGTGCCATCCTATTTTGCAGTTAAATTCCAAGTCTCTGATGGATTTCCCCACACTGTTGCTAGGAGATGAAGGTAATGCCTAACAAAGGATATATTGACAAAAAATTTTCCAGAACAAATCTATCTTGTTATGCTAAATAGAGACTCACATAAAATGAATATTGCTGGATTTATTTCCCTAGTGGTGGCACTGGCAAGATTGCATACATCAAGTGAAGGTGAAATTTCCCCATCACAAATGCAGTTTTGTTTTGTTTTGTTGACATAAGGACTTTGAGTGTGTTTAATGCTGAAAGTGCTGTTGCCTTCCAGTGTGTTTTGTTGCTAGGCTAATAGGATGAACCCATCCTACATCAGCGATTTTCCTTCTTCCCTCCTCTGCTACTTCTCCCTTTCAGGAAGAAATGTGGTTTATCATACCAGTTCCCTTCTTTTCATGACTCCTCTGGGAAACATGGATTCCTCCTTTTAAAGCAGGGAAGAAGTGTGCATGACTCGGGACATGTTGATAGATTTGGCAAAGAAGCAGCTAAATGCAATGGAAAAGCAGATTGGCCTCTTCCTTTACAGCTCCAGGCACATCTACTTTAAAACAAAACAAAACACAAAGTTAAATGGAAATCTAATAGAGAGGAACTTCAGGAATTTTCATGGAAAGATTAAATTTCTAGAAAATGACAAATTTTCTCCCTTTCTTCTCATGACATAATGAACACACAGATTTAAACAGCAAAAGCCAACAAGACCTGAGCCACATAAAAATTTTTCTGGAGAAAATTTTAGTTCTGATGTGGCACTTATATATTCCCATCCATTGCCATCCCAGCATTTCCTCTGCCACCACAGGTATCTCTGGCTCTAAACACATTCAAGTAAACAACTTGCTGTCCAGAAAGATGTCAAGGCTGAAAATTATATTGCCTCTTTCAGGGTAGGAAAGGAATCAGAGAGAAACACAATCCCCTCCATTTTCCTATACATGTTATTGTGCAGAGGGAGCAGAGAATTTGAACTTTTTTGAGTTAAAGCTACTGTGTCCCTGACTCCACAACTGTGCAGATATTGGGCTGGTTTAATCTTGGATGTGAATCTGTTCACAAAGGCAGGGCCATCTGCACAGGCCAGGGGCAGGTGTGGCCCCCTCCTCCGTGCACAAACAAGTGATGTGGAAGGGAACAAAGGCAGAAATTGTCACTTCTTATTATCTCACTCCTTGTCTGGTCCCTTCTTGGGATGCATGTTTACCTTCTGCCTTGCAGGGCACAGCAAAGGTGAGCCCACTAGCTGGCCAGAAGAATGCAGGTGGGAAAGAAGGTGACATGTCATGCCTGGAGTCACTCAGTACCATCACAGTCGTTCCCTGTTCTGGGGGAAGGAAGGGAAATGCTGTTTCTGTGGTATTGATGAGAAAGCCTTGGAGAAGCACTCTTTCCACCACAGTTCTGAATGTCTTTGTCAACTTTTGTAGCACTGGTAATCACAAACAAAAGTTGCCACAAGTCAGAAATCCATGAAATTTGTCAATTTGCTTGCAGAGGGTTTTAACTAGACACAAATGCACAGAGATGTTATCTCTATTTGTTTTGATGGACAGGGGAGAGGGGACAGCTGGGAAGGGCCTTGCAGCTCCTACTGTTACTGCACTTATCCGGTTTTTCTGCTGTAATATCCTGTTTTTGGATGCTTACGTTTTAGCCAAGCATTAACCATTTAGGATGAGACTGACCATGCTGGGATGGCACAGGCCTGCACCTGTGAAATAGAAGTTAAAAAAAAAGAGTGATGTAATTTTCTTCCAGATCAAAGCCAAGTGAGGGGGCGGGGGGCAATATTTTATTCTATATTAAAAGATCACTGCAATTTCTTTGCTTTGAGATTTGGCATGGTGGTAGCCATTAGGTGAAAAGGCTGTTTGCTGAACATACGGCAAACCAAGCACATTTAGCCAAAATAAAAAAATACTAACAATAAGCTCTTAAAGCACAAGCAGAGCTCACTAGCATTCAGCAGACACTTGGTTCTCAAGACTGCATTGCTTAAGGATTTGCTCCTGATAGATGTGTCCTGTGGGTTTCCCCCAACTTACAGCCCTGCAGGGTGTGGATCCTCTCCCCACAACCCTGTCTGCTTAGCGCAATGTAGGAGGCACCTCTTGGTTATGTGCAGAGGTACAGCTAGAGAGTGGAAAACAGAGCAGAACTGGGAGCTTGGGCAACCTCCACCAGAGCTGAAATATGTCTGCTCTCTGCTAGGTAGCCATGTCTTCTCTGGGGTGCTGTGACCGCAGTGGGATGACAGACTGCAAACAAAGCACCAGTAAATACACCAGGCAACCTGGAGTGGGAAGTTTGGGAAACAACCTGTTTGATGGGAAGAGATGGAGAAAAGATAGCAAAGATGACACAGGAGATTTTGCGAAGAAGGGAAACTTGCTGGGTAAACTCTGAAGGCAGATTGTGAAAATCAGGAGCTCTGAGGAGGGCCAACAAGTTGCAAATTAAAATAGGGCTGTGGCACTGGGACAATGACTACTGGGACACAGTTAAGTAATAACATCAAGAAATTAATAGAACAGGAAAGGAAAACAAGAGAAGAAAGCGCTTTTCCTTCTTCTTTTATGTTTATCCCAGTATCTTCTTATACATTAATTTTCTTTATCCGGGTCAGTATAGTTCATATCCAAGGGTCATTCATGAGGATGGTTAAAAATCAGAATACTTTTCTTCAGCCCTTTCCAGATTTAGGCTGAGCACAGGAGTCACTCTCTTTGCTAGACACACTGGCTTCTGCAATCTTTGCGGCACTGGTGACTTCTTTTTGGAAAGATCAACAGGTTGTTAAGCTCCCATTTTCTACTGCCATTTGTAGAAGAGCAGCTTGCAGCTGCTTCTGAAAGCCATACTCATACCATTGCTCAGCTTCAGAGAGCTCCCAGTGTTGTGAAAGGTAGCACTCTTTGTGACTTTCAGGTGTCAGCCAAAAGTTGAACACAGACTTTCAAAGCACTTGAGTCCCCGTTACTTTAAACAGAGCTTAGACCATCAGGTGTGATAGCCATGAAGTTTTGTAAAAATATTGGCGACCAGGCTGCACTCACAATGGAAGATTTTTGACTACCAAAGAATTTGTCCGAATAATGCTCTTATATGGCATTGACTCTGCATCACTGTCATTTGCCAGGTATTTACTGGATTTCAACAAATTGTCTTCAGCAGGCTTGAATCAGCATTAAGTAAGTTGGTCAAATGTGACTGAACTCTGTGGCCTCTTAACTGTGACTTAAGTGTATTTTTGTTCCACTGAGTGTTTTTTGAAAGAAAGTATTGTCTATACTATAATATTGGGCATGTCCCCAGTATTATAGGGACTGCCATTACCCACGTATTTATTTAGCTCATGAACTGGCAAATTAAAATGGAAAAACCCTTTTCACAGAAGCTGCAAATAGAACATCTTTGCTGTATGCAAAATTCTATTTATTCTATGGTTCTGCCCTTAAAAGGAGCAGACACAACTCTTTTCCTATCCATCCAAATTAGATATTTTTGAGTACTTTAACATAATATTCATCTGCCTTGAGTGGCTCCTGACTTTGTGAAGAGCAGATGGCCTGTGATTGCAGCAGGATCCTGCACTGAGTGTCTCAAAGCTCACCAGAGTGACTTTAACTGCTTTAGTTTCTCCTACATTCCTAACACTGCTCTTCCAACATCTTAGTTCATTAAATGTGCCTTGGGCTATAGTCTTGTCTCCTTCTATTTCCCTCTCTTCTCTGCTCACCTGTGAAGAGTTATTAATTCAAATATATTTCAGATACTGAAGCCATATATATGTATTATGGGGCTCTTGACAGAAATGGCTTGAGCTGGCTTCAGTTTTGCACTTTACTCTCAGAGAGCTGTATTAAGTTTTCTGTGGTCTGTTCAGGTGTTCAGAACATATAAAGTATAAGACAGGAAAACTCTGGAACATAAAAAATAGTTTATAGTTATCTATAAACTGAAATACCAGATTATTTCCTGATTCAAATATAAGCATATACACATTGTATGATAGTCTTCATACAAATGATATTGAACTCTTAAAAAACCATTGCAATGTCCCACAAAGATTTTTTTAAGAAAAAAAAAAACTCTATTAAGGTAACTTTGTTTTCACTAACAGACAGTATGAGTTAATTGTATTGAAAGGAAAATATTTTCTAGTGTTCCTGCTTCACTCTGCATGAGAGACCAAAATGTTCATTATATGGACAAATAATGGTTAATGACTCAAACAATCAGCCATTTGTGGAGGCAAGTAATCGGCTCACTTACTGACATGAGAGGAAGCTGTTGTGTCTTAGGGTCATAAACCACCAAAGACCCCCAAAGTGCCCACAGACTCCTTTCTGGGGCCTTTCATCCCCACCCCTGATGAATCAGGACTGCAACCATCACCTTAACCAAGAGCTCATTGCAGGATCCATGCGTAGCGATATCTTCCTACTCATACCCTTTCTTTCTCTTTCTTTCCTTTTTTTACACATTTTCTTATTGTTTTTATGCTTTTATATTGCTGTACTCCTACAGATAATAACCAGAAGAGCTACATACCTCCTTTTCATTGCAACCAAATTGTTCTAAAATAAACCCTACATACATGTATTTATAATTTTTCAGTGTTGTTTCAGTCTGTTCTACCCCAAGGGATCTATTAAGGAGAACCTGAGTTACCCTTGCCTTCAGGGGCAGGTCATAATGCAAAGATATGGCTTCTTTTTGAAGAAAATTTGTTTATAAGGCAGTAATTAGTTCTTAATTCTTCATTGCCGTTATCTCAGTCAATCTATTAGCACAAACTTTATCATGTGTGAAACTTGCCCTGTTTTCCTAAGCACAAAGTCTAAAGACAAAAGTCAAAAAGTCCTTTTTGAAAGAAATATTGGTTGAGTTCAGTCCCTAAAAAATTTTCTTTATTGTTTCCTCTTCTACATTCTTAATTTCTTAGAAGCTGCTATTGTATAGACTTTATTTAATTAATTTTAAAAAGTAATTTCTAATAGTAGAACCTCAATGAAGATCTTCAGAGAGAAGAATACAAAGTTAACCAGATTGTGGGAAGATATATTCCAAGTCGCTGGAATGGGATGTCAAATGTAATTCCGAAATTAGCAGAACCTTTCCTTCTTATTGAGACATAACTGTGATAGCACTTCTTGTGCTCATTCCAAATGGGGCATTACAACTAATTACAAAGTAATGAAGATTGTAACATGTATTATTATTATTCTATTATAATATTATGATCCTACTTTTTGCCTTGCATTTGTGCCCTGACAGTGTGATTGTCCTTGAATACAGCCACTGTTTAAGTCATAAAATATACAGGATAAAGTCTTGTTTGGATCCAAGGGTGGCATGCAGAGCAATCTAGCTGTAGTGCTTTTAATTAGACTACAGCTATTTTGCATATCAAATATCTGTTTGAATTTCATCAGGGGGTGGTGTAATTCGGATACAAAGACTGTAAAGACACATGAAGGCCTTTGTGTGTAAAGATACCACTTAAATGTAAACCACTGTGCTTTGATACCAAGTACACAGGGTTTGATCAGCAAAGGGGGCTGCAAAAACAAAGCAGCTCTCAGTGGAGATGAAGCCACTTGGATCCTCACTGAGGGGGAAGCATCTCCGCTCCTTTCCTCCAGGACTTTGCTCAGGGCACTGGGCTCAGGTTCCTTAGTTCTGTGAGCAGTCTGGCAGAATGACCTAAGGCACGATAAAGTGATTTTTTTTTTTAAATAATTTTCTACCTATGTTCCTCAGTTTACTTTGCACACAGACTTTTCTGTAATAGAAAGAAAACTGGCTTTCTAGCACACTTCCAAGTCCAGCCTTGGACATGTCACTTAGTGCGCCCTTGCACAAAGCCCCAGCTGCTGCGGCTGTGTGGCAAACATTTGCCATTTCTGTAAGTATTAACCCTGAGAAGTTTCATTTCTCATTTGCTATTTCCTTGCCAGCTTATCAAGTGCAAAGACAAAAGATCTGAGGACTGCACAGTTTTTAAACCTGTGAAAATTCAGAGGAGGAAAACATATCCTTGATTCCAGGTGCACACTTCAGTAGAGCAACATTAAGAGAGGTTTTTCTTTCTCACTTGCTTTTCAATTTCTTGAATTTTTCCGAATAGTTTAATTAGTTCAGGTTACTTAATTAACAATTACGCTGCTTAGGTTTGCTCTGGAAAGGTTTGGCTGAATCAAATCTTTCACTTCCTTTTGCATCAAACTAACAATATAAGAATGGTGAAGCAATAGGGAGCTGAGAGCAGTAGGTTCACAGAAAATGAAGCCTGGAATCAAAGTCAGCTCGCCAGAGCAGCTGCCTTTGCCTCCCTTCACATGGCAAGGCAGAAGGCAAGAAGTAGTTTAAAAAAACAAAGAGGATTTTCAGGTACATGCAAAGAATGCTTGGGGGGTTTATTTTGTTTTGGTTTTTTTTTTTAAGGTTACATTCACTTCAGAAGGCCTCATCGTGGGGCTCAGCGCTCAGCGCCGGCCGCCTGCCGCGGTGAGCAGAAGCAGCATTGGTTGAATCGCGGCTGGAATCGCGGCTGGAATCGCGGCCGAATGAATGCTGGTGCCACCTGGTGAGGGCCGGGGAAGTGGCAGGGATCTTGCTGCGGGCAGCACTCCTGCTCTGCGGGCTGCCCTGAGGAGCCAGGGCTATCCCTGCAGCTTGGCAGGCACCGTGTGTCACCCCCGGGGCCGCCACTGCCCCTTCTGCCTCCCCTGGCAGCACAGGGACAGGGGGAGCAGCCCCAGGCTCGGCCGGACAGGCAGCGAGGCCTGGGCACTGCTGGCTATTCACAGCTTCCACCACTGTGAAAGAGTGCTTCAGCGCTATTGGTATTTGTTAACAAGAGCCAGGCTCGACAATGTAGTTATTTTGTGGTTTTGTTTACCGAGGAGAGGCTGAAGGCACTGACCGATGGAACAGGGCTCCCACAGAGCCCTGGGGAAAAGTAACCCACGCCCGGCAGCGAAAGCAGAGCCCTCAGAGACATACACGACACCCTGAAGAATTAAAATCTGAGAGAGAGAGAGAAAGAGATCCCCAAGTTGTGCCTCTGGTAAGGGAAATTGGCACTGCTGCCCTGTGCTTTGCCTTCCTGCCTGCCGGGCCAGGGCATGTGGAAGCTGAGGAGAGGTGCCCAGGCAGAAGGTAGTGCTGGAATAAGGGATATGTGCTGGGAGAACGTGGGAAGGGGTTGGAATAGGGAAAATAGAGTGTTTTAAGAGTGGGAGAAAGGAGAACGGATTGCTGCTCAAGCTCCTGGAAGACCAGGCTTTGCTGAGACATCTCACAGTGTAGTGCATTGGCTTCTCAGACCTACAGCATCCTCCCCTCTCATGTGCCTAAATCGACCATGGCTAAATTCCTGCAGTTGCAAACATGTGGTTATTACTTAAGCTCCTTTTCCTCTTGACCTCTGTTTATCTCCTCTCTGAAAGTTTACTGGTATGGTCACACATTACAGATTTTTGTTTGTTCTTAGGAATCTGTTCATTACAGATCTTTGTTTGTTCTTATCTTTATCATCCAGACGATTTGGGATGTACCGGGAAGGCAGGGAGCGGCATTCCTTTTATTTTGCTAACAGTTGTCATGATGGGTGGTGACAGCAGAATTTCCATCCACTGTGTGGATAGGTTAGTTATTTGAATGTGACATGACCTTCAGCTTAGGTAATCATGGGCTGCTGCTTTTATCAGATCCGCCAAGAAAAAAGATTACTTCCTTCAAAACCAAATTAGAATTCATTACTTTTCCCAAGGCAACTTCATACTTTCGGATTATAATAGGGAGGTATGGTTTTTGGGTTTTGTTGGGGTTTTTTGGTGTGGTTTTTTTTTTGTGACCAAAATCCTTCTCTTGTATGTATGAAGGAAGCAGAGTAAAATATAATCTTGGCATTTCTTGATGATGCTCTGCACATGTGATGCTGTGCAAAACAGTGGTTCCTGGGATCCTGGAGCTTTAGATAATGTAGGCACAGGCTTGTACATCATTGGATTTTTAGTCCACTGAGCAGTATTACACAAGGAAAATATTTGTTCCACAAAATAACCAAAAACCTGATGTTATTCAGGGTTTATTACAATTCATTCATATGCAGAGAAAATATTCCAATAGTTGCTGTTTAGTGTTTTTTGGAACAACAGTCTGAAGTCTGTTTAGGTTGTGTGCCTAAGCCTTCTCCCTTCTGTGTTGAACATTTTGGTGTGAGATTTGTCAAAAAATAAGAGCTTAGCCAATTTGTCTGAACACTGAAGTCCCTTTCACATCGGCTTCAAACTGTGGCAAGATTTTCTTCAGGGAGCATATGTTAACTGCTGCCAAATATTATATTTACATCAGGAAGTGAGATTTCCGCCACTGGAAACATGCACTGCCAAGTACAGCATTCCTAAGTAAATATGGAAGCACAGATCATTGTTTGTGGTCCACCTATTAATCCATGTGAACCTCTGTACCCTGATATCCCAAAGCAAAAGGGAGTTCCAAAAGTACACAAGACCACTTTTCTCCTCATTTGACTTAAGGCCCTCACCACATTTCTCATTAAATCAGTGGGTGGAGATGCTACCCCTCTGTGGCAGGGACCCCTTCCAGAAACTTCATTCCTTATTTGGAAGTGGGATGCAGTTTAGCACTAGTCTCAGGGTGACTGACCTGAATGAGAGGCAATTTTCACATTATCCTAATTCCACCAGTTTGAGGCAGACCAGGGCTGGTCACCTGAAAATTCTCACTGTCATAGTTTTTAAGTCTGAATTTTTATGGATGGTGATCTGTGACAAAAGGACTTGCAATTTTTGCATACATCTGTGTGTGTATGCAGTGTAAAAACCTTATAAGATCAATATTAATTTGATATAACCTGAAACAGGAGTGCTTAACTGACTTAGCACTCCACTCAGTTCTCTCCCTGGAAGAAACTCCCACTAGCTTTGCTTGAGTAAAGAATGGGAAAGAAAAAAAATGAAAAAGCTGTGGAAGGTAACACACCTCTAGTTAAATAACAGCTTCCCTAACCACATGTCCAGCCTGAGACTACGTACTCTAGATTCATTCAGACATTGGTTCACCTGCCTTAATTGCCAGAAACACCATTAAATATGGTTTAATTTTAAATATGCCGCTTAAATATGGAAGGAGCTTAGCATAAAGAAGTCTATTGATTATATACAAGTAATGATTACACCCGTGTGGGTGCTGTGGCATGCATTTGCTTTATCGAATCAGATAGACTTGTTCCTGGTTGTACCTGCCAAGGGGTCCTGTGTTAAAATCTGATGAAAGGAGGCTTTTTAATATCCAGATGGTTTCTCCTTTCTGTTCTGGCCCATGAGGGCAGTGGGCGTTCGGCATAGTGCAGGGTAATGTCAGATTCTCTCCTGCTACTACCAGCCAGCTCAGAAAGAAGGAAACTGTGTTACTGCCAGATTTGCTTGCTTTTCCCACTGTGATATGCACCCAGCACAGCTCAACTGCTCTAAAAGGTCTGGGACGTTATTTCAATTTCTATCAGCCTCTCACAATTGCTAGCTAACGTAATTTGTTTGTTTGAGGAGATGGAGCATTGTGGCTGCTGTGTTGTTTATATCCTATTCAGGGACGTTGCAGAATGTCTTCAAACAAAAAGTGTTGACGCTTTTTTTAAATTCTTTGGGCAGGTTAATCTGTTGTGCATTTAAACCTTGAGCTCACCAATGCTGCTCCTGCGTCCATGTACTCATATGTTTCTGTAAAAAGCGCTTTTCATCCTATGCCTATTTTAAAATGTTTAAATAGCAATGTTTTTATTATATATTTATTGCACCTAAACATACATATACATAAATATGTAAAGCAATTAAAGCCCTTCTCCTCTGGGGGCAGTTATGGTCTGCTTTTCAGTAGACGTTTAATACATTTTAATGGTCCAATTAACCAACTTTAACAGTCCTGGAACTCCACAATGTGGTTATACCACACTTTCTGTGCAAAGGTTTGTGAGGGTTGCTATTGCTGCATCGTGTGACTCGTTGAGGGTAGTTGAGTGTGGTGGGAGCCAGGGAGGCTGCATTTTGATCATTACATTTAATAGTGTCTGCTTTTTTTTTTTTTTTTGGTATACATCATGTACCAGTGTAGTCTGAGCTTTGGCTGAACATGTTTAAATCTCCAGTCTGTGCTTAATGACAGGATGAAGAATGGTGTTTTCCAGTCTCTCCTAGGAAGAAAACATATCAAAGGTATTACTTGTGGTGACAGCATGCTTACTATAGACACTATCTTAGAAATGACTTGAGGTAATTATTAACTGTGATTTATACCTGTATGATGGGAAAGAAAGAAAATCAATTAGTGCTGGCCATTACACAGTCCTGAGCTAGTAATATATAGGCAACAGATTCTATCTGTTCTTTGAGGATTCCCGATTATCTGGTTTAGACAATACTAATGCTATTAGTATTTGGAACAGAATTCTGTTAAGAAAATTCCTTCAGGACAGTTGGGCACCTCTGACTTTGGAACTGGAAGGGTTGCAACAAGAAAAGTGAATGAGAAAGAATGATGTTTAACCAGCATTTTAACTAAAAAAAAATTGCCTTTGAAACAGAAAAAAAAATTACAATATTTTGTATTCAATTATTAGTTTAATTTTAAAAAATATACCATTATTACAACAATGATGCACATCCTCTCTACATGTGTTACAACATCCTGAACCACTTGCAGTGAGAGAAGACAACTAGGTTTGAACATGAGTGAGAACAAAAATGTGACTCACAACTTGCACCTGTAGGGAGAGGCAGTGTTGCTACTGTTGTTTGTTGAACAAGTTTTCAGAGGCTGGTTGTGTCAGTCCGAAATAAGAACAGAGCAAGGCATTCCTTCCCAGAGGCAAGGAATTGCAACACATGAGGTAATGCATGCAGTTGGGTCTGTGTGCCCTTCTGACAGCTCCAATAGTATTGTCTTAAACCCTGCTGCTCTGCTGGAATTTTGATGGGCAGCAAGTCAGTTGTGAATGTTAGCAGTGGCTACAGCATCCTGTGGCTTTTGTGTAAAATCCAAGGGTAAGTGGTTCTTCCTTGTGTCCAGCCCTCCTGTTCAGGCCAGGGCCGTAGCTGCTCTTTAACTTTCACAGCCACAAGAACACCCTCTCATGTATAGCTAGTTCAGTATCCAGGATATTGATTTGGAGGAAAATATGAGGAAATAATGCTTGGCAAATTTGTGTGATCTGAAATCCACAGAATTACAGGGGACCAGAGGCACACCACTCATGTATCCTGGCTTAGCAGTTCCCATCTTAACACAATAGCATTCCTGAGACCTCTGTTTGCAGAACATTGCGCCAAATATTTTTTTCTCATTCACCCTTTGGTTGCTTTGTCTAAAGAACCTTGAAGAGGTTCAGAGAGAAAATCACTTTATCAGTTTTATTTTGAAAGCTTTGGAAGGAAAATCAGGAAAAGAATTCCTGAGAACCTGCAGGAATTCAAGGCTAAAGAGCAGAGGGGCCATGAAGGAAGCCTCAGAGTTACAAACCTGTGTCTGATTCAGCTTGCAGGGGTCTCAGTGGAAATGATTTTACCGATTTTGCTGAGAGCTGAGCTAAGTTCTTTTACAAGATAGGGTGGCATTAATGCCACTGCAAACTGGGTGATAGTACTCTGAATATACAGAACTTTGATTTAGGGAAAAGACTGGACAAGAACAGGTGATGAAATCCTGTTCAAAAGGAGGAAAATAAAGCAGTTGAATCATTCTTGCAATGCAAATAGAGGATGTAGGGAGCTAATGGCAGCTCTAGCTTCCATTAAAATCCATAGCTGTTTTGCCATGGCTCTTAATAGGGCAGGTGTTACAGCCATTAGAGATCAGGTTTTGCCTCTTTCCACATTACTGAGAAAACTCCAATTGACTTTTTAAAGTGGGGAATTAAGCCACTTAGTTTGTAACACATAAATTATGTTTTGTCTATTTGTTCTGTGCAAAAGTTGCTACAAGAAAGGAGTCAAGATATATGAGGAATGATGAGTTGAAACAATTCAGTGACGCTGTGGAGCTGCTTTTAGCTTTTTTATGTTAAAACGTCCTTTTGAAATAGTCCCACTGATATTACATGGGTTGTTTGAAGATAAAAAGAAGACTAAGGGTGGCCTTTTCAACAGAGATTTCCTTCTCAAGTCAATTGGATTTTCACACTGGCAGGTCAGGGAAATGCTCTATAGAGAGAACATAACCTAAATCAAAGCCAATTTACAACCCCTAGTCCAGTGGAAGTCCTTCCCCAAAGTCAATTCCTAATGGAAAAAAAATAAATTAAAGAAGGCTAGTATTTCTATAAATTTTCTATGCTTGACTGCAGTGATACATATAATTACTGCTATTAGGCTGACCATTAATAGAAATACACTGCTAGTTAGAGCTTAGTGTACTAGAAGCTTGATAAAAGTTATTCCAGACACCTTGAAAGGCACTTGATATTCTTTGCTGAAGTTATCCTATAAATTATAAAGGAATTTCAAAAACACAGGTCAAAGCACAATTTCATTCCCAGCACACTGCTGAACTATCCAGTGGCCATTCAGCTGGGACATGATCCGGGTGTGTTTCATGCTCACGAAATAGGCAAACATAACCTTATCTGGTTTTTGGGGTGTTTTTTAAGAAGCATTGGGGTGCAGTTGGAAAAATCAGTTTATTGCAGAACCTTTCCAGGACACTTTGAAACACTGTTTCCCTTATACCCCTGCAGACATCATAAGCTCATTTAAACCATGCACACATTTGAGATCCCCTGGATTAAGTTATTTATATTTTTTTATTTTCAGTTTGAAGAAGAAATCAGGACTCAAAAGCTAATACTTGTATGTAGTAACACCCTTCCAGATATCTCTGATCTCACTGAAATAGCCAGGCCTCTGTGGGAGGGTTTTACCATATTTATCTGAATTAGTGCAGCAAAGAGATGCCTTGGAGAAATCCTGTATGGCAGCTGAGGGAAGAAAACACCTTCACCTTTAATTAAAATTTATGTTTCCTTATTTTACAACTTGCTTTTGTGGGAGATAGTCTGAGCTGGTGGTCAACCCCCTTGTTTCTCAGGCACATGGAATGGAGAGGTCTGTCAGGCCACAAAAGCAAGACAAGGCTGGTGGCCACAGGCAAGCTTGCCTGCTGCAGTGTTCACTGAAGAGGACTGCAGAGTACCCCTGGAAGTGAGAATTGTTTCTCAGAGAGCCCAGAGGCTCACCTGGAGGCACTGGGGATGTTTGTGGGACAGTGCTGGCGCTGCCGCTGCTCTCCCATGGAAGGCGAGTGGGGAGCTGGTGGGTCTCTTGCACTGGGCATTACTTACTGCAGCATCACACTCATTACTGTGCAGACTTGTCCCATAAAATAGTAGCTGAGGATGGAAGGAAGGAAGTCAATAAATCACCAGGAATCTGTGCACAGCCCTTCTTGCTTTCTTTTGAGAGATTTCATTAAGCGTTTGACTAATGATAGAGCTGAAAATGCATAAGGCCCTGATAATTACGGGGGGCTATGCTTTAAGCAAATCATAGGTGGGATATTTTCATGATTATGATAATGTTTGCTCTTTGCTGAAAAATTGAACCACTCTTGAATCACTACCAAATCAGACACATTACAAATTAGACAAATTAGGAAAGACAAATCCAATTCTGCATTTCAGTTACTGCAAATATCTACCACTAAATAGTTCTTCTTGGTTTACTGACTTTATTTAATAGCAAGAATGGTGAAAATAAAGCTAGGATTTGGCCATTCCTGCATTAATGATCTGAGTCTTTCATACGTGGCAATGCTCCAAGTGGAAGCCCTTGAAAATTGATCTGCAAAGTTTCTTAACATTGTACTTGACCACAAGTGTGCACTAAAATCCTTGAAGCAACTGTGCCTGGGTGAGCTCTTGAAAGTACAGCTTTAACAGGGCCCTGCAATTGTTCACTTACTGTTATCTCCCAGTGTCAGAGAGTCATAGAATGGTTTGGGTTAGAAGCGATCTCAAAGGTCATCCAGCTCCAACGCTCCATCCCCATGGGCAGGGGCATCTTCCACTAGACCAGGTTGCTCAAAACTCCATCCAGCCTGGCCTTAAACCCCTCCCAGGAAAGAGGCATCCACAACTTTTTTGGGCAACCTGTTCCAGTGTCTCACCCCCCTCACAGTAAAGAACATCTTCCTAATATAAAAGGTAAACCTAACCTCTTTCACTTTAAAGCCATCCCACCTTGTCCTATCCATCCTTGTTTAGTTTTCCACCCTGCTTTCTGCCCTTTTTCAGAGGATAAGCAGTTCTAGAAGATAAACCCAGTCATTCTACAAAGTTGGAGATCCTGTAAAATGATCTGCAAAAATGTTTTCTCCCTTTATCCAGGGAATATTTAAAGATTTAAACTCGTCAAATTCACATGACTTGCTTTTCTGATTTTTTTCTCAGTCCAGTCAGTAAAAGTATTTGCCACCTTGCTCTACTCTCTGATTAGGTTGGCTACAATTTTAAGAAAGCTTCTTCATGCTATTTTTAGTGCCTCTTCAGATTAATTCCGAACTTGTATATGACCAGGCAACACTATAATCTTACAGTCTGCGTTGCAGTCCTGCAAAGGATGACTTTCGTGAATTCATCTTACACTAAATTCAATTCAGGAATTCAGAAAGATTTTTACTCTGTGTAAAATTATTCAAATGTACTCTCTAAAAAAATTCCAGACAGAAAACATGTAGTATGTGCACTCTAAGACAAAAGCTGCCCTGGTCTATAAGGAATAAATTAAGATAAATCAATGCAAGGTGTTCTGAGGATAACCAAAAGAATATAAAAGGGTGGTACTAATTAAAATAAAAATCAGTTTCTAAAAAGGGTTAGTAAAATGGTTACAGTTTTGTGTATAGGCATGATAAAATAAGAGCGTAATTACATTTTTATTTGAAAAGAGGGCTTTCTAGGAATAGAGCAACACATTTGGTTTTGATTTGGCTTTGGCTTCTGCTTAAGTTTAACCTTGGTTTTGATTTCAAGCATACCCTGGAGTTATGCTTTTTTTGTGTTCTGGAGAGTCTTGACAAGGAATACAGAACCTCTTTAAAAGTAGCAAATCAAAATAGCTTATTTTCATTTTTTTCTTCTAATTCCTTATAGAGCATCCTGTTACCAGTTGCTTAGCAGAGGCAAATCCACTTCTCCAGCAGAAAAAGGCAGGTCATTTCAGCTGCTGGAGTGCAGGATCTCAGGGGTCCCTTGTCTTGCAGAAGGTGGGAATGGTGCCACTGCATGGGCTGAAAGCTGCGTGAGAGCCTGTGCAGCCCTGCTGGAGCCCTGGCAGACAGATAAGCCATGAGTGCCTTTTGCACAGATAATGAGAGGAAGGGAAGGAAGCAACTGGGGCAAATGCAGCAAGACCTGAGACCACTTCACAAGAAGCCAGAAAGAGGAAAGGAAGTAAGGCTGTGTCGCCAGAATTGTTCTGGTGCTCATTGTTCCTGCCATCATTCCTCTTGTCCACCTACAGAATATTATGGCAGTGGTGACATTTGGGGTTGTATCTAAAGTGGAAGCAGAAAATTAGAGCCCTTCTGATTTAGTGTCTGACCTGAAAGTAATACTCTAATAGTAACTGAAAATCATGCTGCTCTTATTTTAGAAGCCAAAATTAGGTTCCTAAACCTGACATTTAGGTGCCTAAATGAGATACTTTCTTAGAACCTGCTGGGCAATTACCAGTAGCAAAGATCAAGCTACTAATCCTGGTGGCTAAGGAGGATTTAGAAGCCTCACATTAGACACTCATTTTTGGAGTATGCTGATACTGAGTTTCAGCTCATTCCTGATTTATGTATTTTTATTTCAGTGAAGTTTTTTTACAAATACAAGTCCTCATAAAGTCTTGTGTTAATAGATAGTGTTGGCAATACATTTGCTCAAATCCATCCCAAAGACCATCACTGAATATTACAGGAGTTCAGATTTACTGACTGAAGTCTGCCAGCAGTTCTCCCTGCTTTACAGGCCAAGGAAATGCATTTGGCAAAAAGTGAAAACTGCTTTAAACTGAAGGAGGATGTTAACAGTGAAGTAGCCCCAGCTTTTCCACATGTGATATAATTCTCCATAGTAACTTAAACAGGAATACTAGCCGGCTGCAGAAGTGTGAGCTCTATCTTCATTTGTTTCTCTCCTGGCCAGCTATTTATCATATTTTCATGATTTCCAAGAGGGTAATTTGGCTAGGAGACCTTAGTTGTGTCGGTCTGCCAGGCAGTCATATGGCCAGAGCCCACTCCAGCTGAGTATGAACTGTATTGCCTGTTGTATAAACGTGGAAAAATATTGCTTATTTTCAAGACAGGTACGAAAGGGAGATGAATTTATAGAGCTGCAACAGAGGGGGAAAAGCCAACAGAGGTAACGTTTGTTACAGGGAAATGGAAAGCATATCAGAACTGTTGAAAATTGAAACAAAATGTTAGAAGCCTTGCAAAAGTCAAAGCAAGAAAAAAGAGGTGTTCAGCCAAGCTTTTAGCCCCATGTTGTAGGGAGGTGTAGAAACCAGGAGAACTGGCCCCCGTAGAGTGCTTTCTTCATTACCATGACAAGTCTGTATGCAAGGGGGTAACAGCTGGGCACACAGGTATCTGCAGGTCACATTAGCAAGATCACGTGTGGTTAGGAGAGAGAGCTGATTCCTGCACAGGGAGCAGCTGAGTTGCAGAAGGACAATATCAGGTGTTTTATTGATGTATAGATCACATCTGCCTCATCTTTCAAAGTGAATGGGATGTATGCTTCTCATTCTATGCCCTGATACTTAGAAGTGCATGTGCTTGCTTGTTTTCATGCCCAGTGAATGTCACAGGCTAATGGTTCATCAAGTTCACAACTAACTCAGCCCTAGATCTGATGTGATAGAAAATTCCTGTTGTTGTTGGTATTGTTTCTAACTTACAGGTTCTGTTCTGTCACATAAACTGGGCTAATGCCCAATGGAAAGAAAGATTATCCCTACTCCATATAGTCCTCATCCTGAGTGAGGCCAGCATAGTAATGTGTATGGGAAAGCAGTATGAGACTGGAGTAGGATTCTGGAGATTTTCAGAAACTAGAAACACAGGACTGCTATTTGCATGCCACTATTCCTTCTCCAGGGCCTGTTTCTATGAACACTTGAATGTACAACTTTCAGTATTAAGGTGTCCATATGAATTTAATAGGAATGATTATTACACACTCAAAACATGGAAAATACAGTCATTAAAGTAAATATTGAATAGGTATGAGCAGAATTTTCCAAAGTATTCAGACCTATTGCTGCTCACCAAAATTGTTGAAAGGTTGGTTCTGGATGAATCTTTCCAGTAACTTTATCTAGAGAGCAGATCTGGCCTGCCTTGAACATAGATCTGGTCTGGCTGGACACCAGGAAACATTATTTTCAGTTAAATTCCCCAGAAAATACTGCTATTTACCCTCCAAAACATGCATGGAAAGCATATACATCACCAGCTGTGACGATGATAAAATATTTAAACAATTCTTTATCAAACAGATCTTTTAACAAAATGTAGAAAAACTCACTAAATTTTAAGCTTGAAAAATAGTATTCCATCAGCTCTACTGTATGAAAGATTTGTGAAAAAAAATCCATTTTAGAAGAGGGAATAAAATAAAAATATGGCCTGAAAGAAGCGTATTTCTAATGCAGTTGCAAGAGTTGTCAGCAGCCAGTAATCTAGCCTGGATGAAGATGCCTCACAGACATAGTTGTTCTTGAAGAATTTTGTGACTCTTCCTGTTGTTTTGCAGTTGGTGGCTCAGTGACTCACCCCAGGGTCTCCCAGCCAAACAACAGGATCCCAGGGAAATGAAAGTACTTCTAACACCAATTGCTACCAAGAGACTGAAGTGCAGGAGCTCTCCCTTCCCCTTCCCCCTCCTCCAAAAAATACATCAAACAGAAGGTATGATTGCTATAAAGATGTACTCAACCAAAGTAGGGAAACCACAGAGGTTTCCCTACTGTGGCTGCAGTGAGGTGTTGCTGCTCTTGCCCTTTGCTCACTGATGTTCTGCTGGAGGAGCTCTAATGTCTAGATATTGCTTCCATAACACATGTACTTTCCAATGTTTTTTTTAGCTTTCAAGCTGATCCAGTCCTAGTTGCAAGCTGATCCGAGCATCAGGTTAGTGATTTCCAGCAGCTATAAGCTAGGTTGAAACAGTCTCTTCTCATAAAGTTCCATCATGAAGTGAGGACCACAGAAAATGGTTGTACCAATTAAATGAAATAAAAATCTTAGATTTCCTGAAGAAGTACTGAACAAGTGCCAATACTTTACAGTTCTCTTAATGCAGCTGATGGTACTCTGCAAAAGTGAGCTTTCTGTCAGTACAGTAATACTCCTGTAGAGGAGGAGTTTTGTGCAGTCATTATATCCACTTCAGTAAGTGTGACAATACAGGATGTCATGTCATGGGTCTGGGCTGTTTCTACCCATCTTTTGCTAACACATTGGTTTGACAGGCCATGTTGAGGAATTGACATCTACCTTTGGGCAGCCAAAGGCAGACTTTGCACTTCATCTTGTTACTAAGGTGGACTAACACACAGCTAAGGTCTGCACATGCAGGCTGAAAATGGCTCTGCATATCTGTGGGTGATGACAGAAGTTAGGTAAGTAGTGGATTAATACATTGATAAATGGTTCATTTTCCAGACTGAAATTCTACCTCAAGACTCTCAGAATAGTAAGGGCTCTGCAGAAATACAAGTCAGATTTCTGCTCCAAATCGTGATGCTTTATCTCAGATAGACACTTCACCTGTTTTTATTTGCTGCCAGCAATGACAATTCTCCATCTTCAGCCACGCTATTCAGACAGTAGAAAGTCAGATGGAAACAATGTTTTGTCCTTTTCTTGAGTGCTTACTTCCTTCAATAACATGATGAGGGCACTCAGCCTGAAATGATGGTTGTGTGAATAACACTGTTGCCACCTTGACATTATTACTCCTTTCTTTGCCCATCCCTCAGGGAACAAAAATAACAGGTCTGCAGAATTGTTGTCCACCTGCTACTCCCAGCACTGAACAAAGATGAAAGCTAATTTCAGTGTCTAAAGTGCTGAACTTCTGAGTGGAACTCCTGTTGATTTACCAGAATTCACTGGGGTTTTGCATTCTGGATGAGCCACGGGAATTAAAAATCTCCTAATCTTATCCAGCTGTAAAGGAAAATAGATTATCTTAACCTGCTGGAGCATAACACATGTCCTGTTCTTCATGGAGAGATGAAGTTTCTAAAAACTGTTCTTTTCCTAGCCATCTTCTCATGGTACCCCAAACTAATTTGTATAGATCTTGACTATAAATCAGCACTTTTTAGTGTTAAATTGAGATAGGGTGTTGTAACTCACAGTGTTAATGTTCCTGAGCATAGTTGTATAACTCCAAATATCTGACAGTGTATGCCATAAAGTTCATTTTAAAAGGCAATTGGCCTAATATGTAGTGGTTTATTAACAGCTTTTTGTTACTACAGGAGGTTTTCATTGGTACTGGATGGCCTGAAGTGCGCAATGTGGAAGCACAGAATGCTAGTAGTTCATTTTTTTTCTGTTGTTTGGTGTGGGATTTTTCCCTTTAAAAAGTTGCAGTCTTATCCCAGCTATCTGGAACAAAAGTTTAGGTGAGTGTAAGCACTGTTGAATGTCAGTCAGTGCATTCCTGATGACAAACTTCCCAGCAGTATGAGACTGACAAAAGCTTAGATGTGTGAAATATTTTTTTGTGTGTTTTCCAGCTATTTGGGGATGATCTAAAATACTTGCTTCTAGCAGGTGCCCAAGATGTTTTTATTTTCAGTTGGCTACTTACTGCTTAACTCTTACATGCTGTGGAAAGCATTTATTCCCATCTGGATTGCTGAATAAATTGGAAACTAGAAATGCAGAGAACAGGAAAATGTCTGATATCTGTGAAGGGCCAGATACACAGTCTTCTAGGAAGCTGGAATGCTGGGGGTATATTTTGGCACAGAGATTTTAGCTACTTTTCTTGGCAATGTTGTTTCCTTATCAGACCAGACATGCATTGTATTTTGCATGTGTCAAAAAGTGCTTGCCGGCAGGACTCATTCTGATAGCAACAACAGGAAGTCTGAAATACACCAAAGGAATGAAGGCTTGGGAAGCCAGACACAGAGGAGCAGCAGTAATAGCTGTTCTGGATAAGGAGGTTAAGCCACAAAGAGTTCAAGCCTATCAATGCTGGAAGTTGGATTGCAGGAGATTGTACATAGCTACAAACAAACCAAAAAAATGCACAAGGGAAAATGCCAAGCTGAGAAGAGCTGTCTTAAGTTTGAGTGGCTCTGTTCAAAAAAAAGTCTAATAGATATTGTCTTGGAGCATAACTTAGATTCATGATATGTGACTTCTGGCTTTTTGCTGTAAGTTCCAGAAGAAGCTGTTCATTATGAAACAACTCTTTACCTTACTTTTTTTATGGAATAAGAGATGCAGGAAATGAGCAGGCTGGCCTGGCTGTTCCTGTGTACTCTCTATCTCCCCAACATTAAATTCTGTGCAGCTGCCAAATCTCCTGTAACTCTCCTTTTTCCAGCCTCATGACCTGCAGCTCAGAAGCTCCCTGGGTCTCCTAAGAAGCTCAAGCCCTCCAAATCTCACAACATTTATGAACAGAAACAAAACTGAGAAATGAGGAATGTGGAGACATTTTTATCAGTGACTCCTTTAATGAGTGGATGAATATTTAGGTTTATAATACATGCTGGGATACTAGCATAGTAATGGTGTTGTCTGCTAGGAAAGTTATAAATGCGTGTATTTAAGTACAATAGGCTCTTTATAATCAGATATTTTATAATGTTCTGAGATGTTTCTGATGCTAGTGGCCTAAAAACAAAGCTGACACTGTTAGGAACTATAGCTTAGAACAATGAACAGAGTATCCCCTCATAAGACTGACAAGAAATCTGATACATTTTTCCATTGCTTGTGCAAAGGAAACCAAATGGAAAAGAGAAACCACAGAAACTCAGCTCAGCAGCTTAATGTCTAACAACATCTTGCACAGTAAAAATGACAAGTACAATTGAAACAGAAAGCATATCTTGCTTTTCGGTTCTGGGGTCCACTGCAGTCTCATACCACTGCCCAAGGAGAATGAGCTCATTGCAGTTTACCACAATAAAGATGAGATATATCTCTGGATAGATAGCAGTTGGATTTATCCATCCTTTTGGAAAATTAAGGCATGGTTCAAACACATATTTGTGTTTTGTTTCTTCTGAGACAGCCAACCGTATAATCATTCCACGTGCTTCGAATAACATGAGAAAAACTGAGACTGACTCACTGTTTCCCATTTCATTAGCTCAGGAAAGGATGCAGATCCTATAAACACATTCCACCCGAGTCTTTACATGACGTGAAGTTCCTTGCTCTAAGTTTGCAAACCCACTGGTTTTTATATCCTAGAACAACTGTTTATGGTCTCTCTCTTCCAGCTTTTCTGACTGCCCATATCTAAGCATGAAAAATTATTTAGAACTGCAGTATTTTTCCCTTCATAACTTTCTTCTTTCAGCCACTGTCGTTCTGCTGAAGCCTCTCTTTGACTAACAAAATCAAAATCTCTGCCCATCAGCAGCTCACTGATGGTGAAAGAATGGACCTAGCATGCTGCCCTTGGAAGGACCTTGGCTGTTAAGCCGCACGTTGCAACTCCATTTCTACAAATATGGGCCTGATTTATACCTATTGCAAGTGCATAAACGCTGAGCCAGATCCTTCAAACATGTTTTGAGTCCCTGTGGTGTATCAGTAGGGTTCCAGGTGTGTAGTGAGTGGGAAAGACATGTAGTAGGAAAGAGCAGGAAAAACATGCTCTGTGCTATTGTTACAGAGTCTGTTGGCAGAGCAAATAAACAATCCTCTGATAGCCAGAGATGCAGTGACTCTATTGGCCTTGAAAAAATCTTTTGTAATGAAGCCCCCACAGACTAAATGTGTTTTGACCTTTAGTTGCCTACATACAGGCATTTAGAGATTTAGTGGAATTTTTCACATTAGCAGCTGTCTCTAAATCAAGCCGACGAGATTGAAGCAGTTCCATCCTACAAAGAAAAGGTGGCTATCTTGGGTTTTTAAGCACATATATACATCTATGAGCCTAGTCTTTCATATTTTTAATATTATTTTGTGCAGAAGAATTTGGATACTGACATTTCTAGTCCATGAAATATTCCAATGTTTCCATAAAAAAAAATCAGAATAAAATATCTACATTTTAATATGTCCCACAGCATGAATTTTTAGAGAAACTTCTCTACATAGCCATTAAAATATCTTGCTTTTCTACTGCTAAATTCAATTTCTTTGAAGCTCTACTTTATATAAAAAATTTAATATATGTAATAGGCTAAAACCCAAGTACTTTTGAAAACAATTTTTAAAAGGACAGAAAGCATAACTAAACAAAATATTCCTGCACTGTTACAACTGCATTTTTCAATGCAGATTTAACCTGTTTATGGACGTAAGTATAATGACATACAGAGGTAAGTCGTTGGTAATTTCTGGTGCAATATTGCTTTAGGTGTGTTTGCTGAAATACAGATGGAGCGAAAATAGAGTTTGTGGTTAGTTTACTCTTTTTTTATCATTCTGCTATGAGAATTAAATTAACCATCAATGGAAAGGATAGCAAGCATCAGCGGGAAAGGATGAAAAATTTAGTCAGTGTGTTTGCTTCTTCTTTAGTAAAACACCAAAGACTGTATTTTTTGTACTTTTTTATTTTTGCTTTTGTAAAGACTTTGACAAATTGACTCTTCACACCCACACTGGAAATTGTCAGCAGCCCACAGCAAGATAGCCCTTTGCTGTCCATGTTATTACTACCTGTTTCATGCAGTGGTGCTTCAAGGATATTGAACAATATGTAAAACTTTTACATTCTCTGAATCTGAAGGGGACTATTTGAACCTCATAGGAAAACTGTGCATGAAAAGGCAAAGTTATGCTCCAAGCAATGTGAACTAAGAAAGAATATATAAATACAGCCAGAGACCAATAAAACTGTAACTGCAAATCTACTGTGGCTGTAAATGGTTTCCCTTTAATAATGAAATACCACACTGGCAAAAATGAATATATAACTCATGCTACCCCAACCCTTATTGGACTATAAAATAATGGTATTTTAGAACAGAGAGTCCTTTCATTCTCTAGAGTGCACTTTGGTCATGTTTCAAGTCTTCTGCAACTAGGAGGGCTGAAATCTTACTTGAAAAGATATGGAAACTGAGTCACACAGTCACTTGTTCTGGGGCTTGAAGTGAAACTCAGGTATCCCAACACTGGCAGCAACACCACAGTTGGCAGGAGTACTGATGGCCAAATTTCCCTGTAAAACAAAGCACACGTTGGCACTGAAGCTAAGTTTCTCAGTTTGAGGAAAGAAAGAAAGAAAGGAAAGCATTTATTTAGTAAAGCAAAACTTATTTGCTGGTAGGAAGGAAAAAACAAGAACTCTTTTCAGTGAACACATAGAAGAACAATCATTTGCTGCAAAGATCTCTAGAAGCTTTTGAAACCTTAAATTATTTCTTGTTAAAGAAAAAAACTGTTTCCATTGACAAGAGTTGTGAGAAACTCTTCTGCAGCTCAGATAATCCAAGCCAGAAGCTACAACTCAGCTTTAGCTAGTATTTTATTTTCAGTGAGATATTTGAGCTGTCCCTCTTCTGTTCCTATTATTTCTTGCATGCATGCTGCTGCTGCTGCCCAGGTTTGATCTAGAAGTTAGCTGCCTTTGAAATTGCCATGAGGGTCTGAGAGGAACATTATTCTCTTGATGTTTCAGGAAGCAGAAAGTTGCATTAGGGCTCTCTGAGTTGCATGGCATAGTGTAAGGTAAAGACACTTGGCCCTTTCTCTTTCTTTCCCTCCCAACCCTTGTGTGAGGCTGGGAAGGCTTTTCCACACTTGTACCTACAATATGGGTGGCTACTGCAGAGCTGCAACACTCTGTGCCCTTTCTGCCTTCAGTGAGTTGCAGGGAACCACCACAGTCATCATCTTCAGCTGCAGCAACTCCTTGGGGTGCTGCTGTTCACATGAACAGCAAACCATTACTCATTTGGGCATTCAGATAGTTTCTCTGGGTCTCAAAATCCAAGGAAGGGTTTCTGTCCTCATACCTTCATTCTAGACTTAGATCTTGCAGAGATTTCATTTCAGTCAATAAAATAATATCCCTTTCTGTGTCCTTCTCCAGCATTAACACTTCAGATGGTGGCAATAAAAGATTAGAATCCCTTTTATTACATTAGGACCAGTACTAACCTGGGATGAATTCACTCTCTGTGTTCAGATTCATCATCTTTATTGAAGGCTTTCTGCTGCAGTAGTTACTGCTTTCCTAGCCCATTCTAACTTTAGGTCCTACATCAGTAGAAAATGAGCCTAAAAACAAAGCACTGGTGCAACTCCCTGCCATATGCTCCGATGAACTTGGCAAAAGTGTCATTGTGTGGCCCACCACTTTCTGAGTCAAGTTTTTGTTTCTGTGGGATCTTTTTCAGTAATGCTGAGAGCACAGTCCAGCTATGGAGAACTTACATGTTTGCATCTCTCATGGGCACAAATACCCAAGTTTGTCCACGTGAAGTACCAGAAATTCATTCTCTACCATCAGATTTCTGTTGAGCACCAGCTTCTATCATCTGCAGAAGATGTGTCACAGTTGTAAGATGTAGCAATGTGTCTTTAAACAATGTGTTGGTCTTCTCCCAATTAAGAAGCAACAGAACGAGAGGCAGTGGCCTTAAGTTTTATCAGGGAAGGTTCAGGCTGGATATGAGAAGTTTTCTTCATAGAAAGGGTTTCCAAGCATTGGAACTGGCTGCCCAGGGAAGCAGCTGATTCATCATCCCTGGAGATATTTAAAAGAAGTGTAGATGTGGCACTTTGGGACAGAGTTTAGTGGTGGACTTGGCAGAGTTGGGTTAGCGGTTGGGCGCAATGATCTTAAAGGTCTTTTCCAACCTAAACAATTCTGTGATTCCACACAATTCTGTGATTCCACACATTTCTATGATTCCACACATAATGCCAAGCTGCTACCACTTTCCTCATCCCATGGGTAAAACAGCGCTGTGGCTGGAAGCACTGTGGGTTAGCCCTAGGGAGTTCCTGCATGTGAAGCCATTCCAAAATTTCCCCTTATAGCTAGAACCTGTCATGAAGAAAATAAAAAGTTAATGACTGAAATAAGCAGAGTTGGCTATTTAATGATTCAGTTTTATTATTTGTTTATGTTTATTTGTTTATGTTTATGTTTTGTGAGGTCAATTTTTCCATAGTTTTTCCCGAAAGCTGACAAAGAGGGAGAAGAGCAAGCATACTGCACTTCATTCTCATTGTGGTTGAAGGTTTATGATCAGTTGCCATCAGCTGCCTTGAATCATTAAGTTGCAGAGCGCAGGACTATTAGAAGATTATGTTTTGATAGCCTTTAACTCTAGAGCTCTGCTTAGGTTTCTTCTGCAGAAGTTGGAGAAATTCCTGTGAGAAGGAGGGATACCAAAATTTCACAGTGTGTCCTGAGGTGCTGGCTGATTAGGTAGCTCAGATAAGAGGCTTGCTTTGGGGTTTGTACTCCCATCTCACGGCACAGCAAGTACCTAAACAGAAGAATAAAAAAACCTTTTCACTACTAATGGAGCAGATACAGTCAAGGCTAGCTGCAACTTTTCAAATTAAAAAAAAATAAAAAAAGAGGACCCATTTTCATGTAAAGGAAAACCCCCACTCCAGCTCTAACTCTGCACAGCCCAGATTCTCTTGCTGCTGGGGCACCTTGTTAGAGCCACTTCCTCTCCCTATATATCTCTCCACCTAGGGGATATGGTGGCCTTTGCATCCTGTTGGTTGGAGGATGGCAGCTCTCTTAGAGTGACTCTCTACCTTTAACATGAAGCAGCTGTGATTTTTCACCAAGGCCACCTTACATAGCCCAGAAAAGAGCTAGATGTGGACTCTTGTTGCTTGTTTTGCTCTTCTGTTCCTGGCTGTGTTATCCCTCACTACCTGGGCTTGCTCACTGCTTACAAACATGTGCTTTAAAAGTATCCCAAGCTCCAGTATGGAAGCTGGTGATGTATAGCATCTCCTAAGGAAAGATTTGCCTCTGTTCAAAAACCTTCCTGACCTCATGACTGAAGAAGAACAAAATAATGTATTAACAAAAACATGGTTCACTGCCAAAGAAAAGGAGTTCCTGTAAGGACTGAAACAATAAATCTCCTCTGTACTGAACTCCCAGAGGGAGTATGTTTTGTTTCCTCCTGTTCTTTATCAAAGTCCCCAAAATAAGCAGGAATGGGCAGTGAGCAGGCACAGTCACCACACACCTTTTTCCATGGAGTAATTAAGGCCTGCCTCAGAGTGAGAGCACTCCCTGCCCAGCTGCATAAGGGAGAGCTGACACAACTGCCACCACTACCACCAAGCATGAAGCTCCTGGGGACTGCCTTCTTTTTCCTTGCTGTACTCTGTGTTTGCACTGTAGGAGGTAAGTTCTTTGGCTTTTTTGCATAAACTTGTCAAATCTCTCGGGTGGTTTGTGAACAAAAGCTTAGCAGTCAGTTGCTGGGTGCTTTTTCTTTTTTCATTTCTACTGTAGTGATTGAAAGACTGTGTGTTGGAGGAGAAGGTACTAACTGGCAGCTGAGTTATATGTGTTCTGTGAGAAACTTTCCTGCCATTGTATTTTTGTGACAGCTTTCTTTCTAAGTGTCATGAAGCTCCTAAATCTGAGAGGAGTCAAAAGCAGGGGTGTATTTACAAAAGTTCTCAGTTCTGTTTTTCTTCTACATGTTAAAGCATTTTTGTGCAAAGATGGCTTTAAGGGGGGAAGTTGAAATGTCTGAAAGATTTTGCAATTTTTGCTCTTGCAAATTAGATCCATACTGATAGATTTCCCTGGCACTATGCCAGCAATAAGTTTGCCCAAGAATGTCTCTCAGAAATTATCTTAGTTTTGGCCCCAAAAATATAGGGGCTTACAACACTTACCAAGTGTCAGGTAATGAGGGATGCAAGCCTTGGGGTCATACTGGTTACTGGGTGCAATATCTTTTCAATATGGTTCTTAACTGCACAGATTTAATATAACTTCTGGTGTTCAGGTGGTCACTGAACTGATGTTTTCAGTATTCTTCAGCTTGAAAGGTCGTGCTTTTGAAATGGAATAAACTAGTAAAACCTGAAAGGGTGGAGGAACTGCAACAAAGGCCAGAGTCTATCATCACCTTTGTCAAAAGGATACATTTGAAGTAAAATCTGCCTTTTATCTGTACTTTCACTTCCCATCTCTCTGGGCTAAAACTTCCACAAATGCCTATGGATCGCAGGAAAAGGATCTATTAACCAGAACTTAAAAACTTGGTAGTACTAGATTAACTGATTTAAAATAAGTTAATCAACTTTTGCTCAGGTTATGTGTTGAAATCTAGTCTTTTGTGGTGTATCTTTTGCTATTATTTGGTCTCATTGCTGTTAGGAAAACAGATCAATAAAGGAGATTAAAAATAAGCCTGTGCCACAGAAAGAGCTGCTTTTAAAATTATGTTAAGTAAGTACAAGCCCCAAAAGTCTGTGTTGAAATACTATTTATTCTCTGTCTGCTACTCCTAGTAAAAATAGTCTTCCTGTCATTGTCAAAGCTTTAATTTCACAATTTCTGAAAAGCAAAGTGGAGTTGCATCAAAAAGAGCATATTTAACACAACAGTCCATAAAGCTTACCAGAAAGCAACATGCAAAGGTGGGAGGAATCCTGCTAATTTTGTACAATCCTTTCCTAAAAAAGGATTTTCCCTCCTCTGCATGATATGAACGTGGCAGAACCGATGACAGTGAATAAGCAGATTTTATATATGATACATTTGTTCTGAACAATCTTGGTTCTGTAAAAACAGGGAAAAAACATATTTTTAACACCTAATTGCAAGGTAGATGTGGTTGTGAAATTCTGTTGGTAAATTCACATTAGAAAATTAAGAATATCTATGGGGAAATTTGAAGTATATCTTTATCTAACTTGTGAAAGTAAAGTTACATGCTCTGGTCAAGCTTGCTTCAGGTAGCCCCATGCATCAACCTGTTAAGAGAGAAGTGGCTTTGTTGTCTGTTGTGCAAAGATGGACCAAAATATTTGGATTTCCACTTTTTGTGATCTCCAAAGTGCTCTGCTCATCTGGACTGTAACAGCAGAATTTTGTAACCTAAAGCTGGGAAGTGATGGTGAGGAGACTCACACCAGTCTCCCTTGTGCTCAGTCTCCCTTTTTTGAACATTGGAGACAGCAACAAGACTTTCCTCCAGCTGTTTTTAGTACTTTAAAATGACGATCACTAATCTTTAGAGAAGGTCAAATCACACCCTGCTGTTTTAATGCTCCCTCCTCCAGGTTTTGGAGTAGTTTGCCTTCAAAGCTCACAAAGACAAGTGCGTGGGCTTACGACTTTTTCATGTGCTACACACAAGGTGCTTGTCTGTGTGTCTTTTGTATATCATACAGGAGTGGTCTGGGACATTTCCACTGTGGTTAGTAAAGAACATACCTGGTCTACTGTGGGGCTTCCAAATTTCATGCTTTGTCTTCAGCTGTATGCTCATACTGCTTTTCTATGCAATTATCTAATTTGTCTTGGGATCTTTCATTGTCAGAAGCCCCTAATGTTTTGGTGGAGTCTGCCATCTGTCAGCACATCACTAGAGGCTCAGTTATGTACAGATATGGAGATTGATAGCCTCCTGACAACTTGTTCCTCCTGCTTAGACTTTTCTCAACCCTCTGGGAGTTAAATGATGTGCTTAAAACAGGAGTTCCTTCATGCTCATCTCAAGGTGTTCAGTTCTCCTGGCATATTGCCCTTTATTCTTATATGTTCCAAAATGTAGCTCAATAAAAATGCTTTCTAGATTGGTTCATAGCATTTTCAGCTTTAAACCGGCACAACTGGAATGTGTCAAAAAATGCAATGTCAAATTCAACTTTTCACCACAAATAATCAAATATAAATGCTCTTGAGTCTGCCTTAGGATGTATTTACTTTAAAAATGTGTAAAGATGAACTTTTTTTCTTCTAAAAGATGAGAGGAGAAGCCTTGGCATGTGCTTATAATGCAAGTGCTTAGATGTTGCATCTTCCTGTGCTTTGGTCTTGGAATACAGCGTGGCTGTAGCTGCACAGCAAACATCCTCCACTAAGTGCTGGTAGCACAGCCCTGCATCCTTCTCACACGGGCTCCCAGGCTGCTTTCTTGCAGAAATGATGGCAGAGGACAGTGGGCTGTGCTTCTTCTGGCATCGGGCTGGACGTGTCCAGGTTGTGCACCTGAGCAGAGGAGCTGGAATGAGTCACCTTGCATTGGACACATCCAGGGAAAGGGTGTTCATGCCCAATTGCTGACCCCTGTTGACAGCCAGAAGCAGCTTTATCTGAGTGCTCTGTCAAAGCTGGTGGCACTACAAAGAAACAAGGGTGGTTTTCCTTTTTTGAAAGGTAGGAGCAAATCTTCGCATTGAGACTTTGGTTCAAATGCTCCTGAAGTAATTTGGAGCTGTTCCATTTCACTGTGGATCAAACCTAAAATACAAGTTTCCCAGCCCCATTCCTCATTAAGGAGATGCTGGGTAGCTTCCCAAGCCTACAGCACAGCTGATTAATCCCAACTCCCAGGCTGATAGCTCAAGAAAAGTTCCACTAAGCCAGGGTTCCTGTAGTGATTATACACATTTGCAGCTGTCTGAATGCTGCTCTTGTTGATGTAAATTAGAGGAGATGGGTAGCCTTTTCCTTTTCCATCTTCTCTGCTCTCCACTCACAAGCCTTCCAAGTACTTTGAAAACTAAGTTTTAAAATTGAATACTAACTGAGCTGTTTTGAGCAGTGAAAGTTTTTGAGAATGGTCTCCCCTCACTCTGAGTTATTATTCATGTTTGTTCTCTGGACAACGAGCAACCAGCATGTCAGAGTTGGATCATTGTCTTATTTCTGAAAATTTGAGAAATGTGAATAGGCTTTGGATAGACTTTCTCACACCTTTAACTTGCTTGAGCCAAAACTTTGGATGTCTTGAGAATTTGCCTGTTGTGAAAAAAAAAATTGTATTTGGTGCTTTCACTGTTTCTAGCAGTTAGCCAAGATTAAAAATCAAATTATAGTGCTGGAGCTTATGATAGCCTTTAATGGAATATTGAATTTTTACTCCTGTGCTGATTTTTTTTGTTGGTTTTTTGGTTTTTTTTTTCCCTGCTGCCACATTTCTTTCATTCATTAAATCCTTTGCACATTGGGGCAGTTTTTGCCTAACGGATTTTAAAGGTTTATTTATTACTGGACAGAAGAAAACTGTATGTTGTATTCCCAAACCTGAAAGCAAGTTTCCTGCATATACTGAGGCTAGAAGCAGATGGCGTGATACCTGCTTGGTTATGATTTACAGCCAAAATAAATGGAAACTGAATATGAAGGGCAAGTTGCCTACAGCATTCAACTCCAAACCTGGGAATACATAATTCTGTATAACATGCCCAAAATTTGGTTATCTCTTCTCAAAATTTACCAGAATGTTTTCTCTTTTCTTTAGCTGAATCTTTTTATCTGTATTCAAACCTAGGGTTCTTATTAATCTTTACTAGTTTATAAATTAGGAAAAAAGATCTGATGAGATTTGGTTTGGTTTTGTGGGGTTTTTTTTCCTAAATAGGTAAGTACCTTCAATTTGGACTCGGATTGTTAATATGTGTGGGAAAACCTGCTAAAGTACTTGAACTTTTTTTATTCATACTGAAAAAGTACAAATTAAAAATTATCTTTAAGAAACTCTTAACCTTGGGATGGGAATACTTTTAACTGGTACTATTTGATAGCCAGACTACGTTCAAGATGTAAAATCTCATAGAAAACCATCATTTTTATTTATGGCCCTTATGAAGGTGGGGAAAGGGTGGTGTTGTTTGTAATTTTTGCTGCAGCTGTTCAAGGAAGACTCCTTAATGGGTTTATTTTGCAATTCTGTAAACAGAGAGACAAAGTTGGATTTGTATTTAGCAAGTGTTATTTTCAAATACAAGTCAAGAATTAAAGGCCTGGCTTCTTTAGAAGACAAACATCTACTTTTGGTTTCCACTAGAACTCTAAAAATGGGTTTCTCTATTAAAATAGGTTTCCCTTTAAAACAGAAGGGAAAACCCTTCTGATTTTCACTATGTCCTGCCCTGCAAGTCACTGTCCTTGTTCCAACAGCTGACATATCAGGTAGCAACACCCTGGCACTCCTCTCGTGATGATGGATCATTGGACACCCTAACAGTGGCATGTGGTGTCAGCCAGCCCTACCTGCAATTGGAAAAGGGGTTTGGCATGATTTAATATGATGTTATGTCCACGCTGTGCCTTCTGGCCCTACCTCCCCATGCAAGAAGTGAGCTGATGATCACTTGCTGATATGATGACTTGGAATAAAATTCAGCAAGTGTGATCTGCTGGGGTTTTGTACAAAGGGGTAGGAAGCCCTCTGCTGCCACCCACACATGAACTACAGGCAGGTCTGGAAGGGTCCAAATTAATTTCAAAATACTTTTTTTCTGCAGTCAGACTAGCTAACAACCCCGTTCAGGCCATACTAACTTGCTGATGTTCCAAAGGTTATGTTTTAAACTAAGAACAGGGCAAGGATTCTCTGACTGCTTTTATGTGGAAAGTGGATGCTTGCCTTTGGTACAAGTGCAAATTCTGTCCTGTTTATCAGATCAGAGTAGTTTTACAACAATTTTCAATCCCCCCTTTTTTTTTTCAATGGCAGTAATGTGCTTCTGGGTGTTAGTTGCATGTTGCAGATCGCAATTCATCTCAAGTTTCTGAAACCACAGAGCAAGTGGCACATAATTTTGCATCACTTTTATCTGTTATAACCATTCTGCCTTGTCTTATCACTCTGACAAAATTATGTGTTTTGCTGGGATAGGAGCACCACACCAGCCTTGCTGCCTGAAGATTTTTACAAGATAAGTAATCATTCTAAAAATCACATTCAGTTTGTCTTAATGGTGTGATTTCTCAGCCTGGTGCTTGGTTTAAGGAGTGTCAGTGTAACTTTAGGGTTAAATCAGTTAATATGATGATATTAATAAAATGTTTATACTTCCTGCAGATTTCTTCTTTCATAATCTTTAGCAGGAGATAAATGTTGGTTTTGGGTTTAAGAAATTTAGTTATTGAAGCAACAACTGATAAGAACGGCAAAAGCTTTGGATTTTAGTTGGTCTGGGGAAAACAGTGCCAGGAGATTTACTAACCTTCCTGGCCAATTTGCATTATTTTCCTCTGTAAAGAACTTACTTGTTGAGATGTCTTTCCATTGAATATTAATTGCTTGAAGTGATCAGAATCCCATATATTCCTTAATTTTTTACTACTTTTCCTACTTTTTTTCATGCTCAGCATTGAGCCTAAGGTCTTATTTGAAATACAGTGTTGATGACCTTCTCAACATTATTATATGGGTGCTATCCCATTGTGAGCATAGCCTGAAATAATCTTTCCTAGACAGATGAATTATTCCTCCTCACCTCAGCATGGGTTATATAGCACAGCAATACAGATGATGTAAATATAGGTGTTTGCAAACTCATTCAAAGGTTATAGAAACAAAAATATCACCAAGTATTTCTAGACAAGATGGCAAAAAAAGGGGATGATTACTCTGCAAAGAAATGTGAAATTCAAATATTTTCCACCCAAATTCCTGGTCTCATGTCCAGTAGAGAGGGACAGCTTTTGACATGATACATGACTAATGCTCCCATAGCAATTCAAAGTCCACAAAAGCAAAAATTCGGAGGTTTTCTTTACCCAGGAATTCTAGACAGTCTGAAGTTCCTGTCAAGTTGTCAAATCTCATCTACCCCTAACTCCTACAGGTGTTCATAAAGTCAGAAATCTGTAGTGTATTGAAGGAAGTGTTTGGGACCAGTGTGCAGTTCCATTGTTGTTACTCATTCTTGCACAAGACCGTCAAAATCTCTTTCTGAAAACTACTGAATTCCTTGAATTATGGAGCTTTCTGGATATTCTGTTTTGACTCAGATCGCACAACCCTTGGAAGTTGTAGCTACACCAAAGGCTGGCTGCCCAGACAGGCTCTTCCAGCACAGCAATCTTAGGTTCTCTTTAGGAAAGTTTTTACTTATAAGAGTAGTTTATAAATATATTTGCTGTTATTCTGAAGACAGCAAGTGTATGTAAGAAATTGTTGGGCTTGCAACAACTCACTAGTTTCCAACATGCAACAACAACAACAAAAAAGGACTTAACTTGAGATCTATCCCAAATAACCCAGTCCCTGAAATGCTGAAGGGAAGGACACGTTCTAGAGGCAAAAATTCCTCCCAGTACACAGCGGTTTTTTGGTTCTCTGCACATTTTATCCTGTCTAGTTCAAATGGCTCCAGAGAATTCCACTGTTTTTTCGAGCCATTTCCTGTGCTAATGGAGTCATGTGGCTGGCATGTCTTAATGCTCTTGAATTTAGGTGATCTGGTGCACAATTTATCTTGCTGGCTTAGAGATGCTTTCTTGTAGTGCACAGTCTGCTTCTTCCCTGATTGCTTTCATCTTGCATTTCCATGAGCTAGCAGAAACTGCTGCTTCCAGATGCAAAATGGAAAGTGGGGATTGATCATTCAAGGGAGAAAAGGTTGGTGTAGGAATGGAACAACTTATTCACAATTGTAATTGTAACAGTTGTAATTATCATGGGGAATACATTTGCTCTAATTGCCAATAAAAATATGAGGGATGTCGATAGCTTTTCACCAGCATGATGGGATCAGCTCCCAGCTCACCACAGCTTCCCAGTGCACTGACTGGGAGCTGGGATTTTGACAGGCATGAGCATCCTGAAAGTGGGCCACTCTGTTACACTAGGAAGCTGCTTTTCAGCATGGCTAAGGCAACAGATCCCACTGGTGTTTGATAGGTTAAGTCCTCAGAGTCCACTGACACTCTGTTTCAAGTGTTCTTTGTAGTAACTACTTCTGTTTTTAAATAGTTCCCTTACATAAGGCTTGTGGAAGAGAGTTTCAGTTTTGCACCTGTTCTTAGCAGTTGTATCAGATTGGTAAGAATCAGAATTACGCTAGTATTCAATCAGCTTGGCAAGATAGAGATGAGGAGGCCTTCATCAGCTGTATGTGCCAATTGGAGAAATTAGGTATTTTCAAAGTCTACCCTTCATCCTTGCATATAAAGTAACTCCAGTGCGCCTGTAGTGCACTCAGGGCTTGCAAAGCCCATTTGGGTTCTTCCCTCTGGGATATTCTGTACCATTTAACCTTTGTTCTAGGCAGTGTGGAAAAGATGGAGAGTCTCAGTGGACCATTGATCATGGAATTACATTAATTATGGAAGCAATTTACAGTGTTTCCACAGAGTTTTCTGACAGGAACTGCTTTTTGATGTTCCAGAGGCTTTCAGAGCTTTGTCAGGAACAGAGTGGCATGGGCAGGTGTGGCTAAAATGGGTGTCTAGGCTGATCCCGGATGTTCTAAAAATAAATACATCATAGCAGACACTGCAGTGACCCTTTCCTGAATTATACAATTAGTCATGCTGCTGGAGATGCACTTGGGTCACAAGCATAGCACAAAGCTATATGACTTTCCTCCTTGGAAAGGAGAGCTACTGACTGACCTGGGCTCAGCTTCCGCTCTGGCTCTTTTGTATCTGCCCTTCCCAAACGTGCTCTTTCATGGGAAACAAAAATAGGCTTGCAAATAGCACGTTAAGGAAAAAGCATTGTAAGCATTACAGTTTTCTCTCTGCCTTCTGGGTGGGGGTGGCTTGCACCAACGCTCTTATTCCTTCCTGTTGCAAGGAAATGGGCTCTCCTTTATTTCTTTTTCTTCTCCTGCTCAGCAATGCACAATATGTATAAAGCTTCTAATACAAAATCACACCCACTAAGGACATTTTTCAAATTTATTTAGCTTGACTATCAGACAAGGGTGAGGGGGGTGTCAGTTCATTTTCTAAACTCTAATAGAGTGCTTGGAAACTCCTATCTTTTATCTTACACATGGACAAACAAATATATCACAATCAAAGGGTGGCAGTCTGGTGATTTAAATAGCTTTAAAGGGTTTAATTAAAACCTATTAAATAGTTTTAACAGGTTTAAATAAAGAGAAGTGCAGAGCTTGGATCCTTCATTCAAGGCAGTCTGGAGTGCTGATGAACATGCTGAGTATGTTTATTGTTCTATGGAGTGCAAACAATGTACTCATCCCTCTGTAGTACAAAGTAATAGAGATATCCACCAAGCTTCACGTGAGCAGAAGGCACACTGAGAAAGCTTGTGATTAAAAGCCTTTGATAGGGAGTTTGCATTTCTTCTAAGGCAATTTAAAACCCCTTAAAATTGGCTCTTTGAATGCCCAGATTTCTACGTCCACGCATGCAGAGAGGCAAATCATGCTGTGCTTGGGTTGTTTCAAATGCTCAGTAACACAGGGCACTCATCCAACGTTTCTCATTAATGTTTTGAGGAGGGGAGCCCCTCTGAGGCTGTTCCTTGGGAGTTGCCTTGTCAATATTTCTCTGTGCAGCAGGTCCCTAAGCAGGAGCTGTTTGCTGGATGCAGTGGGAGCCTTTTGCCTGGAAATTGCTAATTCCCAGCAGCTCTTTACTAGTGTTTAGTGTTGGGTCATGTTAGCCCCACGCCTGCATGAGCAGAAGGAGGTCTGGGGCAGTGCTGGCACCAAAGCTGCGTTTCCTGCCTTCTCTCTGTTCCCTGCTGGAAAAACTGTGGCAGCTACCTCCCTTTCCTTCCTCCCCTCAGCTCTTGCTGCTGGCTGCCTCCAGCCCACCCAGTTTATGTTTCCTCTGCAGAAACCAAATCCCACATTGCTCCAATTGCCGCTGCTCATTCCCATGCCATGCAGGAGGATCCCAGTCCCTGTCTCCTTATCCAGCTATGGGCCTTTACATTTATTCTTCCTCTTCCCTCATTCACCTGTTTTCAGGTGCTTTTGCCTTTTGCAGGGGGAGTATTATGTGTCTCTAGCCCAGGAGCTTCATCTTCCTGCCTTTGTGTCTTCCCCCATGCTCATGCCTGTAAGTTTTTCCCACCCTTTTGCAGCAGGCTGTCTCTGTCGTGGGACACCAGCCTGCAAACCAGGACCAGCAGCTACCGAGAAGTAGAAAGTTGACCTTAAATGTAAGAACTCCAAATGTAGGATTTGTATAGTATGTTTTTGGTTTGTTGCTGAAGAGAGACGTGACTGAAAGGAAGGTAACAGCTTGGCAAACCGGAGGTGGTTTCCCACCTCCCTAGGCTGCGGGAATCACAGGCTTCCAGCTGGTTGGCATCAGGCAGCAAAGGATGTGGCCCTTCTCCCTGCCTTATGGTTTTAGCATTGCCTGTAGTATCTAAATACACCTCACAGGGGTTCACCTTAAACATGGCCAGTGTAACTTTGTTCAGGGCCTGCGCTGTCCTTCTAGCTGCCAATGTAAGAATTTCACAGTGGAGAAAATCCTGACGTGGAAAATGGCTTATGCTGCAGGAGGCTGTGTTAAGAGGTTTTGCAGCAGTGCAAAACATTGTGAGACCAGGCTGGAAAAACACTTTGCAGTTCTGACTTTTGATGATAGTGAAGTGGCAGTGACCCAGCATGAGGCTGTTACTGGGAACACAGCTTTCCTTTCACCAGGGGCTGTCACAGCTTGAGTGGTTGTGTGCAGGTCCTGTTACCGGCACATCTGAATGTGTGTGTGAGGCGTGCCATGCTTTGAGTATTACTTTGCTTGCTAAAGAAATATGGAAACACAAAGGTTGTGGGGGTTTTTTTGAGTTTGCTTCAAATTTATGAAGTTTGCAAATGGGTTTGTTTAACTTAATATCCTTCACTACACACTTATCGGCTGTGTCAGCTTTGGCCATTCACAGGATTACATCAGAACTTTGGTTCCCATTTAAAGTCTAGTTTATGTGACTATAGAAGAAAAGCCTTAAGTATGACTCCTTAAGGATTAAATACTAGAAACTATTAAATACTAGTAACAGTATTACTTCTATAAGATTAATTCTTTCACAAAAAAAAAAAAAATATCCTGGGGGCGTGGGTTTATTCCCTTTTTCCTAAAAATTTATTTCTGGAGTGTTTCATTAGTAGATTTTTTTATTTTTGATCTTCAAATAGCAAGAAAGAGGTTGATGGTTTCAAACAACACTGTTAAAATTGGGGGGCGTCCTCTTCTAACAGTACATCTAACAGTACATCCATATTTTCTTGGATAATGTATGAACCTTTACACAAAACACACTGCAAAAATAAAAATAAATTTGTCTCAAGGTTTAGGGTAAATGGTCATGCACTGAAAAAAAAAGACAAATGAGTAGAGAAAACAGAAACAAGAGAAGTGCAAGGACTGTACTGGGCCTGGGGAAAGATCAGATAAGAAAATGTAGAGATGAAGCAGCATTAAATGAAAAAGAATATGTAACAAAGAGAGTTCCAGGTAAGAGTAAACAAGTTGTGTCAGGCAGAAGCTATTTCTTGAGAACTCTGTCAGGCATTGTCAGGCAGCAGCTATTTCTTGAGAACTCTGAGTTCCCAGATCAGCAGCAGATTTTCTTACAAGGACAGCTATCGCTTTCTCAAAAAAGGACAATTAGGGGTTTTTTATGAACTATACATCTTTACACAAGTAATGTTGGAACAGTGGTTCCAGGAGACTATTTCATGGTCATGAGGGCTGGCAGAATTATCATGGGCTAGAAAGAGATCACTATTTATTCCTGATGCTGTAGAAAAACAGAAATCAAAAAAGCAAGTTTGACTTGTCCATGACTTGTGCGTAGTTGCAAAGGTCAAGGGTCACACAAAGAAATCGTAATATAGCATCCTAAAAGAGAGTAGGTTTAGATTAGGTATTAGGAAGAAATTTTTTACTAGAATTAGAGTAGGATTAGTTAGGGTAGTGAGGTACTGGAACAGGTTGCCCAGAAAGCTGTGGATGCTTTTTCCCTGCACGTGTTCAAGACCAGACTGGATGAGCTCTGAGCAAACTGGTCTAGTGGAAGATGTCCCTGTCAACAGGAAGGGGATTTGACCTAGATGATCTTTAAGATCCCTTCCAACCCAAACCATTCTGTGATTCTATGATAATATGTAATAGACAAACACAATATAAACACCTGTAGATTCTGCTTTATAACCTTGAAACAAGGAATTATCGTGTGCAGGTTCCCTCAGGACGCCTCTTTGGTAATAGTTCCCAGGTACTGCCTATAGAGCGTTGGTCAGGTTTTGAGTGGGAATATATTACATCCTCATCAGCAAAATGGTTAAAACACCAGCTTCTGGCTATTATGCCAACAGTTTGATACAGACACTGAAATACCTGCAGAGTTTATAGTCCAAATTTCCCTTGTCCATTACCTCTCATTCAAACTTCAGTGGACATAAGTTTATTCCTTTGTGTTGGCTGCAGCTACTCACCTACTGACTGCTGTTGTGCCTTCCATTAATCCTTCCCTCTTTAGGCTGAAGAAATGCAATTGTAATCCTTCCTGAGAGATCATTTTAGACTCTTGATGATTTTTATGGTTCTCCTCTAACTACCCACCACCAGGAATCCACATCCTTCTTAACATGCTTCTGAAGGTGGACCAAGTACTTCATCTGAATTAAAGGATTTTAGCTATATATTTTGTCTATCTAGTGTGATGTCAAGTGAAAGAAATGTCAAACAGATGATTCCAATTGTTATCTGTAACCATAGTGACATAAAAAAAATCATAGAAATCATAACAATAATTTCTTTTCAAAGTTAGATATTGATGCCAAACCAGACAGTAATTAAATTCAGTAATGCATGTAAATAATCAATATATACTTTGAACAATCTATTAATCTTTAAAAATGTTTTGCTTTGGCATTCAGTTTTGTATTATATGTTTCATGTGATGTTTTGAACTTTATGGTTTGTAACCTGTGGTATCCTGTAGGGTATAAACAGAAGTACTGCTATAATAACACGCAATTGTTCCTTTTTTATTTTTCTGTCCTGCTTATAACAATAACAGGCACCTAATTAGCACAAGGTCAGAATATGTTTGTCTTTCCAGTGTAAAGGTAAAAATAATGAGAGAGAGAGAGAAAAGGTTATGAGAATTCCAAGCTCAGATCTTAGAGACTGAAGCCTACATCAAAAGCTGCAGTCTGAGGACAACTGTGGCCATTAGTCAGTTCTGTCTAAATTCAAGGATTCCTTCTGAATTTAAAAGAGCAAAGGAAGTTTAGTGTTTCAGTTCATCCATTTTGAATATGAAGACCAATGCTTTAATTTTAGAACAAATATACCGTTTAAATCCAACCTAGAAAAGACAATAAATGGAAATTCTGTGAACCTAAAAAAAACCCAAACAAGTCACAACAGTTACTCTCTTTTCGGTTTGGTCATGTGGCCATGTTCTTGGATCACTTCTTAATTCCTTCGTATTTTTCCCTGTGACACTGTGTTACTTTCACTAGACCTTTCTTCCCTTCTCTTATTCCTCTCTTGTTATGTTTCTCCCAGTCTGGATTTCCTCTTGCCTTATTATCTGCTTTTTTTTCTTTTTGGATTGTACTACCACCAGCATTCCCCCTTTACTCAGCACACTGTTTTGTCTGAGAGCCTTTTAGCTCCACGTGTGTTCTCCAGACACGAGGCTGCTGCATCATGGATCTCCCAAGCTCTTTGAGCTGGGTTTATTCCCAGCAAACACAGCAAATGGCAGTGGTTTCTTTGTGGGAACAATTGCTGAGTAGATTTTGGCTGCTCCTACGTCAGGGTACATCCATGTGTTCTTGTATCAAAGAGATCACTGCATTCAAATTTGCTGAAAAAACAGGGAATTGTAACATAGCTGTCCATCATCTGGAGCAGTAGCCAACCTGACATGAGCAGAAAAATAAGGATTTCTGTCCCTCTCTTTGTCTATCAGCAATCTCTAATGGTGAAAATTCTTTATAATATTTTGATCTCTTACTTTTATCCCCCATAGGATTCTCCTTCATTACAATTTAACATTGCAAATAAGAGCGTAATAAGCCACCAGTTCTATATCTTTTAATCAAAGAGTTCCCCCCACAATCCTGTCAAGTTTTAAACATTTTTGCATGATATTTTCCACTTATTTTTTAAGTATACTTAATTATTCACCATTTTAAGAAAACTATTAATTCATAAAACTCTATTGTTCTCTGTTAATTGAATTTACCTTAGTTTATCTCTAAGCTGTGATAAAATCAACAAATAGTGAGTCATAATAAAACTGTGGCTTATGTTCAATTTTTTTTTTTTTTTAGTCTTGAGGAAACCTTGGCCTATCAACATGGTTATTAAATGGAACACCTTTAAAAGATGAATAGTCTAAGTATTGCAATGAACTTCCTACAAAATCATGCTAAATTAGAGAAGGAGTTAGTTTTGGGAAGAGTGAGTTTGGGAATGAGCTGGTTGGCCAGCTAGTACATGGCAGCTACTGAGATATGTTAAAACAAAACCATATGAAATGTAGGCACTGTTGAAAAAACATTCTGTTCTAGTGCTGTGGCCTTGTGGTGTGGGGGATTACAGGAGCTTTGTCAGCAGCACATAATGAGAATGAGGAGAGGGGAAAATACTTGCCACTTAGGGAAACAAGATTGCCTTTAGGTCTCTATGGATAAAATTTGTTTTCCAAGTATTTCAGGTGTGGGCTATGAAGCATTACTCTGGGTAACCAAATGGCAAGAAAACCTGTTTTTAAAATGCAGCGTGCATGAGTCTGTGCACGGTGTGACTGTGTCCCTGTGTTCTGGGGAGCGGAGCTAGGACAGCAGCAGGCCTATAGGGGACTCATTTAATTTTATATAGGATATGCCCATGTCAAACTGGGCCAGCATATGCTATGACAAGGCATTAAGGAGGCAACAGCAACACCTAGAAAAGGTGCCCAAGAAAGTGGGCTTCACTGGGAAGGGGCTAAGACCCCTTAGAAACATGCAGGTGCCAAGAGGGCTGATAACACACTGCTTGGAGGAGTTGTAAGGGCTCACCTGGCTAGACCTTAGTACAGAGCCTCTGCAATTGTATTCTGTTTGGGGTTTTTTTGCCAGGTTAGATCTGTGGCTCTTGCAGGCTTCGGGTGGTTCTCATGAAATGTTAATCAGAGTGCAGTACACTGAGCAAAGAGAACAAAACTGACTGTTCTTCCCTGTAGCCAAAAAAAGAGAGAATGCCAGAAGATATTACCATGAATGGAGTCACACAAGAATACTGACATGCTGTCCTGACTCAGTTTAGCATGTCTGTATTACAGCATGCTAATGCAGCCTGACAAGATGTCACGCTTCAAACCTGACAGCACATGGGGATTAGCCTGTGCCATTTTCCTCTCCCATTCAGTTACAGAGTTGATCTGTTCCTCCACAAATGTACCTTACTTGTCTCACAGCAGTCTAAAATGGTTGAGAAATGCCTGTTTCTGACTCAGTTCAGCTTTTTCACCCCCTTCAACACCCCCTAACTTCGTAGAAAAATATGAACACCGCAGCAATCTTTTTTGAAGCCAAAACACTTTTTGAGTTATGATGTTATAACCTTAGAGCACAGTTAGAGGAGAAAGAAATGATTTTGCTTTTTTGTTTCTTTTTTGGATGATTTATTTGTATTGTAATATTGAAAAGCCACCTACTAATGACCTTTCAAGACTGGCATCATTTATGGCAGTAAAACCCCAGTAGCTGGAGCACTGCATTTAGGGCAATGAGAAAAGTCAGTCCTTCAATGTGGTGCTTCTTGAGCCATGTTCTGGGAATTCTCCTCTTCCTCTCACATTTAGGGATCAAGGTGATGCTGAAAAGCCCTCCTGATGTGCTCATACGAGCCAGGGAGCTAGTACAATTTTGTTACTTCAAAGCAAGAAAAGGGCTGCTTACTCCTGTGGCCAGTTATTTTAGTTAATCCTAGAGGAACTTTACCCTGAAGACTCAGAGCAGCTGTGGTTGTATTCAAGGAGAGGAGGAGATAGCAAAACCCTCTTTAATTGTCTCCATTTCCCCCCTCCCAGCTAGTCTGGGAGACAGCAGTGGGAAAGGAGCATGCAGTCCAAGGTGGGAGGCAGCAGGAGATGTTCCCCATTACAGGATGTTTGGGCAAAATGAAGAGATTTAGACTATAACTTGAAAATGTTGGTAGCAGAGTTATATGATTTAGTTACTTCTGCTAGTAAGCTTCTGAACTTGATTTTCCAGGAAGGTCCATGCTGCTCTCTGCTATTATGACTATGTAGTGATAAATAGATCTGGAGGGTGCAGAAGTGATGTGATTCTTTCTGTGTTTCTTTCAGAAGATGACGGTCAAACCTCTGTCAAGCCAACTTCTTCTGCAGTAACATCAAAAGCTGGTAAGATTTCCAATTTGCTGTTATCTGGTGTTCTGAAAATCCTGTTTTCTTCCTAGCATTCAGCTTTTCCAACTTCTGGGAGAAATCAGGTGAATTATTTTGTACAAGGTGATCACAGAGCAATGTATTTACCTGAATCTCTTATGAAACTCTGTTGCAAATAAAAGATTGAAGTATCTTACTATGGAGACAGTTAATTTGAGCTGACTACATGTTTTGTTTCAGGTGAGAAAGGTTCTGTGAGCTCCTATGCTCTCAAGGAGTGGTTCAAGTGAGATCAGAGATTAATAAATTACCAAAGACTCCTAGTTCAAGAGGACTTAGCAGAGAAAAGATGTTAAAAGTCGGTGATTCTGGTCTGCATCTTTGACTTCCACATTCAGTTCTCTTTATTGTGCAGCTTTGTTATGAAAATGTCTGAAAAATCAATATTGGCCATATTTCAATCATGTGATTCCTTTAATAGTCTGAATGTTGAAGATTAATGCATCTAATAAGTTATACATGTATAAGAGAAGAGAACGTGGACACAGTATTCTATTTTTTGATAACTGGGGATACTGATGAGTCTGCTGTGGAGCTGAAAGCACTGAGGTTATGAAGTATACACTTGAAGTGCTAGTAATGGAGGTAGATGAGATGCAACCAGGTAAAATATACGTGTATTATGTTTGTTCCAGCAGAAGTTTTAGACCTATTCAAATTGTGTTGCAGTTTTTTTATGCAGTTCTCAAAACCTCTGATGTTTAAGTCTGCTTAAAAGACACTTGATAAACACCCAACACCTCACAGTGAATTCACTCTTTGAATGTTTCACTGACTTTTTTTCTTGCAGCTTTTTGTCATGGAAGAGAAAGTAGTGTTGATAGTTAAGCCCCTATGAGAAAAGCATTAGAAACCTGGTATGATTCTCAAGCAACTTGTGAGTGTGGAACAAGGTGGCCCATTCCTTGAGGCATTGCTATTCTAGGTGAACAGACAGAAAACTGAGAGCAGAGAAAGAAAGTATAAGTAATATTTCAAAAGTTCCAGTGTGAACATTGCATTTAGAAGTACTTAAGTCACATGAGAGAAAATTACATGGAGTGTGATGATTTATTCCTATTCTTCCATGTATGCCATCTATTAAAAATGCTAGAAGAGGTAGTATGTAGGTAGAGGTGGTAATTGTCAGGCATTTAGTTGAGCCTCTGTAGCTGACAGTAGCACTTCCTGCTTGCATTAGATCACAGAATAGAAAGCTGAACTCTTACATTGATTAGTTACGGGGTTTTTTAGCCCAGATTCCCTGGCTGTAATTTGGTAAGTCCATTCCTTTGAGCATGTGCTGGGGTAACATGCAGTACACCATCCATGCACAGCAAGACAAGGTGATTTAAACCTTGCTATTGCTTTAGTGATGTTTGGGCATCTCTGTTCCCATCTCTCCATACTGGCAGTGGCTGGGAAGAGATCCCTGCTTCCTGCAGGAGCCTTTTCCCCTCCCCTTAGCCTCCAAATCTCACTCTTCTTGAGGACAGAAGTAGGAGTCACCTTACAAAGGACACCTAGTTCACCCCAAGGAATATAATTTTCTAGAGAATTCTATTCAGATCACCCACAATGTCCTAAGCTTTACTGTACTCCAAGGAGGAGGGCCTGCTGGGTGCTCCTTTTTCTCCAGAAATCTGGGTGCACAGGAAGAAGGTCTAGGAAAGCTGGTCAATGAAGAAGACTCAAATGAGTTTCAAGGTGGGCAAGGCCAGGGAAAAATTGCCTAGACTAGTGGAGGCTGTTCCTCTTCAGTTCTGTACCTGTGATCTATAAGCTGTGTTCCCATGTATCACTCACCATTCTTTATGGTGATTTTACATCCCTCCTCCTGCTAAACAGGTATGCAGCAAAGTGCTGCTCAGAGGGGTAGTCCAGCAGCACAGTGAACCCATCCATCCACACCAGGCTCTGTTCCCCTCACTTCTTCCTTTGGAAGTCAAGCCAAACACGTCTGTATAACCCCCAAAGATCATGTGCCTCTCTTTTAGGGGCTGGCTGGAAGGTACACTTGCTGCCTTTCAGTAGGCAATTTCAGATTGTTCACAGGCCAAACCTCCCCTCTGAAACCAACCATGTGTACTTTGAATCCTCTTTCAAAATGTGTGGGTAATAAAGCTTTGTGAGGACCAGCCTTTAAACAGAAATTCACTGCCTTAGTAAGAGAACACAGCAAGAGGAATGTGAAGTTTATTTAGTCATGATAAAATAAATCCCTAATGATGTGAATGTCTTCCTTGCAGTAGTGGAACCTGTGGCTACAGCAACTTCACAAACAGCATCATCGGTGGCACCAGTGCTGACAACTACAGTCGGACCTACAAATGAAAACATCACAAGCAGTAAGTGTAAATCTCCAAGTTAATTGATGCTATTCTAGTGGTCATTGAGGAAATAAGGCAGCAGTGTCTCTTGGTTTGTCCCTCTTCTTTACAGGGAGTGTATTCTTTGGTGAAACCTTACAGGTATGTGCAGAAGCTTCCTTCTGATCAGGTTTAAAAGAAGCTCCAAGCTGTGCCTTCCAACTGCACTATCACGGGCTTGTCTGCAGTGGGACGACCCACCTATGGGACAGGGAGTAGCTTTCCCTGCAGTCAATGGGGTCCTGCCCCTGTTGATCTTGAATTTCAGTTAAATATCCTTTTGGTAATTTAAAATTAGTCTGCAAGCAGGGCAGTAGGTGTATTTTCTGTGTGTTTACACAATCGAGAAATAAATGGAATGTCTTTCCTGTGTCAGGCCCCACGTCGTCTTCACCTAGGGCTGCATCACAAACAACACAAGGTACAACAAAACAACCTCCAGCAGTGGCTTCAGCAGCAAGTACAAGTCTCAGCACAACAAACAGTGAGTGATGATTTCATTGAGCCATTTCTGAGTTATTCTGTGCTACATTTCTGTAAAACTCTGCAAAACAGTAAAAGGAGGTCAAAAAGAGTAGTTTGGTGGTTTGGGGAAGCAGAGCTATTCATCCTACCATATTATATATCTTTAATGAGGCTTGCCCTGGAATCCTCCACAAAGATTATTGTGCTTTTAATTTGTAATGGAGGTGATCTGAAGTCATTACATGGGATGTTCATTTCCCTGTAACAGCAAGAGATGTATTTGGAAGGGTTTTAATTTTTTACTTTCCTGTTTGTTAATTCTCACTCAGTATGAAATAAAAAATAAATTATTTTGTGCAATCAGAATGGTGTCAGAACAACACCCCTTTGTTTCTTATGTGTTACAATACTATGCTTATTATGTCTCATATTATTGCCATTCATAGTGCTGAAAGATAATTACTCTGCATCAATCTAAGGAGATACTTTTATTTCCCATAAATCTTCTGAATAACATGTGTGTTGGCCTGGAATATAAGATTGAATTTTAGGAAAAAAAATAATGAAAAACCCACAGAAACAAAACAAAACAAAACAACCACAAACAAACAACAAACCCCACAAAACACCCAAACTAAAACCCAACCAAATGAAAAATCAAACCCAAGTAGTGGGTTAATTTTAAAAAGTACAATAACATCCCAAAGGAAGTCAATAAACTTAAGATGAAATTCAGTTTCCCTATGATATGGAATGTAAATGTTTTCTTCAGTCTTCTGATGAACCAGATCTTTGGAACACTCACGTTTTTTATTTTTAAATGGCTAAAAAATTAAAATAAATACTCCAGATATTCACCTCAGCAGTCAGTGGTACACTCAGTGCACTCAGAATTGATGTTTACAGCATACTGAACTGTTACAAATTATTAGAATGTGACTTCTCTTCCCTTGGCTTATTTGTCTGAAAAGGTACCCCTGTGGAAGCTGTCTGCATGCTTTTTTTGTGCAAATTTTCCTTTATAAGACACCCCTCATGGACCCAAACCTGCAAAGCTTCCTGGAGAACTATTCCCCTTTCACCTCACTTTTATTTTCTACTGATGCAGCTTTCCCACTGTGTGTTGTTTAAGGAGTGATCTCATTGTCAGCCCAAAATCTTTGGGATTTTGGCTCAGCTTTTAAATGCCACTGTCAAAGAGTCACAGGATACACACAGCCTGGCCAATGCACGAGCTGCTCAAAGTGATACCAAAGCCCCAAAAAATCCCTTAAAACTTGCAATTGTGGCACTGCAGGCCTGCCAGAAGCCCACAGCATGGCACAGTGCATTACGGATGTAATTCCTGCTGCTTTCAGTTTGGCACACGTTCCTGGCTTGTGGCTACCGGAGCAGCACAGCCACCTGGAACTAAACCTTGGTGACAGGTAGAGCTCCTGGCAGGGGAAGGAAAGCTAATGAGGAAAGGCATGCCTGCCAGTGCAGCTTAGCTCCAGCCACTGCTCTGAGCTGAAAAAACGGTGCTGGAGGTGCCATGGGCCTGGGCAAGAAGCTTTCAGCAACGTGCTTCCTTTCCATTGCTCTTGAATTCTCTTCCCACCCAGCTGCTTGTGTTGTGATTTGGTTTTAAAACTCCTCATTTAAGCTAAGCCCTCCTCCCCCTACCCCAAACTTGTGGTAAAAAAATGCTTGGTAAATTAACCTAATAACAGGGCTCTCCTGCCTCTCAATCCCCTTCATAAGAAGGAAATCTGGGACAGCATGTCCAGGACATTGGGAGTGCCCTGAATTTAAAAAGAAAAAAATGTATCTTTTAATGCAAGAAGGTTACTTGGAAATATCTGTATGTGAAAACCAATTTTAGTGGGTTTTTAAAGACAAAAATTCTGGTCTACATTTCAAGAAAATCATAGCCTTGGCTTCAGCAGAAAGTGTGCTGGGGCACAAGGTGGTGGTGTTGGGACAGGGCGTGGCACCGGGGCTCTGTGTGTCTGGCCAGCCTTGCAGAAAACCCTCAGACTCCTCGGCCACCGTCCGGCTGCTGGCTACAGCCATCCACCCCAGCACGGGCACAGCAGGGTGTCCCCGGCTTCACTCACCGCATCTTCCCAGCCCCTGCCGGCGCCCCGGCAGCAGCACCGGGCTGCGAGAGAGAGCTGCACTCCCTGGAGCCAGCGCAGGCACAGCAGCACTCCTGCTCGCAAAATGGGCAGGAGAACAAAGCTGACTGCTGGCTCTTCTTCACCAGCACTTGTTTCTCCCCGTTACTGCGCTGGCTCTGTGAAACAGAGACAGAAATTGGTGGTGCCTTTATGACACTTCAAAATTTACTTTTGCTACACCTGATTATTAAATAATAATCAGTCAGCTCTGTCGTTTTGTAATGGAAGTCATCCCTTTCTCTGCTTCAATCCCTGCTGAAAGCTTCAGCAAATGATTGCATTCGCCAAGCTGAGATTTGACAGGGTTTCCTGTGTCTGCTGCAGTGTCTGTGGCTGCTGTCACCTTTTATTATAGATTCAGGATAAGCCCCCAGTGCTTCATACACTGAAATAATGCAAACATCTTTGTCCTTTATCTTTTTCAAGACTTCAGTGTTCTTTCCCTCTGCAGGCCACAAGTACAGTCTCTCCTGCTTGCCTTCCTGCCCTGTTTATTTTATTAGAAACGAACATTAGACTGGTCTCCTTAGCCTTCTTATTTATCAGTATAAGGTGTCAAATCCAAGAGCTTACATTAATCAGTGACTTTGCTTGTGTGGTTCAGGCCCTTAAAACAAGAATTGTAGGGTGTCGCACCACAGAAAATTGCATCTGCAATCAGGATTTCATATCCTGGGACACTTGAAGTTATCAAAGAGAATAAGAAATGAAATGCAACAAAAATTTCTGTTCTTCCTCCCTTGGGTATGGAACAAGCATCTTATGTAAGATCAGTATTCAAGGTGTTACATGACAAATTAGAGTGGATTTTTGACTATTATGTTTCTGAGTTATCTCATGCCACTGCTCTGGATGACGATACATTATGGTGCAGTGGTGTACTAAACATTAAAAAGTGATAAAGGGAAACAGTGGAGGATTTCTTTTTTTTTTTGATCAAACTACAGGTAGTGAAAAAGTAAATTTTACTTCAGGAATGCTACCAGAAAAGCATTCTTGTAACAAGCATTGCTCATTTTTCCTCAGTTTGTTAGCACATGCTCTAGGTAAACACTGGGTATAGTTGGCTGCTGAGACATTTTATGCAGAGAGAAGTTTTTAAATATGTATTTTAAAATACTTTGGGATTTTGCTTACCAGAAAACATAAAAGTTGCAGACAGCACATGCAATCAACTATGGATGTAAACATTAAAACTGAGACCTGTTTGGTTACCAATTTTCATTTTGGTTGCCAATTTTCATTCTTCTGAATGGGCAAAAATTTTATTGAGATTGCAACAACTGGATTTTTTGAACCTTTTGTTCACCCATTAATACAAATGGCTTTTCGGGCTACTGATTATGGGGGCAAGGCCTGTATGTGTGTTAAGGCTAAAAATACGAGCTCAAGGGAAAAGCTTTAGTCTTCCATTTAGAAAAGCTATTGTGCTGGTATTTTAATGTGGTTTGAGTGAAGTTGGTTTTGCCCCTTAAAAGTGTTTCCCCAATTGATTTATTGGTCAAGAAAGGTTTCAATGCACATAGAGATGTCTATATTCTTTGCAGAGCAGAGGGTATATGCAGGGTATTTGTGGGTTACTTGAAGCATCTTACAATGTCAAAACTAATTAGATAGCAGCTTACTGTAAAGAAAATTTAAAGAACTGTTGGGAAAAGCCAAAATGTATGCAGATTATATGTAGGTTAAGTAGAAAACCATGCTAAGATCGAATGAGGATATGTGTTGAATTCCATCTACTTAAAGAAAATGGTTTTCAAAGCATAGAGAGTAAGGAAATTCCTGAAGCTCAGACTTCAGCAGCTTTGCAGGGCAGCATCAGGTTCCCCGTTGTTGATTATCCCTCTGCCAAATACGTGTTAACACACTGCCATTTATCTTATCAAAATATCAGCAGGGAGAGCTGCATCACCACCAGAGAGTTCTGCTGCTGCAGCAATCATCCCCATTTGGACAGCTATTTTGCACTCCATACTACTTTACCATTTTTATTCATAATCAGCTGTTGACAACACACCCATGAACCGATGATGCGAGCGCTTTTGCAGCAGCAGCAGCAGCAGCCGCCCTTCTGCGTTCTGCTGCTTTTTCTGCAAGGCCAGGCCTCCCCCTGGCAGCGGGCAGGAATGTGCTGCAGCTGGCTGAGGCGAGGCGTGATGAATTACTGCAGCGATGTGTCAGCGGGGATGGCAGCACTGAGTCACCGCGCCCGCGCAGAGTCCCCCGCTGTCCCCGCGCCGCAGCGAGGGCTTGCGCTGCCTCCCGCCGCCGGGACCGAACTAAAGCTCGCACAGATATGAGTTATGGGATTTTCCGAAAAGGCGCATCTCTAGCAGGCGTTCTGTGCTGTTGAGTACGTGAGCAGTGGTTGGGTATGGATGCTTCTGTTCCCACAGGCTTTTGGTGCAGAAGCTCTCTCATCTGCTAAATGTGTTGGTGGTGGAGCCTGTGCTGCGCATTAGGCGTGAGGCTTGGATGCTGCTTAAAATCTGCTTCCAAGCCACAAGTCAGCAGAGAATTGGGTTGCTAGGATCTAATCTTGCAGTGGAATTAAGGGAGCCTTACCCTCCAGGTCGCGTTTTCCACCTTGGAAATGGTGAAAACTGGCACACGGATTTTTGTCCTGTAGCACATCTACTTTACCCCTTGACACTGTGAGCACTGAGCCTGTTCTGCAGTCTGGCAAAATAAATGCAACAAGCTTTATGCCAAGCCCCAGGTTAAGGTGTAAGTCATACTTGGTGCTACCAGGTATGAGAATCTCACCCAGACTAAATAAAAAAACAAAAAAATGGAAATGCCATCATCTCTCCCCTCCCAATCCCCTGCCAAGGCATATCCAGCACACAGCCCGTTCCTGAGAACAATCTGTTCTCACAGCTCCCAAACACAAGAGGAGCACCCGAGGCTGGGCTGCTGCCAGGACTGATAGGATGCATGGAACGAGTTATCCCAAAGGGAAAACAGCCCTCTGTGGGTTTACAGGGTAACTGGCTGCCTCCCTCCTGCCCTCTCCCACACACCTGATTGTTTCGCAGTGTTCACAAAGCATATTTGTATTTAAGTGTCTCTGCACTGTTATTCTGACTTATTTTTCATTTTCCCATGCAATCCTTTACTAACCTATGACAAGGGAGCCACAAGATGGTTGTTTTTACTGCTACAAGCCTGAGCATCTTGTAGGGAGACGGAGGTGCCTCAGGTTTTTGGGTTGTTTTTCCATTTTTAAAAGTCTATCTCAGATTAAAATTGAATTTATAAAATTTAAGTCTGAAACTATGACAATAAGAATAAAATGTGGAAAAAGTTTGCTTCTAAAGTTTGATTCAAAGCTTTCATGAAGAGAATGTAAGAATTGTTAACATTCTCATATCCTTGCACTATACCATAGTTAAAAATGAGGGAGAGGGGCTTTTTACACTCCTCTCTTCTGCAGGTTAGACTTGTATATTAAAGGGGTACAATGCTGAAGTTTCTGAAGGAAGGTGACATGAAATTCTGCTTCTCATCACTAGAATCCCAGTAAATATTTTAGGCATTTAAGTTGTTTTGCATGCCTCAACCTTGAGAGACACCATCTCTGGCTGCCCAGCTTCTCTCAGTTTCCAAAATTGTATGAATCCCCTGACTCCAGTGACTTTAGCTCATTCTTTCTTAGTTTATTGATTTTTGAAGCGTGCCTTTCTAAGGTACTGCACTCAATGAACAAGAGGGGAAGGGAAAGGCCAAGTTAAAGGTGTGTAGTTGCAGAATAGGGGGCTTTGGATTCTTTGAGGGACAAAACTGGTAATAAGTTTCTAGATAAAGTCTGTGATGAAGCATTCCTCAAGATTTACATACTGCATGTGTGTGATGCTGCTCGCTGTCTGAAACATGTCTTAAAGCTGTTTTAGTTCCAGCGTTTAAAATTCATATGAAGAGGCGCAGAAAACAGTTTACAGCTCAGTCACCTCTCTGATTTATATCAGACAGGAAGTATAAGGTTACTCTTGGGCACCTCTATGTTTTATTCAGTAGGCACTCTCTTGCCTCTTGTTCCTCTGAGGTTTGAGTACAGACATAGGAATTATGGGCAGTGCTGGAATATTGTAAATTATTTCTGGTCATTCAGTGACCTTCAGTTCCACGGGCTCAGGCTGTGTCCTGCACCATTTCCTTGGTCTCGCCTTAGCTCCAAGTCTTGTGACACAATAGCCTTGATCTCCTGTTGACTGAGAGGAGAAATAAGGCAATTTATTTCTCATACATTAATATTCAGGGATATATTATTTCCTAGGCCTTAATGGCACAGAATGAAATAATTAACTCTTTGTTTAATTGCAATCCTTAAACTTTATACAGTGTCACATTATGTGTCAGTTGTAGCTGAAGCTTGATTGATTGATTGAGTGATTGGAAATGTAGAGGGCAGTAAGTTGAGTTTCTCTCTTCTGCTCATGTTGCTTTTGGTGCAACATTGTCTAACTATTCTAGGGTCCCAGTTCAGAGCTCTGGATTGTCTTCTGGCACAGATATGAGGCTGTTTCTCTTGCTACCATATGCTTTGAAGGTACCTCAGCTGTGCCAGTAGTAACAATTCTGTAGGGATGGTTTGTTTGTTGAGAGGCAGTTGCCAGAACATATAGTGTTTTCTTAAGTCTTTTCTATGATGGTCAGATCATTTGTCTGGGGGATGGCTAAGGATCTAAGACAATACTTGTGCAGGTGCCTCTTACCTGAACATGTCTCTCATTTCCAGCTGCACAAGCAAGTGGAACACAATTGGCACAAAATGAGAGTTTGGATGCTGCATCTACTATGGGACAGTCCTTTTATTCTACAATCTCTCCAGAAAGAAAGACTTCTGCTTCTGCAACCTCAGGTAAGTCTTGAAAACATACACTTTCTCTATAGAAGCAGTTAAAAGGATGCAAGTAATTTTGAGTGTTTTCTACATTTGCTGTGCATTGTTCTGGAATGAGGACTGCATCTTCTTATTCATGCAGGATACACTGTGTCCATGTCATCTAGCCCTGAAGTTATGTTGAGTGATGGGTGGACTTCCAAACATTCAGTTGAGATACATGGTGTCATTACAGGAGGATATAAATTACAAGTGATAATAGTAATCTTCATATATGCTGTGTGAGGTCATTGTGTAGCATTGACTGTTAGAGGTTATCAAGATAAATTTCCTGCCAGCAAGGCAGAGGAGACAAAGGAGAAAACAGCTATAATTTTTGGAGTTATTAAAAAATCTAGAGAGAAATTTAATGCACATTACCAATTAAATGATGTTGTTCAAAGTACAGCATGATTGCATGCAAGATCAAAACTATATTAATTCTTCCCAATTCCAGTCTAGTTTTATGGTTTTCTGGGTGTGTTTTGGTGTATGCATTCACTGAGAAACCCTGGTGAATGTAGATGCCAGATCATCGGAATGATCATTTGTGATGCTTCTAGCTGGCTTAACTTTCCTAGGTTTTGAAGAACCACTTATTCGAGTTTCCTTAAGGTCTCTTGGGCCTTCACTTTATTTAGTACTTACTTTTAGCTACATGTGTGTAAATCCAACAAGGACACTGTCTTTGTTTGCATATCCCTATTATTAATAGTAATGTTTTACAGCCCCCAAGGGATACAAGACTGTTTTTGCAACCCCTGGATTGTGTTTGTGTGAGATAAGCACGTGTGTTTACTGTGATTTTTTTCCTCATAAAGGATGGGATTGGATATAAAAGTGGACTAATATCATGTGCTCACCTTGTACTGAAATGCTTAGAAGCATGCGAAAAGATTATAAGCATTTTAAGGAAGTCAAAGTCAAACTCAAGGCCACATGATTCAGAGAGAAGTCTTTGAAATTATTTCAATAAGCCTGTTCCACATAATGTATATACTGTGACCTGTGGTTACTTGACTTTCCTGTTAGGTTTCATGTCTTTTGGCAAATATAGGCATAGTCTGGAAACCTCACCATTGCTATACTGCAATAAAACAGTAAATTACAACATTTTTAATTAAAAGGTCTCTTGCTCAGGTAAATTCTCCAGGTTAATATTAAATTGTAATTCATATCTGAATATGTCTATTGAATTACCTGCTATGCTGTGTATACAATTACATTTTACACTTAAAATTTGTCAAGAAAGTTTTACAACCTTCCTGGTGTCTGTTTGCAAAAGTCATAATCTTACTCAGCTTACCCTGCTGTAAAACCAATAAATCTTCTTGAGCTCAGAGACTACCTAAGATGCCAGAACTATAATTGCATGGCTGAGACAGAAAGAACCCATCTATCCAGGGGCAGTCAGTCTAGGTATCATTGGCATAGCGAGTGCTCTGAGTTCCCATGAAACAGCCATTTCAAAATCACTTCTGCCTGCACCAGGATTTCCACACTATCACCTTTCCTGTCTCCTCACAGCACCAGCTCCTTGCTTCTTTCTTGAAGCTTGTATATGCAAAAATTCCCCTTTCTCACCCTGATATGGTAGGTAGCTTATGCCAAATGGTTAAGCCTTAGACCACCCTTGCTCCTTTATTCTCTGTATGTGTTAAAGGCTTAAAGGAAAAAAATGTCTTGGTTTCTTCTTAACAGATTTCTTCTCCTCTGTGCAATTGCTCAGGCCCAGGGGAAGCCATATGCTGCACCCTGATAACTTTAAGGCAATGCAAGTATGAAGCCAGTTGTTTCATCCTGTGCTGAGACTAGAGGAAATGCAACCTCTCTCACTGCCATTAGATTATTTATTTCTAGGTCTCCAGAAGTTCACATTCAGGGGCTGGATGCCTTCTGTTCACCAGAGCAGGGGCTGGTATATGCCAAGGCTGCGGCCCCTGGGGGATAGAATAGCTTGCAAACTGGAGGTATCTGAGCCATGTCTTCTGCGTGGGAGCTCAGAGGAAAACAAATTAATGTGAAATGGATCCAAACCAGAACATTTCTATTTCGTATGCCTGACCAAAATAATCCAGCTGGCTAAATATGTTTAGCTTTGAGACCATTTTCCATTTTTAAGAAAAAATGCCATTTTGGTGAAAGTTTCCTTTCTTGATGCCAAAAAAGAAGAAAGCACATTTTGCAGAGAAATTTCCAGTCAGCCATATCAAAAGATCAAGGTGTGGGAGGAGTGCTACAGAGAGCTGGAGAGTGACTGAGAGGAGTGGGGGAGCCTGGGAAAGAACATGTAGGAACATCAGAGAACAGTATTGCTGTATTAAAGGAGATTGAAAGCACCAGCCACAGAGGAGGTGCTGCATAGTGCTCACCCAGGCTAGAGGAGGCAGTGAGGAGTGTTATTAGCAAAGAGAGCAACCTGCATGCGTGCCATTGACACAGGCACTTCTTTAACTTTGGCTGTCGTGTAGAATATACCTCCCACTCCTTCTCCACCTCCACAGAGGATTGCTTGCTAATATTTAATTTTCTCCTTTTGTTTAATTAATGAAAAATTGGAGATTAGAGTCTAAATACATCTGAGAAACTGCAAGTATTGTGGCTTTTTATTCTTTGATCTAAACAACGAAAAAATCCATAAAGCAGTATGAGCTTAAGTTCACCCAGCAGGGTGGTAAGATTAAATGATCTATTATAATAAACTGTCAGATGAATCAACCTGCTTCATCTATTGATATCTTTATTGCACTCCTCCAATTATAAATCCTACTCACTTGATTCACAGGAGGCATCTCCCTAAGAAAAATTTTTATGAGTAAGACTAGTAGGGTTTGACTCTTTCTGTACACAAACTGCAGGAACTCTGGATAGTGATATTAGATTAAAATTACCCACTGTATCTTCAGCTCCTTGACAAAGAGAGAGACACAAAACCAGAAGTTTCTGGGAGATGGAAAACATAGCAAAGCCTCAGTTAACACTTTTACAGATCCATGGTGTCAAGGCAAGAAGGGCTTTTTCAGGTTTTAATTTTGCTTTGATTTATATTGTGGTATATCCCCTCTGAGTAATCAGCCAAATGTATTCGTTTGTTTTGCCAGTGAGCACAGTTGGATGTGGCTGCACTCCAAACCACAGAAGTAGCAAACTGCAGGGTATCCAGGCTGCTTAGGTAGCGGCTGTTGGAGAACAGAGTGGGGAGAGTTTAGTTATTGGTCTCTTTCTCCATCTGTCGAGCTTCTCACCAGTGCTGAACTGACTCAGGCAGGTAATTTCAAATCAAACCATGGTCATGTGCCAAATTTTTTATCCTTGTCCTCCTTACTGCTCAAGGAGGAACCCAGCACAGCCAGTGTTGCACACCTCACTTTTCATGATGAATCTGGAAATCTTCCCAGATTATTTATGCAGAACATCTTGCTTGCAGCCCCAGAGGAGGTACTAAGCTCTATACAGGCAGCTAGAGCAACTACAGTAACTGTTACCAAGTGAAATACTGCTTTTCCTTCTGTCCTGCTCTTTCTGGAGAGCAGCTGCATGTGAGCCCGCACCAAAAAGAGCACTGGATGGTTATTTAGAAAGCACAAACTGAAAGCACCTGCTGAATCACTCCAATAAGCACAGCGTTGTTTGCATGGCAGGACTGAGTGATCTCTGAATAGAGGATGAACCAGTGTCTTGCATGCATACTGGAGACAGGAAGAGAGAGGAAGGGATGAGATTTTTCCAATTTAATTTTTCATGGTCTAGCAAAACCTGGGTGAGATACCTTCTGGAAAGATGCTGGTAGTTTTATTGTGTATAGATGTGTGCAGTTGGTAAAAAATAACAGAGGCCCAGAAAGAGAAGGCATGTGGCTGCTCTCATGTTTTCTCTCTGGGATAATTTCTCCTGTCAGGGTTTATTGAAGAGGCAAGGTCTGGCCAGGACAGCTGCATGGCTGTTGGTTGTGCCAGTGGATACTGAAGCACTTCCCCCCAGCCCTTCCTGGAGGAAGAGGAAGACATAAGGAGACTTATGTCACCTGCGCTGATGTCACCTGCGTTCAGGTTCAAAAAGCCATTAAGTCTTTGAACTTGGGTATCAGTCTGGGGCTTCATATGCTTTTTCTATTTATTTATTTATTTCTTTTAATTTGAGCCAAGATGCTTCACCTTGTTTGTCAGAGTGAATGTAACGGAAAATGTTCAATTATGTTGTAACGCTGGAGCTCTTTCAAAGTTCTGCAGACCTGAGAGACAAGGTTCAAAGTGACTTCGTAGGGAAGTGACCTATTTGTTAGACTTGACAAAGTCTTCTGCCTTTCTTTGAGAATATGAACACACAGGGCCTTACAGTTTGTTAGTTTGCCCACATGCTGTGTGATCACATGGTATTTTTATCATGGCATCTCACACCTTATAGGCTGAAGGAAAATGGGTATTCTGGTAATAAGCAATCATATCATATTTAGATGTTTCCTTAATGCCAGGTATGTGTCCTCCTGCATTCTGTACTGTGTGTTGTTCCTTTGACAAGTGATTTATTAACTTCCTGAAGGCTTTTGCTTGGTTCTGTTGGTAATGTTGCCCAAATATGCTATAAACGTTGCCTAATGATTCATCACAGAGATCCTCTTAGAGCGCAGTGATATTGCTGTTTGCAGATGGATTGATGAAGCGACAGAAACTTAGCAAAATAGTCTCCTCTGCATTCTAGGAAGCCAGGGCATGGTAACTGTATACATTCAAGATACTTAGCTTTACAAATATTTAGTATGTTCAAGAAAAGCTCTTACTGTTGACTTTTAAGCTTTTCAGCCTAAACATACTTTTAATGAACATTTGCGATTAAAATGGAGTTTAAGTTTTGTCACATGTACCATTAGCAACAGCAGTTATTTGCACCCCAGAGGCTGAAGTGATCCATGGTTTTAATTGTGTGTAGAGAGAAGGAAAAACAAGAGCAGCATTCTGATTTTCAAAGAGTATATTCACAGCAATAGAACAATATGTGTTGCAGCTCTGCTGGTAGGAGCTGGTTTTGTGCAGAACACCAGTCCGCAGCACAGAAGGTGTAGTGAGAGTGTAAGAGTGGATTTGTGCTCTGTGAGGAAACTGGTTTAGAGGAGTGCTGCAACCTGGGCAGCGAGGGGACAGGCTTAATGCCTGCCTGGAGTTACAGCTGCCTTCATGACGTTGCCTCTGTGGTCCCCCACCCTGGCACAGCTAGGACACAGAGGACACAGCCACTCTAATTTCCAAGTCTGCTACAGTCTAGACGCGCAGGAACAGCAGCATGCTAACAAAAAATATGTTGTGCACCAAAATCTTGTAAAGTAGTTGGGGGAAGCTGACAGTAGAGCCAGTAAGCATTGTGCCCAGTGCTCTGTTAAGGTTGATTTCTTCCCCATTACCAGTGCCACTTGCTTCTGCTGCTTGGCAGTCTGCTAACCAATAGCGCCAAGATAATAAACAAAGATTTCTTTTTAAAGGGTTTTGTGACTCTTGAAGATGTGTCTCAATTAGTTCCTTTTATTAAAACACTTACTTGTCAGTTAAATGTCAGCTATTCACTCCCAGGCATTTTTTCACTTTTGGAAGGAGGAGTTTTTAAGGAACGTATTAATTAATTCAGGATTTTCTTCTCTTGAGCAGAATAATAACCTAGCATAGTCTGGGCTTTGGATTCTGCTCCCATCTCTAAGGGATGGCTGGAGATTTTCACAGCTCAGACTTTCTGGGCTTGGGAAAAGTGTTAGCCTGTCACTTCTGGAGCAGCATTTCTTGTGGGGGTTACTGAGCATGTTCCTAGAGTCAGTTTGCATGATGTGAAAACTCTGGATGTGTAAAACAGATACTAATAAAGCTATTCTTTCTGATTTTTTGCAGGCCTTCCCATGACCTTTCCAACAAATCCAGCAAGTAAGAGCAATAGAAGAGGTTACTCTATGCACACTAATGAAAACGGCTGATGTGGGGTGGGAAAAGGACAGCCTGAGGAAAGGAAATTTTCGGGGAGCAGAAGGATCTAGGGGGAACAATGTGCCTGAAACAGAGTACAGAGCAGCAGAAGAGTGATATTCAGCTTGTAGCATTGAGTAATTTTGCTGCTATTTCAGCTGAATACCATGTTGGACTAGCAGATACTGGAAAGAAAGCAGGGTGGGACTACAGAAAAATCAGGCCTGGCACATGACATGATGCAATAGGAAGCAGTTATAAATAGACTGTTTACCAAGGAGCTTGCTCTTGTCAGTGGCTCTCATTCCTGTAGTGAGAAGCAGCAAGTCCCAGAGTAAGGCAAGTTTCCCATGCTAATGAACCTGCATTGTCCTATTTTCCTTTCTCGGGGCTTATCAGCAAACAGTCTCTTCTGGACTGGTCCCTTGCAGTTCTTGCTGCTGCTGCCTGCAAAATCTTGGCCCTCCTGTTACCATGATGGATGTATTTCTCCAATTCATTTTTATTCTGATCCCAGATTATTCCATAACTGGAAAATACCTTCCAAATCCAGACAAACTAGACAGGAGGGGCCAACTTGTGAGAAACTTTAATGAAAGAAGTGGGGAAATGAGCTTAAGGTTTTAGTTCCATACTCTGTTTTATTCAGTAATGTTTTTTTCAGCTGTCATATTTCTTTCTGATGATCACAAGTAGTTGAAATGCTAATCTATGGACTATTCTTTCTTTCGTTACTCACATCTTAGTCAATTAATGAATAATAAGGGAAAAAACCAAGCAGTGGTTTTCAGCCCTCAGTTTTTCTCCTGAGGAGAGGCACACATCTCCTGCACAAATGCAGGGATACACATTCCTGTTTTTCAGCGCAGTTTGTTTCTGTTGACATTTCCAGTCAGTATCCAGGGTAACTCATTGCTGTGATAATTGCCTGCTTGCCCTGTGTATCATGTAGTATGCCAGATAAGGTAACAAAAAGGCAGTAGTATTCCCTTGGGAAATCTGAAGCAATCGCATGGAATTAAGAATGCACAGGAATTATTTTAGTCACTTGATGATGGCTCAGTTTCCAACCTTACATTATCACCCCTCAGCAGACAGGCATCAAGGGAAAGAGAACTTCTGCTTTAAAGAAACAGTGATTTTTCAGAGATAAAGTCTTGGACAATGATTGTTTCCTGCACTATAGCATCAGAATGTCTCAGCTATGACTATATTGTTTAGGCACCACACAAGCACTTAGTAAGTGATCATTTTTCCCCAGGTGGCTTCTGTCTGTGTCCACACAAAGGTAGAAGAGTGGAGAAGGGGGAAAGAAAACAACCACCAAAACACTTTTTAACAGTGGGCATGAGTTTAAAATCAGTTTTGCAAGGAAGAGGAATTCCTACATGGTTGGAACAAAAAACCCTTATTTATTACTGTAACTCCATGGATTAGAGTTACAAGTACTGCCTATATAAAAGTTTCTGTAAAAACGGAGACGTGTCTTTCAGAGACTTAGTAGAACAAAACTGTAATCTAGACCTCAAAATGGCTGTAGGACAGTGGTTTTAATGATTTACTTAAGTTCATAATTTCCACCCTACAATTTGAGCTGCTCTTGCAAAGAGGAACCATGCAATCCTACAGCTCTGGACTGTGAGTAAGTACCTGACCAACAAAACCTCAGTGGCTGCCACCATGTTCTCACTATTTATATATGGAGCTATAATCTCTGCTAGGACCATTTTTAAACAGATCACCTTCCCCAGACACCTTTGCCTGGGAGTCATTTCTGATGTTTAGCCAGGCAGTAGAAATGCTTGACCTTGCATCACATCTGTCCAGCCAGTCAGCTCCTTCAGTGGCAGAGAGCACTTGTCTACTGAAGCCTCTATCCAATATGGAATGCAATCCCATGTGCCTAGGGAAATGCCCATGTTTGCATTTTCTGTTTTCTCTCTGGAAGTTCAGTGCTTGTTTTTCATAGGCTGTATGCAGCAAGGTAATATTTTGCATTGTTGATACCTGACTCAAATTCAGGTTAGCGCCTGAAGGCAGAAATGCATTCCTTTAAACCCAGCCCTAAAAAAAGTCCCAGAGGGTCACAGCATTGCTCTCTTCAAATGTGGCAGAGAGTAGGCACATTCCTCTACAACAACACTCAAGAAACTTGCTAGCTACTAATATTGCACCTCTTCAGACTTCTTCATCTAATATTAGCACTTTCTTTTTTTTTTAATTAGCAGTGAAATATTTTGGTCTTTCTTCTCTTGGAGACAGGTCTAATTTTCACTCTCTTTCTTGCTTATTTACTTGTTAAAAGTTTTCTTGCAATATTAAACAGTACCATAACATCCTAAAAGTGAAAAACTTTGTAGCTCGTAACCTGTAAGTGGACAAGCAGATGATCCTAGGGAAGTCTGCACCCATACAAAGTGCATGTTTCTTTAGGCCATATTGGATAAACTTTTCTGCCCTTCTTGCCAAGTTATCCAAGTATTATTGAGAAGAAATATAGATGTGAAGCTCCAGAACTGAGGACAAAGTCCTCAGTTGTTTTGGGAGGGTAATTTTTCAGAGGGAGTTGTTTGGGGATTTCTGGCAATACATGTTTGCCTGAAAGGCACTATTTCTTTTGCAGAGCCAACTTCTGAAAGTCCTAAAAGCAGTTCTGGAAACCAGACTCAGACAGGGAGTGATATCAGCTATTCTAGTGAGTATTCTTATTTAATTGTCCAGCTTTTGAGTTTTCAGTTATCAGTTTTGTTTTTGATGAGAGATTGGAGTAGCAGACAAATGAAACTGGCAATTTTATTTCTAGCCTTAGCAGACTTAGGCCCTATTACAAACCAAATTTAAGTGCTGGTTATAAAACTCCTCTCAAGGAGAAACAGAGCTCAATAAGTTGACACTGCTCTCACTGTAGAGCAGCACAATTATTCCCAAGGACTGATTCAAAGTGGTAAAATTGAAAAAAAAAACCCAAAAATAAGACACAAGGGAACATATGAAAAATTTGCTCATTTACATGTTGTAAATCTTATATGAATGTATTGTTGTGAATGTATGATATGAATATATTATTCATATTGTCATGGGAGAGAAGGTCTAGGAGACAGTCTTCTGTAGACTATTTAAGCACTTGATATTTGCATGATGCATGCTACTTAATCTTTCATTTTAATATTATGCATCTCTGGGGCAAGAGTGTTGCTGCAGCTTTGCTGTTTCCTACCCAGAGTACTGACTAAGCAAAATATGTTTGATGTTTTCCCACTATAAACTGTCTCCCTCTAGTTCCATTGATGCACAGATGCATCTATATGAATATTAAATATTAATTGCGTCAAGAGCCATTGAATTCAGCCTCCCCCTGTCACAAGGCTTAGGCCAGCAAGCAGGAGAGTGCCTGCTGAATTTGAATGTGGCTGGTTGCTGCCAGAGAAATGATAAAAAGGGAGAAGCTGGGCTTATATATTTCCCAGGGAAAGCTTCTCTTCATTACATAATTCTTTCCTTTTTTTGCTTCTTGGCTGGGAAACACCTGTCAGGAAATGGCAGATGGTGGGAAATAATAAAAGGAAAGAGATGTCCTCATTTTAAAAGGAGATCTTGCATTTTCTATCTCTGGTTGTAAGTGCTGTGGGGAATGTTATTGAATTATGTAATTCCTTGGTGTCTTTCTGGGTGCAGAATGTTAAAAGCAAAATAATCACTTCAGTTGCTGAATTTCAGATAGGTCTCTTTTTTTGTTGTTGTTGTTATTTTGAGGTTTTTTTGTTGGTTTGGCATCTTTTGTTGTTTGTTTGTTTGTTTGTTTTTTCCCAAAATAGAGGAAAAAATAGATTGCTTTTATTGTTTAAATGTTTAAAAATTTTATTTCTCACAAAACCTCTGGAAGCCATCAACACTTGGGTTAAATGATGAGTGTTTTCATCAAAATTATGGTGGGGCCAGTGGAGCAAGTGATGAAACCTTGGTCTTTTACTGAAAAATGGGTGAAACCAGTTCCAGGCAGCATGAGTGTCAGGGAAGGAGTAAGAGTGGGAGAAGGAAGAAGCCTAAGTCTTTCCTCCACAAAACATCCAAGCCTGAGGCTCAGTGGTTGCAGGAAGAATAACAGGAGCAGTAGGATGCCCTCTCCAGAGAAATGGGTAATGTTTGGTCAAGTGGAGCTGGAAGTGCCTCTCACCTTAGTGTGTGCAAGTGCCTGTACACAGAGGCAATGTAAGTCAGAGGCAGCAGCCAAAATTATGTTCTCCCTCTTTTGCAGATGTTATCTTGCCAATTGTCATCACCCTGATAGTCATTACCCTCTCAGTCTTCTCACTGGTGGCTTTGTACAAAATGTGCCAGAAGAAAACTCCAGGTATTTGGTTTGCTTTCTCTGCAGGGGGGAAATCAATGTGCTTTTTATTATTAAAAGATCTGTTTTGTATTACCTTAACCATCACTGTTGTAGTAGTCTGATGGGAAAGCTTTTTGTATTTTGTGTTTTGCCTAAAGTGTGAAACTAACACTTCATTTTCAAAATCAGTAGGAAGACCAGAGTGAGTAAAAATGAATTCTGGACACTATATAATGATGTAAAGCTTTTTGTTCATGCTTTTACAGCTACAAAAAAGCTAACAAACACCTGTGCTAACACAATCAATCAGATAGAAATAGACAGCAAAAACTGAATTTGAAGATATTAAACAAAATCACTTTATCTTTTTATATATACGGGCAAAGAAATATCAGTGTAGGTATATCCCAATTTTCTTTTGGGATATACATAATTCATACATACACATGCACATGATGCATGAGTAAAATTTTCCAGTTACAGTATAATGTGCATGGAACAAAATCCCTGAGCAAACAATATTTTCAGAAAAAGTCATTTTGACAGAGCAGTTAAAGTCAGTATCTGTTTCTCTGCTGTCCACTAAATACTTAAGATAACGGGTTACAGTTCCATCAAAGTCCATTTGCCAAATGTTTCAAGGTTTCCCAAGTGGGCCACAGGTAAGTGTAAATTTCCATTAAGTGAAAACCCAGATCTGAATCCAGACTGTGGTTTTTCTGTCCCTGTGAGCTGGCATGAGTTAGGAGACCTGTGCAGAACTGTGAAATCACCAGGCCTTGGAAATACAAAATCACAACAGGGTGTTGAAGCTGTAAACCAAGACAAACTGTGTGTCACAACCAATTTAGCCAATGACATGGAAAACCAGACCCAGATAAGCAGAGGAAGGTGTGATCCTTATTTAGGAAATTACCGAATATTCAGAGTCAAGAGATAAAGATGTGAGATGAAGATTTCCTTACCAGCCTCCCCTATGCACAAATGTCATCAAGCAGTGTATTAGCAAATCCATATGGAAGATAGAACAGATATAGGGCTTCCTGTAGGATTTGTCCAGATCTATCCAGTGCACTTCCCCTGTGCTTGGTGCCACAGAGTTAGCTCCGTGTCTCTGATGTAACACCCAGGCCCCTTCCATCTGCCCACAATTGCACATAAGAATAAAATACATTCAGCATGTGATTCATTTTGGAGACAAACTTGTTCCTCAGCAATGGGGATAACAAACTCTGTTCTCAGACATCATGCCAGGCTATATCTCCAGGGGGTAGAGCCTCAGGAATGCCCTTGTTCCCTCAGTCCCCTCACCCTGTATCTTTTAGCTCATTTGCTGTGTACTCAAGAACCAGCACATGCTCACATCTCCTGTGCCAGCTACCCAGGGATTTGGGAGCTGCAGGGAAAAACGTGCTCCTGTCGTGCTCCTGGACAAGTCAAATGTCATTCTCCCTGGTTTCCAGAAGTGTCGATACAGGCAGCAGAAAAATAGCAATTACTGTTCAAGCTGGTTGTGTTTATGAACTTAATGCAATACTGCAAAGTTACAGCTGAGCTTTCTGCCAGCAGCTGCAGTAGGCATGTGTAAATGTTTGGGGTTTGAATTCCAGCAATCAAAATGATATTAACTTTTTTTCTTCTTCCAGAGAGACAAGAGAATGGCACTGAACAGTAGGTTGAATCCTTCTCATTGCTTTGAGATCTGTCACAGGGCACTTGTAAATGTAGCAGATTTTGCATAGGATTTTCTTTGCTCTTTCTCTGTTTAAACATAGTAATCTGATGATTGAGAAATACCCAAGTGCTGCACTTGCAGTTATTGTAGACCTGTATGCATGAGAAGCAGCTGTTTCAGCATGGATAGAAATGTGGTGACTCTCAACTGTTTTGCAATTGATCCTTTTGAAATAGATAAATAGCTTATTCTGTGCCACGGGATTATTTTTTTTCCCCCCATTGATCCCTCTTCTCTACTCTTGCATCTTTTCCCACCCCCCCTTCTTTTGTTCATGTTTTCTATTTTTAATGTGTATCCTTTTTATTCTGGATTATTTATATATATATTTCTCTTGTTTCACCTTGCATGATGTTCTTCTGTCCCATATTGTTTCCACTGCACCATTTGCATAGGTTCAGTTGAAATATTAGTGACATAAGGAATGTAAGGAGAGGGAAACTGAGAAAGATCCATTGGAAGATACAAACTAAAGACCATTGAGCCTGGAAGTGGCCACTTGTATGACCAAAAGCAGCATTTAGGCTGTTGATTTCCTTGGTAACCCTGACTCCCTGGACATCTGAAGTGGTCCTTCTTTGCAGTTCAACATGGCTAAAAGGCTTGCATTGACAGAAAAAAAGTTACTCCTTCTCCCCTAGGTGTACCTCTTCTGTGAAGTCCTAGATTAAACCTGGAGTCAAGAAACTTGATTTGTTACATATTTTAAAAGTATTTTCAGAGATGTTGGTGTATGATAATTTCCTCCACCTGACTCCATGCAAAGCTCATTTTGAGCCTGCCAGTTTAGACTGGAGTAGATGCTGCCTCCTCAGGACCAAATCTTAGAGTTTTGTTTGGGTGACCAGCATGTGTGCTGACTGCTTAAATGTTTTCTGACTTCAACAGGGCCCAGTCAGATAAAGAAGGAGTCAAACTTCTTTCTGTGAAGACAACTTCTCTTGAGACTGGTGAGTGTTTCCTTTGTGTGTATGTCTGTTTACTTTCCTGAGCTCAAGGAAGAGCAGCTTTTGGGATGTCATTTCCAATAGCAAACCCATCATCAGTTCCTATCAGGTCAAAGTCACCGCAAACAATTCCTCTACAGAGAAAATCCCCAGACTGGGATCCTGTAGAGCTGCAGTACTCTGTGTGCTGTCAATATTTGGGAGTGAGAAGTATGACTGGTTTAGGAAAAGATTTTATTTAAATCATTGATGGTAAGCAATCTAGCCAGGGATGTTCAGGAGTAACAGTGATCATGGTATTTATCAGCTAGATCTGGCTATACAAGGATGTTTGAAGACAGGTAATATCAGAATCACAAAATGTTCTGAGTTGGAAGGGACCCTCAGGTGAACTTAAATGAATGGCCCACATGAAGATCAAACCCATGAACCTTGGTGTTGCTGTTACAATGCTCCAACCAACTGAGCTAATATCCCAGGGATCAAAAGGTTTGGGAGTCAGTGCTGTACGTAATCAGGATTCTGCTGGAGTTGGTGTCAGCAGTGTTCAGTCAGCCCCATACTCAGCCACCCTTTGCCTTCAAAATCCCGCTCTCATTGCAAATCCCTCTGTCCCGTGCTTCAGGTTCTTACAAAATCTGTGGTAATAAAGTGTAAAGGAGCAAAGGTAAATGATAACATGGACAAAAGAAAGAAAATTTGCAAAGCAAAGAGATCGGAGTAGTTATAGGTTCTGCAAAAAAATGGAGTGACATAAAATAAGACTGAGGCAGAACAGAATTCTGACTAATCAAACCCCCTAAATCTCTCATAGTAGAGCTTGTCATGGTGAAACTTCACACCTTCACACAATGCTTTCTCAGTCATGTAGGTCCCACCTCATCTGCAGAAGTCCTTCCAGAAAACTAGTCTCTTACTTTCTACTTTTTAGGTATAATACTCTTTGTTTTTAAGACTTTTGGCCATCAGTTTCTCCTACTGACTTTTCTGAGGCTGACACACAGCTGCTCTCTCCTTTTGTCCAAATCCTTGGGAAGTCCTCTGAAATACAGCACTTCATCTGAACTGTCCTCTGCTTGCTGGAGAGGCACAGTTTGGACTCTCGAGCCTTCTCTGCAACTCTCAGAACCTTTTGTGCAATCCAAAAGACCCACAGGGCTTCTCTGGCAGGCCTTGCTGAAAACCAGAGTTGTACAAGGTCCCCATGGCCTCTTGACACAGAGCAGAGGCTAGAGGGGGACAGGAAGGGCCTGCTCCATCACAGGACATATCATTCTGTGCCACTACTGCTGGGTGAAGGCAGACTACACTTAGGCACTTCAGAGGCTGCACTTCAGAGCTTCATGATTTGGGATTTTGTTTTTTTAAGATTATGTCTTTGGGAATGGACTTTTGGCTTTATTTTGAATATGAAGTAGTGTGTATGTTTTCTTAGAATTGTACTCTTTTTTGAAAGCTGAATGAAGTTAGAAGCTAAGTAATGGATGGTTTTTGACTGATTCTGCCCCCATCATGCCATTTCAAAGATAAAGTTATTTCATTGACAGTAGCAGAATTGGTTTTGGTTTACAGCAGGGTAAATGGGAAAAGACACAGGCTCACTTTTTTTCCCCCCTCTTTTTCTACAAAATGAGCTTTGTTGTCTGTTAATCAGCTACTGGTTCACCAAATATCTGAGCGTCTTCCATCCAGAGGAGGCTTGATATTCTTTTTTACTGAGCTATGATGGGTGCATGCTATAATTAGAAATATTGAGTCATAACCACTTAGAAGACAAGATTCTTGCCCTCTTCTCATTAATACAATTCATATTTAAACTAGCTGCCATTTTCTCTTGACTTCTTACATCATTATATGTTTCAAAATTAAACATGCTTTCACAGAAATTGAAGTCCTGCTTTTGCCTAGGGTTTTAGAATCACTTTACTTTTAAATTAAAAGCACTCTGGCAGAGAGGTCTGTGTCTTCCAGAAATATTTGTCACTCATGCAGGTATTTCAGTTATGTTAGTATGTCTCCCATTTGAATCAGATTTACTTGCTTCATTAAAACTCAGGCAGAAAGGCAAATGTTTCTCCTGGTAGAGACAAAAGAACTGTCTGACTCATGGGCCTTCTCACAACTACTGACAACAATGGCCCTGCATAAAACTTCTTTACATGTGTTCTTATTTTCTTTGGTCTGGCTGTTAAGAAAGTGTGTGTTGGGGCTGTCTCTGTACATACCAACAAGACTAAAAAAAGTTGTGAGTAGAAAAATCTAAAGAGCAGCCTTAACTTTACAGGCAGGGCTACATCATCCTCTCACTATCAGTAGGCCGCTCCTCCCTAAGGTCAAGCATATCTACAATGAAGTTCTGCTTTGATATGTATTCAAACTAAGCTTTATTGGAAACATCCATTCTCTCTTTTTTTTTTTTTGTCATATTTGCTTTTTATTCCAAACAGAAGACTTTGAGATTGTATAATTTTGCAAAATATGTACAGGACCAATAACGACCTACAAACTGTTCAAGCAAGCAACCTAGAAAGACCCTCTGTCAGTGTTATGCATAGGTCTTGATCAAAGGTTAGGGTGAGTTTGATCTTGCCTTATTTCATCTGCCTAAAATCTCTGCTAGCTGCACATAGTTGAAAGAGATGCATGTGTCCAGAGGGCTGTTTATCCCATCTGCCTTGGACATCTATCTTAAACTGGAATGGGCTGACCTGTAGCAGTCCACTGACTCCTGAATGATCCAATTTTAGGGCTTCTAAAATTAGGTTGTGAATATGAAATAAAAGAAAAAAGAAAGACTCCTTTTTCAGAGACATAGCTGAATTAAATTGAATCAGGAATATTATTTCAAATACCTACAATTAATGTGAAAGAATAATGGAAAATAATAGTTTTCAATTAAGCCTGGACTAAAGTAATGTTTTTTTAATGGAGTAGTATCCTCAGGAACACTAGGTGAAATGAAACTTTAATATTTTTATTTTTTATAACTCTTGTTAGAAAGATGGAATTGCTAGTGGCTTTCAGCTCTACGGCACAACTGGTGTAGAATGGATGTAAAGTACAAAACCAGAGAAAACTAAACTAGACCGGGTAAATTTTTCATGCATGTTTGTCAGTGAACTGCAACACCTGATGCAAGATAAGTACCTGTTCTTGCATCTTACTTGAAAATTCAGCTTGGATAAAAATAATCTCAAAAATTTTACACTAATGTACAAATGCAGGATTTATGGCAGCCATTTCATGTTGATGGTACAGGCAAATTTAGGGTGGCTCTCCCAAGGGAGAATAAATGGTCTTTTACAATACAGCATTCTAGAAAATCTACCTGCAAAAATATTTATTTGAGATTCAACATAGCCCACAGAACTGCACACTCAGCTTGTCAGTGATAGTTGTATGTCCTGAGAATATGGGATGAAGGGTTTTAATTGATAACTGAGAGATCAATACCATCAACCATGAGGTTAAAGTATTGCCTGTCTGAAAACAGACCTAACTTTTTCTGTAAGGGTTCTTGTGTATTACACTGAAAAACAGCAAAGATACTGATCACCTTTTTAGGACTCATGAAAAATATCAAGGGATGAAATTTCTCAGTTTCAGCAAGGTTGGCGAATAAAAATTTGGGTAAGGCTACTCCATACAGGAGTATGATGTGTGATAGAAGCGTTGATACCTGGGTAATGACTTCAGAATTTTCTTTTATGGCTCTTGCCTGGAATAACTACTCTAGAGTGGGTAAACTGTATGAAAGGCCTTTTTAGTAGAGGCATACTAGTTCAATAGTCAATGTAAAGTCTCATAGGGATGTGCAGGTGACATAATATTTTAGACATGTTATGTATAATCCTGGCACCTCAGCATAAGCTGATCCAATAAAGCATGATTTATAACCAGGCTGAGCTGTTTTGAGGTGAAAGGGTAGGATATGACTTACTTGGCTTGCAGAGATATTGCCTGTTCTGCACTGAATTTGCTGAAAGGGTGTTAAATGTATCAGAGCTGAGGTAGCTCAGATTTTGGTGAGACACCTGAAGTGGAAGGTGGCTGTAGCAGGATTTGTGCCACATGTCTGCATTAGGGCTTCCCAGGATACCCACTGTGGACAAAAAATGAAAATTCAAGTGTTGCTACCTAAACAGAGATGGGAAAATGTATCAGACAAAGATGGATATTTGGGAGACACCTAGCCTGTTCTGTTTGAAACCCCTTTAATTCACTGCAGTCACACTGGAGAAAAGGATCAGTTAACACCTAGAGGTGCTCTCTGATGACAGTGCAGTGCAAAGATAACATGAACTGAGGAAGCAGGAAAACTTGCATTCTCCATATGCTCCACATCTCTTCCAAAAGCTGCTGCTGTTCAAGAGCCTTAGAGCTGTTACCTGCTGCTTCAGCTGAATGTACCTCAAGACAACCAGCTGCAGTGCTAGGGATTGGGCATGGAAAAATCCTGCAGTGTTCTGAAACAGTGTGGTCAGATGACAATGTCTTCATCACTGCTTTCCATAACCCTCCAAATGCTAGACTAATTGTTCTGCCTCGCTCGTCAAACCACAGATGTGGTTCTGGTACAATAGGACAAATCAGGAGCTGGTGCAGACCTTGTTTCCTGTTATGCTGAGTACATCTCAGCATGGGCCATGGCATTTAAGAAGGTAAGAAATCTTTGGGCTTTACCTCATTGGGGACCCAACCCAGTGAAATTTACCCCTTAGAGGGGGCATGACTCCACAGAGGGCCATGAGGTTTCTTAACATGTATTGGGGCTGTGATCTCTTTCTCATTGTGTTAGGGATCTATATGGGTGTCTCTAGGAGCAGATGAAGACTCTGAGTCACAAGATGAGTCACTCTCTCAGTGGAAATTCCCTTCCCTCTTCCACTTGTGAGATAAGCACTGTAGGTCAGTGAAGAGCAGTCTGCTGGCATGCTGCATGCTTATAAGAGCAGGTGCTACTGCTAATGTAGGATATTATATTGATTATTTATGTGAGTCTAGTTTGAGATGTAGTTTCAGGATCTTATGTTTTTTCCCCTGCACGTAGAACACCGAGAAGCTGCTTTATAGAAAAGGTTCCCCTTGCAACAGAGAAGGGTATCAAGTTCTTTCTTTCCTCTCCTTTTCTTTCTCTTTTTCTGATACTCTGTGTTTTTAACCTTGTATTGTATAACAGCCTGAAGTTGTGTTTCTTTCTTCACAGGCAGTTTAGGATAAACTTTCTTAGCTTGTGGTTGGACTCTGTGTTCCACAAAGTTTTGACTGCACACACGTCCCTCTGAAACTTTTGGACAAAACTGTTGTCAAAAACAGAACCAAACTGTAGTCAAAATAGCATATGTTTCCTTCTGTATTTCTAATTTGGCTTGTGAGCTGTGCATATTTTCAGGGGTTTTTAAAGGAGTCTCTTGCATTCAGCCTGCTGAGGGTCAGATAATGTTTTCCCCTGCGAAGCATTTGCTGACTTTCCAGCCAGCAGTTCTCTGAGATGCTGCTCCTGAGGGAGCCACCTCCTGCCCTTTGCTGTCCGTTCAGCAGCAATTGCCTTCCTGTCCTTCACCTGAACGTTTCCACACACCCTCTCTCTGCCACGGTGGATTGTTCAGATCCTTCTGTCGTGCTGGCAGTGAGAAGCAGTTTGCAGGAAAACGGTGAAGTGTGTGGCAGGGGAGCTGCAGCACATTGCAGGTCTGGACCCACTGGCCTGCACCATACCCCTACTGCTTCCCACTTGATGCTGTTCTCTAGAATCTTTCTTTTAGTTCGGCATGATAAAAATAGACATTTTGATTCCTGTGTCTGCAGAGGTAGTTTTATATTTTTATAAAAGATAGGCTTCTGCAATAAGATTTTATGAATACCTTGCTTTAATTTTTTGCTCAAATCTGATTGCCACTTACAAACAATTTCTCAGCAGCAGATATTACAGTGAAATAACAGCACAACGAGTTTCTTCTTACAATGTAATCTGAGATGCAGTACAACCTATTTTTTATGTGAAAGGCTGTTTCTGCATTATTTTTCTTCCAGCTTTCCCAATAATATCAGAGGACTTTAGACCAGGTCAAAGACTTTCGGTACTCATAGTACTCAGTTTGTACTCTCTTTTATGTCATGATGTTCTGCAGTGTATGTGTATTCTGAATAATATATTCAGATTTTGAATCAAATATGGAGGGGCAGGAGGAGAGGGCAAATTGCAGTGAGATTTAATACAATATCCTTCCACAACGGTGAGAAAAAAAAATCTTTGTTCCAGAGCTTCAAAACTGATCTTACTTCAATCTGTAATTTCTACTGGTACCCATTACTTATTCACATATGTTGGCATCAGAATGCAACATTAATGGTTGGAAATGAGTATATTTGTTAGTGATAAATCAAAACAAATACTGCACAAGTGAAATTATAATTAGGAAGAAAAAATTGCATTTTCACTGCAGCTCTATTTCTTTTCTAGTTATCTTTCAGCTTGGAAGAGCCCTCAGTAGCTGTGTACAAAGTCTACTTTCCACACACTAAAAACAAATTCATTGAAGGATGATGATTTATGACTACAATTTTTTTTTCTTGTACATCTTCCTTGTCTTTATCCCTTTGAACCATGACCATGTTTTAGAGGAGGAAGTGTGCAGGGTGTATTGGATCAGACCCAGTGCCTACACTGCCAATTTCTTTGGGTGGATCAGTGACCCAGGCTCTGGCAGAAGTGTTCAAAGGATGCCACATGGAGGCTGTGTGTATGAAAGATCAGTGCTGTATTGTGCAAGTTGCTAGAGCACCATCTCCTTTTGTATTGATTCTGAGGAGCCATCAGCTGAGCCAGCTGTACCTGCTGGGACCCTGGATCTCTGCAGCCTCAAATCCAGTCACAGAGGATATGTTAGAGGGTGGAACATATGAGGTGAAAGGAAGCGTCAAACAGGAAGGGAGTCCAATAACATGTCCTACACCATAGTTTTCCAGCAGCCTGTGGCTTGGAAACATCCTTAATCAGGCTTTTTATCCTTGGTGCTTCATAGTTTTCAGTGGCATTTAATTCCACAAATTTGTCTTGTTTGCTGTGGTATCTGCAGCCTCATGCAGCAATAAACCTGACAGTTTAACTGTATATCTGTCTGTTATATGACAGTAATAGTTAGAGACTTCATGATGCCTCTGTCTTTGTTTTTGCAATTCAGCTTCAGACAATAATCAACCAACAGGTGCAACACTGGAGGATGGAAGGGAGAATAAAGACTGGGTTTGCATATCAGCTAAAACTTCCATGTCAGTATCCGTTTTCATTTCCAAAATATTCTGCCTAAGGCCTCTTTCTCAAACTGTGAATAATTTCTGTCAATTTTTGTTGAAGTGGAAGTGCCTGATACATGAGGTTGCCTTCTCACTGCCCTCTGCCTGTCTATCTGAGCCCACAACTCCTCCTCCATCAGGAGAGGTGTCACGTGGCAAAAGCACAGGTAAAGGGAGTCATGTTGCACTTGCAGCTCTGCAGCTGGTATCACTTTAACTGCACCAAATACTTCCCTTCGTCTCCCATTTTTCTGATGCCACTCACTTTTCAAGGTACACAAATGTACAATGAATTTTCAACCCATTACCAGAAAGTTACTGCCATTGTAGCCACCAAATTGGATCAACTAATACCTTAGGCAAGATACTGAATACCTATATAGTGAGAAGCTGATGGTTCAGGTTTCTCCTGATACCTTCCATCTCCTGGAAGGCATAACACTGGAGTTTGTGTGTCATCCTTCTCTAAATACTTAATCCAGAGTAAATAAAATCCCAGTTTTTCACTTTCGCTCTTGTTGGTATATTTTGTGGAACTATACCCTTTCTCTTTTCATGATGGCCTCAGGTTGCACTAAGGGAGTTTAGATTGGATATTAGGGAAAACTTCACAAAAAGGGTTTCTAAGCATTGGAACAGCCTGTCCAGGGCAGTGGCAGAGTCATCATTACTGGGAGTGTTAAAAACATGTGTGGGTATGGCACTTCAGGACATGGTTTAGTGGTGAACGTGGAGATGTTGCTGGGCTGACAGTTGGACTTGATGATCTTAAAAGTCTTTTCCAAACTCAACAATTTTCTGATCCTGTGACAGCCTTCAAAGGATCCAGGTAATGTATCTGGGCTGGTTGAGCACCTCCAGTGCACTCTGCATATTCTCAATCAGCAAAAAATTCGGTGTGAGATAATTTCTTCAATCTATTAAAGTGCCATCTGTTCTAAGAAGCTACTAAACAAAAGGTTTTGGTTTTTTTTTTCCATTTCCTTTATGGGAAGCAAGGTTTAGGCCATTTGTTTTTTGTTTTGGTGGGTGATGGTTTGGGGGCAATTTGAGGGGTTTTTTCAGTCTTAGAATCTCTTTGTATCAGTTAAGGCTCTGTTGAGATCAATATAAATGTCTTCTTACTTGCAGCTAGCCTAAATTATGTTCTTATTGCCCTTTGAGTTGCAACTGGGTATTTAGCAGAATATCAAACTGCTGAACCATTGAATTCCAAAATCAATCTGGACACCTCTCTGGGCAATTTCCAGGTGTACTGCAGCCCTGTATCTAAACCCATCCACTACCCTTGTACCTCTTGAACAGAGAGCATCTGTGACCACTTCTCCAGTTGTCTTCAACTGTCTTCAGACTTCATTGCCTCATCATCACTGAATTGCTGGCTGGCACTAATAACTACAGACCTTATGATGCAAATACCTTCAAGCACATTTGCAACCCTGGAGTAGCCATAACTTGCTTTTGTTTCACAAGGCTTGCAGGGTCCTGCCCTCTTGGAAGTGCAGCAGAGAAGCAACACAGAACATCCCTGTCTGCATCCACCTCTCACCAGACACCGATATTGTAGGGGGACATTGCCCCAGGCAATAGCTGGGGGCAGTTCACTGTTCCAGGGATAAAGGGTATAGCACCAGGAAATGTGGATAGGGTATGTGAGTGTCTGTGTGCCGTGGTCTCAGGGTCTGCAGAGAGGCAGAGTTGCTCCTCTGGCCCAGCCACTGCTGTGGGCAGGTACCTGCCAGGCACTCTGCCTTCCACAGCCAGTGCTGCTCCCCCACTCCTTACTCTGATCCAAGGTCTGTTGGCATAATGGAATGTTACCCAGGGAGCTATGTTACTCTGGAGCTTGCCCTTAGACATGCTATTTTCCTGGGATGCTTCCATGTAAATCTGTCAGCAGAACTAGCAGCTGAGAGTGGAACTGATAACAAAGTACTGATATTTACTACTGCTACTGGATATTATATACTGCATGGTAGTATATTTCACAATTGCTTTCTCCAACACCTTCCTTTTTAAACAGTTTTGCCAATTTCTCTCTTCTGTCCCCTATTTAATCATCTGTTTCTGTATATTAAACAAGGGAAGTAGAAACATGCAGAATAAAAAAATTTAAAAAATAAACTAAAAAATAAATGTGAGTTCTTGAAAACTCATTCCTTTGCTAGTATAAAACAGTGCAATATTTGGACTTTATTTTAGCTTTTCTGTACAAAAAAATCTAACAGAAATGTTTTACCTACCAAAAATATGTCTTGTTAAGATGTTCCAGTTTTTCCATAGCGGAAACTTGTGATTTCCTTTGCTCTACCTGAAATTTGACATAAGATCTTCTGAAACTCTATCTTAGTGGCACTTCAAAAAATTTTTTTTTTCCAAAATTGAGCACTTGGGAAATGAACACCATTTCAGCACACTACTGTTGAACAGTTTTCAGCAGATACCAAGTCTTCTACACATCTCCAAAAAGCTGCACTGAATTAAAGAGTCTTTTTTTGCTGTGAAGGAAAGCTGTCTGAAAACTATTGATAAGTCTTTTCCAGTCTCTTCATTTAATTTGGCTGCTAATTATTTAAATGCCTAATCAGTGAATATTTTTATAATCCTAATTTGTATTACAATTTGCAACCCTAGGCCATTGATCATTTGTAGCTTTTTAATACACATCCATTTCTCCTGGAAAGTAATACATCACCTCCTTGTCTCCCATGTGGGCATGAGGAATTAAATTGTTCCTTCAGGTGAGCAGGGAGCAGGGGTTTTCCTGCCCTCCTGCCTGTTTCCATGTGGCTCTGGCTTCTCCAGGGAAGGAGTATTGAGAACTGTGTGAAGTTCTTAAATGTTCATCCTTCTTTGGGAGAGGTGAGCTGATGTCAGTGTTACTGGAAAAAAATCAATGTTATAGTTCTATCTTATTTTTATAATTCAATGTTCTAATCATAGCTATAAATTAATTAGAGTCTTATTCCTCTTCAACCCCATTGAGAACTGCCTTGGAAAATACTTTATGGAAGCAACCAACCATTTATGAGCAAATCACAGGTGAAATCATCTATAAAATAGGCAGAGTGGTAAAAATCTATTGTGTGGACAGTTTTTGCTGTTAAGCAAATCTGACAAGGAGACTGGGTAATTTGTACAGTGGCCAGTGATGTGTTCCTGCTAGACTCATTGATCCTTTTGTCTTTCCATGTTTATCTGATGCAAATGTATTTTCTGTTTTTTAGGAGAGCACTCATCTCACGGAAAGAATAAGACTCGGCAACTCTTCACATCTCAACAATAAATATGTAAGTTTATAGCCTTTGTTTTCCATCCTGGTACATTAGTGTTAGTCCCTTTAATACTTTTTAGTCCCAGTATTGTGCCACATAACTAAAAAATAAGAGTTAAAAATGCAAGCCAAAAAGAGAAATTACTTTAGTTGGCAGCAGCCTCAAGGAAAAATGGCTTGAACAAAGCTCAGCTGGAGCATCCCATCATGACCAGATTCACAGGCAAACTGGGGGGCTGAAGAAGCTGCCAGCTCACAGAGACCTTTACAGGCAAAAGCATGTGACTTTAACTGTTCAACATTTCCTGGATTTAAACTCCTGAGTGAATTTTCTTTCTGTTTGTGTGAGAAATAATTTCTTTTTAAGGGTAGATACTTACATATAAAAAAAAGAAATTTGGTACCCAGAAGTTTTTTACTCCTTTTTTTTTCCATGAAAAATCTGAATCTTTTTCACTTCATTCAAAAGCCAGCATTTTAATTGAGATAGTTTATGATGGCTTGAAAACCTTGGTGGTCAATATACATAGCAAATGTTGGGTGGTATTTTTTATGTGTGAGAGGGCAGAGACCATCAGAACACCTCTGAAACCCACTTTTTTAGGTGTTGCATTTTCCTTCATGTATGACGCTTTCTCAGGCACCACAATATCCACTTCCCATGGAGCTTCTTCTCTCATTAGTGGAGAACTGTGAGAGCTGTGGTTCTTTGCTGAGGGTGGGAGAAGAAAGTAGCTGTGGAAGGGCCCTGTGAGACCAGGGTAGAGCAGGAGGTAGGGGACAAGGATGGCCTGAGGAACTGGATGTCACAGCATGTGCAGGATGGATTCAACAGAGGTTCTGGCGAAGCCCAGACTCCCACCAACACTGTAGAATGAAGCCCCTCTAGAATGGGTCCCATCACCCTCCACTGAGAAATTCCTGCTTGACCAGAAATGTGGAGAACAATTTTTGATGTTTTTGACCTATTCTAATTTCCCGTAGGCAGAGATCGAGCTTTCCTGATGCCAATAGAAAGGACAAAGTGACCTCCTTTGTTCCTTGAATTAGAGCAGCAGAATACCATTTTGCCTACATTACTGAAAACCCAGAGATGGTTCAACCCATGTGGATCCAGGACAAGGGCCTGGACAATGAATTTAATCCTTATTGTCTATCCCATATTGGATTTATTCTCTTTCTTCCATTTTAGCTTACTCTTATGTTCCTGAACAATCTTATCTGGAATAATAATCTTGAGATACTCCTGTCATTTCAGATGCGAAGCAGCCTGTTTTATCACAATGTGCAGGAGCATCTCACCAAAGTTGTGTTTCAATGGGAAATGTGGAGAGGCTGAAGCTTTTTACCATCAGGACACTTGTGTTAATGACCAGGTTTTGACTCCTCAAGCATCTCTTTTCCCTTCTGGAATGACATGTAATTTTTTTGATGGCTTAATAACTGGTATATCATGTATATTTACTGTTTTCACATATAGTAAAAGTAGGGAAATGAGGTTGAAGGGAATGTAAAAACAAGAAGGGTGAAGATAATGTAAAACTTTGGTGATGTTTGCATAATAGCTATGAAAAATGTTCTCAGTATGCACAGGAAGGAATATGTCAGCATACTTTGTTGAAGTTATGATAGCTAGAGATCTTTTAATTGTATGTAGCAGAATGCAAACAGGCCCTGACCCTTGAAACAAGACTAGGCAAACAGCCACTATGAAAATTAATTCAGTGATTTGCATGAGACTCCTCACTGTAGCACATGCTTTGCTTGTCATAAATGTTTACAGAGTGGGATGCCTGGCTGAGATGCTGAAGTGTGTGCTCCTTTTCTGTGAAGGGAGGAATGTACCTTGCACTGAGGGTCTTTGAAATTCTGTAAATTACGGAATATAATCCTTGCATTGTAGCAGGCAATAGTGGTTTTCACCAGTTCCTTGGCTAATTGCACTATGTGTGCTACAAATATGACTCCCGTATAGCCTGGGGCACACAGTGGGAATGAGCAAGATAAGCAATTTCACAGATGAACCTTCTTCCCTGTGTTCTGAGTAATGCATGGAATTCCTGCGGGTTATTGAATAACTTTGGAAGTTCAAAGAGTGTTTCAAGTGCTAATTACAGACACTCTTAATTTGTACAGAGCTGGCAGTTCCAAAATATCAAGTAGTGCTTCTACCTGCATGTACCCCACCTTTCTAGAACTGTAAATGTTTGAAAGTTATATTACTGTGAGCATCTGCTCAGTATCAATCCACTTACTGTAGCATCCAAAGAATTACCTTTTTTTTTAAACTTGGAAATGGAAAGAAGACAACTGGTGGTCGAAGTGCAGGACCGAGATCCAAGACAATCAGCTGAGTTTTGATACCTATTGATACAATGCTTTTCTCTCCAATTTCCTTCTCTAAAATATTAAAACTTGCCCAGCATTATGGTGAGAGATTGAGAAGATTTATTTGTTCATGTCTGTAGACAATTCTGAAAAGTGTTTATTTCCCTGTGCTTGGTTGTTGCTCTTTCTTCCACTTTGGTGGGTCTGATAAGTTTCTGTCTTAGTGGCACCATAAGAGACTTTTGGTGAAGCTCAGTAAAGATGGGGAACAAACAAGTGTCCATGCTGCAGCTGAACTTATGCGGTTCATTCGGGTATTCCTGGATCACTTGTGTTCCTCAGGAGCAAAAAAGTCTTGGATGCCTACTTTGGAAAGGCTGGTCCATCTCAAATATGCTAATTGGCATCTGCGACTATTCTGGTTCCCAACAGATGAGGTTTTCTTCCAAAAAAAAAGCAGTCATTGTGGATTTTCATGTTGACTAAGAACCCAAAGTATTTTGTAGTGTGTTGTATCATAGTGAAAGGACAGTAGAGAAAAGCAGAGAAATATTGTGAAATACCTGTTTGTGGTTTTGTGCAAAATCTGCTCAGAAACTACCATGTTGTGTCAAGAAAAAAAAATTTACTGCCTATTAAAATTTATTATCTTTATTAAGTAGCTCTCTTTTTCTGTTTGCAGAAATGCAATCCACTGCACCATCTAGCACAATTATTGTTCATTGCTCCACAGTCCCTTTTCACAGAATGAAACAAGCAAGCCTGGAGAGCAGACATTAGATATTCTGGGCATGCTGGTGGCAGGGGCTCCATGAAATCTTGCAGAAGGCAAGTGGAAACTCCTCCTCATTACAATCAGTACTGGGGACAGGACAGGCCTCTCTATAAATCCTGATACTGGAAAAGTGAAAAACAACAAAACAGGGAAGGTGTTTGGGCTCTTCATGATAAGGGGCATAGCAGACAACCAGGCACTCATTGGAAGGCTGGGAAACATCTCTCAAAGAGACTGGCTTGTGCTGAGTGTATATGAAATAAAAAGGTGAGTTTAGTGGACAGCAGAAATAAGAACCTGAGATCCTCTTAACCCCAGAAAGGACAAAACTTGTGGTAAAGGGAGACATATGAACTTCCATTCTTGTTAAGAATCACGAGGGAATTGATTGTATGAAGAAGTCAGATTTTCTTGAAGGATATCTGTAAGGCACAGAAAGGATTTGGAAGAATATTCAGGGCACTTTTCTTTTGCAGAGCTGGAGGTGCTGGAATTGCCTTTAATGGGAGATGATGAACTGTCTGCAGAGAAAACTCTGTATTTAAAGAAGTTATATGCAATTGCTCAGGTAGATGAAAAAGAAATTAAAATACATTCAGGTTGTCTGGCTCAACAGCTCCACTGTAATACATGTCTAAAAGAGCCACTAGAATTTTTCTAGTCACTAGTATGTCAAAAAAACCGCAGAAGTTAAAGATGGTCCTCCGCTGTGAGGTTTGTCTATAGGAGAATACTAGGAAAATGGATCTACATTTGTAAAAGTCTTCTCACCAAAGATTGACTATATCTTCTGTGGACAGTCCCATCTAAATCTGATGTTCTTCAGATTCTGTGTCCTAATTTGCTGAAGAAGTGAATGACATCCACTTCACTGTGGAATGAACATGCCCATAGAAATGTAATTAAACTGAATCTGCTTACAAATTATTTCAGCTCATGAGTTACTTTTTAAACAAGTTTGTGGGTCAAGTATACGATTCTGATCTATACGTTACAATCCAAGACTAAAGAACCTATTTGGCTGGCAAAGATTTTGGGGTATCATTAATGACTGCCAGCAAAGTGTGCAGGGCTCAGGCTTGCCAGGAGACGGTGTTTTCAGCACTGCTCATCTCAGTTTTAACTTGGGAAGGTGAGTCACTGTCTTCAAGCACAGAAAATTTCCCCGAGCTCTTCCCAGAGTCTAACCATGCTCAGTAAAAAGATTTGAAGTATTTTGGGAGTGACCAATTGCAAGCATGATGGGATTTTGGACGCAGTCCCAAACCAGACAAGTGAGTGCTGAAGAAATAGAGCCAACCAAGCACAAATAAAAGGTGCAGCACAGTCTATTGACAATTGGCTTTCTACTCTAAGATGCTGTATCAAGTAAGTTGTTTGACTCACAGGAAGAAAAATACTTTCATCATTATTTACAGGGAAAGGGTCTAGAAATGAGAAAAACTACATAGAAAAGTTGAAAATAATTATTTATTAATGGTAGATGGTGAAAAGGTTGGCATTAAATGCTTTTCAAGAACAAGCAGCTTATTAGCCTTCTAAGTATTTCAATATTTATTCTTGCATATTTGGCAGAGGGCCTCATGATGGCTCCTCATGAATGGGCCAGTCTTATGGGGTTTATTCTGCTTATTGGATCACAAGAATTATTCTGGCCCTTGACACTCCATTGTCTGTGGATAGAATTATTTTATAGACAATGCTCAGAAGGCTGCTTAAATGAAAAATATTCCTTGGTCTGTTTGTTGTGAAAAAGTTGTATGGCTTGCCAATAAGGCTGTTGCACAGGAAAGCAGCACCACTGTCAGGATACTTCACCTTCCAAAACTCCCAAAGGTGTCTGTAGTTTTGGAATTATCCCATCCCACTGAGGAGCAGCAAACCATTTCATTGCATACCAGTGCACAGTAGACTTAGAGAAAGGCGTAAAGCACATCAGTCTCTGGCTTGGGACAGGGTGGCCATTGGCATCATCCGTGAGACTCCTTGGTTGTCAGCAGCCCAGGATTTCGCTTTTCTCCTGTGCCCTGTGATGACAGCACTGCCTTCACAGCCTTCCCTTAAATTTTTGGGCATAGTGCTGGCTATTGATTTGCTGTTGGATGTCTACAGTGCTCCTGGGAGCTCAGTCACCAGAGTACTCCCCAGCCTCAGTGGTGTGCCCTGGCATGCTGGGCACCTCCAGCACACTGCCTACAGCAAAGCACTCTCCTCAGGAAGCTTTGAACATACATCTCAGGACCCCTCTGACACTATTAATTATGGTTCCTCAATTTCTTCAAATTAGAACCTTATATCTAATAAAATAAAAGAGCTTAAAGATTACTCTATTGATTTCCAATTGAGGCAGCTTTTCCATTTATGGCCAAGGGCAATCTATAAAACACAGACTCTAATTAACCCTGGTGAATGCAGCTGACATGAAACATCAATACCCTCAAAATTTTCAGCATAAACAGCTGAAGGATCTTCTCAGCTCCCTCACATCCACCTTGCACATTCCCTGTGGAGAGCTACAGCAGAGGCACTTCCCTATCAGGCTGCACTGGGACAGTGACAGAAAGCTCTCTGCTGCCACAGCCATCTTTATTGCTGGCAGTGCTGGCTGTGCCTGTTGATGTCCCTCTGTCTTTGCTTTGTCTTGAGCGTTGGACTAGACCTTCAAAAGCTTAACCCAAATTATTCTGTGATCTTCTCCTCCCATGGCTATGCAGGTAGGCAGGATGAAGACCCGCAAGCAGCCTGCTGGTGGCCTAGAAGGGACACCTCGCAGATGCTGTTGGGTCCTGTGGACTCCGTGCCATGGTGGGCAGCTCTGGGGCTGTTCTTCAGGCATGCACAGGTAACCCTTCATTCCATGGCTATATCATTGTGGCCTCTGCACTGAGCCTGTTTCCTGGAAGAGTCCTGTAATTTCAGGGTGCTAAGCTGCACAGAGCTCAGTAATTGAGGCCTAAGAGGTGGCCCCAGCAGGGCAGACCCTTCCAGAGTCTGTTACATACCAGAACCCTCACAGGTGGCAAAATTCCAAGGAGTGAAGCAGCAATCAGGACCTCTGCCTGGCCAAGGGTGAAACACAAACCTGCCTGAGGGAAAGTGCCTCTCTGCCTCGTATGGCAGGGCTTTTGTAGCAGCAATGACAGCTTTTGGGGCCACATCACGGCACTCAAGGGAGCAGCACTAAACAATGCAGCTACAGAACTCAGTACCACAAAAAAAACCCCACTAAATAAAACTGGGAGGAAAGAAAGGGCTATGTGGGCAAGGAGCATTTCATTGGTTTTCATCTCTGCTTTCCACAGAGCATTTATTTTCTCCAGATTTGGTGCTTTCTGATAGAAAAGCAACTGTGTTACTGTGTTCTTTATTCTTATTAACAACTTTCGCCTTTCTCATTACATCAGTAGGACTCTTCCCTGGTTAGGGCTGCTGCTTTTCTAATGAATGTGGCTCATTTGTCTGTTTCCCTCCCTCCCTGGTCTGCTTTTTGACTGCTTGCTCTTTGGGTAGTAATTTGATGTATTGAGCTCTCACCACCTCCGCTGCCCCTGGGGCTGAAGTTCTGACGATGCTAAACAGTTAAAATGCAATGCAATTACGGGCAGTACAGAACAGCAGAGAATAAGCCAGCAAAAATTCAGTCGTGCATAACGCTGTGGAGACTGTGTGGCTGTCAGTCTCCAACTCCAGGAGATAATTTGGGCTTTTTAAGAAGCAATAATTGAGCCTTTTGCATATGCTGCGGTTATGAACTAGTCAAAAGCCTGTTTGCTCTGCACCCTGGAGCACCAGATGGATTGGATAGTCCCTGCAGGTCTTTGGGGCCTGACAGCTTTACACTTCAAGACTTTTCTATCTCCTTTACTTGTAAGTTATTCTTTTGACAGCTCTTATGCATACAGGCACCTTGTCTGAATTTAGCTGGCAAAGTGAGGAAGGAAGGGTGAAGAAGAGCATACCAAGTGAAATCCACGTATCTTGGGGGAGTTCTGAGCCAGAACTGAATTCTGCTGCTCACATCAAACCAAGAAAAAAACATTTGAGGGAGAAGACCATATCAGACCTTCAGCCCTCAGAATATGGTAAGTGCTGTGTGCTGCACGTCAGGCTGTGGCCACAGGTGTCCCATGCCCTCCAGTCTGATCACGCTGACTTTCAGTCCTACTTTCACAAATCCCATGTGCACATCTCCAAAGAAGAATCAGTTCTAGGAAGCTCAACAAAGAGCTGCTCCTAGAAAAAAAGGTAATTGGAGGGAGACTTTGTTCCCCTTTTTTGGCAGCTGACCTCACTGGAGCACACATCTGATGGAAAGGGCAGAGAGGGAGTGATTGCGGGTACCTGCAGCTGCTCTGCTGACCATCAGGTCTTTGCCTTGGACTTGCAGGTCAAATTTCAATGGTGAGTTATGGAAATGTCTAAATGCTCCCCCCTCATAGTCAAAGCCCCTGCTGATGGAAAGGGGAGGAAGAGACAGGATGGGAGGGAAGGCACCTACTGGATGCAAACCCTTCATCTGCCCAAGGCTGGTTGGGCTTGCTTATCACAGTCTCCCTAGGTCCCTCTCTCATATCCACAAACCTGTGGGCATTCTTTGCAAACAGGGACAGAAAAGACTTAATCCTACTGCACTACAGTTTAAGTTCTGCTAAATTTCTTGAAGGGCCTGGCCTGTGCCTCTGGGAGATGGAGATGAATGGGGCCAGGATGTGAACCAGAATGTGCTCTCATGCTGCTTAAGCCAGGTACTTTAGGAGCCATGGAAAGCTGTCACGCACCTCTGCCAGGATGTGCACAGCTGAGGGGCTGGGAGAGACACCAGGTACCCACTCCACAGGAAGCTGGCCCTGAGGCGCTTGTGTTCCCCATCACCCCAATAATTTATTTCAGATGCCACTACTGTGTAACCACCAGGGAGATTTTGCCTCATATACCACCCTCCCTCTCTCCCAGGTAGGTTCCTTATTGTTGGGGTTGCTTTGCACCCTCCTAAATGCTTCTCTTGGCAGAGGATGGAGGCGTTGGGACATCTCCCAACCTGCAGAATCCTGGATATATTTGGGTTGCCTTCAGTTGTCCAAGCTTGGCTGCCAGCTCAGGAGCCGGAAGGCTGGAAGGAGGGGTTTACTGGGAATCTGTGCAGCAGTAGTTCAGTACAATTCAGTTCCTGGTCCTTAGCACGGGATGATGTTGGGTTTCATTGAGAGGGGGAAATTGTCATTGTCCTGTAGCCATGTTCCTTCCCTTTAGAGATGTGCTGCTTTAATCTGTTCCCTCAGGCAGTATGCTTTTGCCTTTTCTAAAAAAACACGGTCTTGCAAGGGGGA
>VWYI01017622.1:0-11368 GCA_013399455.1 Anthoscopus minutus | reverse complement strand
TGGTTTTGCAAAGACAATGCAGTAAGATTGTGTTTCTCCATTTTGATATATATACTTTTTATATGAGATTAAAAATATCTGTTTCATCTTCAAATAGCTATTATTTGTGTTTTAATTTCCTCAGGTTAACATTAAGGATAAAGTACTCGAACTGCTGATGTATTTTACAAAGCATTCAGATGAAGAAGTACAGACGAAAGCCATTATTGGCCTTGGTAAGAAATATTAATAGTTTTTATTATTCTGCTATAGTAGAAATTCATGCATTTATTTGTGTAATGGCAGGGAAGTTTGTTTAAAATCAAAGTTCACCACATGTTTTATTTGAAACCTGGCTATAGAAATGTAGTCAAAGGGATACTTTGAAGTTGCACACTTCTGCAGCAGAGTGGATGCTTTTGAGAGTAAATGCCTTTTTGATGTATGACCAAGTCTTAAAAAGCATCAAGTTTCCAAAGTAAATGGAGATGGTTTTTTTCCCCCACATGCAAATATGTTGTAATTCCAAATATTGTTTTTGAGTCCTCAAGATATGGTTAAATAACTAGAAAAAATGATGGAAAAACTTTGAGAATTTTAAGTGTAGGGGCAGATATTGCACGGGAGTTCAGGGAACTCTGGCGGTTTATACGAACTGGGGGATGCTCTGTGAAATTTCACGAGGCATTGAGATGATGCCATGGTCTAAATATTACAGTTTATTTTGGATATTTGGCAGTATTTCAATTTTAAATAGATTCTTTGTCTGAAGGCATTAGTATAGTATCTCAGTGACTTTCAGTAATGCATGAACTGCCACTGAGTGGTTTGTATCATGTTCATCCTCTGCTCAAGGACCAAAACTGTACATGTAAGAGCATCTTGTTTGGCCTTGGTTTCTGGAAGAGTTCAGTTAATGGTTATGACTTAGTCTAAAGAAAATTGTCTCCTATGTGTGTGAGCTTGTATTGTATGGTTTAACTGCGTATAAGAATTTTCCTCCCTATGTTGCTGTTTAGGTGGCTTTTTAGATGTCCTGGTACAGTTCAGGCTAGGGAGGACTGAGGATAAGGACTGAGACTGAATCTTGATTTGATATTCTGTGAGGAAACCATTGCAGACAGCTGAGTGGGATGAATGGCTTTTTAGAGTTGCTTCTGTTGCAGGAACAGTGCTATGGTGTTAACTAGCTGGAGATTTTTCTAGGCATTATATCAAGATGCACAACACTTACTGTAGTCCATTCTAATTGTTCTATACAAAATGTTGCACATGGGATAGGGGCTGCCTTCCTAACCATAGACATGATTGCTTTACTCATGGAGGCTGAGAGTGTTGCATTCATCAGAAATGTTCCTGAATTACAGACTGAACTGTGATCAGTTTGGGGAAGAGGAGAAAACAGGAGTGGCTATCAGCAGGCATTCTACAGATTTTTTTATTCTTTTTTCTCTGCCTGTAAACATGTCAGTCTTTATCTTAATTAAACCTCAGACAACTGTTTTCAGTGATATATTAGTCTCATCTAAGTACTGGTTCCACTTTGAAGGTATCTGCTTGGGTGTACAGAGATGTAGTAGGCAGTGCAAAGCTCTATTTTACAGACTAGTAATTGAGTCAAGTTGTCAAATCCGTTCAACATTATGTGCAGCAATAAGATGAAAATTACTAACAAGCTAATTCAACATTTATACACAGTGAAGGCATTAAATGAAGAGTATGTACTTTCCTATTGGTAATTATTAGTGTGTCCTTACAGTAAGGACACTCAACAGTTTTAACCTTTGCTTTGGGATGTGTCACTGCTGTTGAGAGATTGAGTTTAACCATAAGCTTAATGGTTATGGTTATGATTATGGTTATGGTTATACTTCTCTTCCAGATGTGTACTTGCAAGGCAGATTGAGGATAAAAAATTTTGTTAGTATCTAACAGGTAATGTCTTGCTCAGCCAAGTTCAGTCGTTAAACTTAACAGATTGAATACAAAGATATGAAGAGAAGTGGTGTGAGAGCAGCCCCAAGATGTGAAGTCAGGCCTTAAAAGAACGCAGCAGTTGCCTTTTTTCATCCCCCTTTGACAAATTCTTATGCCAAGTAAAATTTCTTCCCTGCTTACTGGGGATGGAAAAATAATAATTTCCCTAAGAGTACTGATGGTTTTAGATTATTTTAAATAAGTGAATGAAAGAAAGAGTTATGGATTGTTACACATACATGCAAGTGCTTTCCATTTTCAAAATTTAATGGGTTGGACTTCCTCAGAGATGGTCAAGTTATAAACATCAATATACACCTATATGGAGTGGACAATTATACTGCCTACTTCAAAGAGGAGCATCATTCCTTTTTCTTTCACCTCTTTCCCCTCCATCTCCCCTGCCTTCTTTCCTCTTCCTGTTTTGAAATTGAAATGAGATCTTAAATGCATTGAGGTCTTGCCCTAGACTTAGCCTTTACCTACACTGTCGTTTCTGTGTGCACAGAGCCAGTTTTAAAAACCTGACTCAGTCTTCCCTTTGTTATACCCACTTTTATACATTGCTTTCACATAATTTTGTTTACTTTCATTTTTTTCCCCATTCTTCTTTTATGTTTATGTTTTCTGTGTGTTCATTCAGAATCTTAGTTTCCTATGGTTGTGAAAAATACACTTAATGTTTGCTTTTCTCGCAGTCTTAAAAAATTAATCAAGTAGTTAAATATAGTTTAAATTGGAAAGTTATGTTCCCATTATCATTTTTTATGATACTCTGTAAGAGTCTGTTGGCAGCACTCCTAAATCTACATATGTGATCTAAAATTATATATGTTGTTACTTATCTAGATCAAACTTTTTATGAAGTAAATACTTCCCTGACTAAGAATAACCAGTTCTTTGTCAAGAGTAAGGCTGCAGCCAAAAGCAGTTCTGTAGTCTGTATCTACTAACAGATATAGTCTTGGGAATGCTTCAGATAATTTTCAAGACATGTTCTTAATAGGTATGTGAATAATAACAGTGAAAAGTCTAAATTTTATTTTATTGTGTTCGCTATATTTTTTCTTTTAATATTTTGTTTAAATATTCAGAATATTTAGCAATTTTTCCACATTTTCTCTGTCTCCATATGAATAACTCTTCCTAGCTTCAGCACAATATTTTTCTCCAAATGTATTAGAAAAACAATGAGTAATTTTTTAGCAATGTTCCTCCCTTGCTCTTGGGAGACCTCCTAGTCATTGAGATGCAGACTAGTACACTGGACATGCTTCCAGACCTATATAACTCTTAATTCAACTGCCCTGGGTCAGGACTCCATCTTTATCTATCAGACAAATAATAGAACTTCTTATAAACTTAGAATGGTGTCCATATGAAAAAACAATACTGTTTGTTAGTACTACACTTGGGAGGAGATAAATTTCATACCTCTATTTTGAAGAAAGACTTAAGAAGCAGAAATACAATTTCTAGTTAATAACATGGAATATTTCCTCTTTTCTTCCACCCTTAGGATTTGCATTTATACAACACCCAAGTTTAATGTTCGAACAGGAAGTGAAGACCCTGTACAACAGCATTCTTTCAGACAAGAACTGTTCAGTAAACTTAAAAATCCAAGTGTTAAAAAACCTCCAGACCTACTTGCAGGAGGAGGATACACGTATGCAGCAGGCAGACAGAGACTGTAAGTGCTGAGTTCTTCTGTACTGAGGCAGGCAAAATCTAACTTTCTTGCATACAATTACTATATACATGAACTGAGTAATTTAAGATTGTTATCTAATTAGTAGTATTGTACACAAGATATCTTAGAATAATTTTCAAAAATTCATTATGTACATAGGTATATTGAGATGTGTAGCTTATTATTTACTTTCAGGATGTATAAATCCTGAAAGCAGTCCAGAATGCATAATTGCTGTAATGATGGTAGTAATACTTTTTATCAAAATATTCTCTAAGGTTAATTAGCATATACAAATTAAGAAATTGTAAAAAATAAAACCTTTATTGAGGAATAAGACTTTAAATTTGTGTGACTTTAATTTTTTTAAGTATATTTGCTATCAGACTGTTCTATGTTTCATGAGATCATAAACCCATTCTAAGATGGCTGAAATGTCTTTGTATTATAAAGCTTAAAGATAAATATGCATCAAATAATATCAAAGTAAATGATTATACTGTGGTGAGTGTGCTATTGCTTTCATCCTTTTTACAGGGAAAAAAGTAGCAAAGCAAGAAGATCTGAAAGAAATGGGTGATGTTTCCTCAGGGATGAGTAGTTCCATCATGCAGCTATATCTCAAACAGGTCCTTGAGGCTTTCTTTCATACCCAGTCCAGTGTACGCCACTTTGCTCTAAATGTCATTGCACTGACATTGAACCAGGGTCTCATCCATCCTGTTCAGGTATGGTAACCTTTAATGATGTGTTGTTTTTGTTTTGTCTTAAGATTTCAGAGCTTTTTACACTTGCTAGATACATTTTTAGTTTTTCTCTTGCAACTATGTTAGAGTAATCTCTTATTGCAGCAAGGGGCCTTTACAAAAAGCATATTTTGAAATTTAGATTCCAAATGCTGTATTTTCTTGTATTTGGATGAAGATCTAAAAGCTCAGCCAGTGCCTAAAGTGCATCTGCAAATGTACATTGGAGCATATTTCTGTTATGAATTTCAGATGTATGCCAAGCTCTTTTTAATTGTTTATCCTGAAAACTGTGACAGCTTGCCTCCACCTCAATTCCCATGTCCTCCAAACACTANCAGGGGTCTGTATTGGGACCAGTGTTATTTAATATCTTCATTAATGACACATACAAAAGGATTGACAGTACCCTCAGCAGGTTTGCAGATGACACGAAGCTGAATGGTGCAGGTGATGCACTTGAAGGACAGGGCCATCCAGAGGGACTTGGACAAGCTCAAGAAGTGGCCCATTGGAATCTCATGAGGTTTACCAAGTACTGGTGCTGCACCTTGGTTGGGCAATCCCTGGAGTCAATCCAGGCTGGGGGATGAACGGATTGAGAGTAGCCCTGGGGAGAGAGACTTGGGGGTGCTGGTTGGTAAGAGGCTGGACATGCCCTATCCATGTGCTCTGGCACCCAGAAGCCCCCCGTGGGCTGATCCCACAGTGTGGGGAGCAGAGGAGGAGAGGATTCTGCCCCTCTGCTCTGGTGAGACCCTACCTGCAGTGCTGCCTCCAGCTCTGGGGTCCCCAGCAGAGAAAGGACATCAACCTGTTGGAGCAAGGCCAGAGGAGGCACCAAGATGATCAGAGGGATTGAGCACCTCTGCTATGAGGAAAGACAGAGAATTCGGATTGTTCAGCCTGGAGAAGAGAAGCTTTGGGGTGACCTAATTGTGAACTTCCAGGACCTGAAGGGAGCCAACAAGAAAGATGCAGAGGGACTTTTTACAAGAGCATGTAGTGAAAGAATGAGGGGAAATGGCTTCAAACTGACAGGGAGTAGGATTAGATTAGATTAGATATTGGGAAGAAATTCTTCCCTATGAGGATGGTGAGGCCCTGGCACAGGTTGCCCAGAGAAGCTGTGGCTGCCCTATCCCTGGAAGTGTTCAAGGCCAGGTTGGACGGGGCTTGGAACAACCTGATCTAGTGGAAGGTGTCCCTGCCCATAGCAGGGGGTTGGAACTGGATGAGCTTTAAGGTCCTTTCCAACCCAAACCATTCTATGATAACACTGGTCTTTGGTGTATTTTTTACTATTTGCTTGAAAAAACTAGTCAGCTAGTAAGTTGCATAAAGCTTCCTATTCTAGTTTCTGCAGTAGTCAGAATATAGCATAAACAACACTGTAATAAAAGAGCAAAGAGTGAAAAAGAAGAGATACAATGGCTCTAAATAATAATTTAATTTGTTTTTTTTCAAGTGTGTTCCATACTTAATTGCTATGGGCACAGATCCAGAGCCCTCTATGCGAAACAAAGCTGACCAGCAACTGGTGGAAATAGACAAAAAATATGCTGGATTCATTCACGTAAGTAATTCTAATTCTTCATTTTACAAAATACTGTTACATTCTCTCGTGACTCAGCACTTGGATAGGCCTCAACTGCAGAAAAATAATATAAATAACAAACAATAACTATAAGCAGTTGTAAAGAAGATCTCAACTCTTTCCCCTGTTTGGAGATTTCTGTTTGTAGAAATAGAAAGGATATAATAATTTGAAGCATCTCTTCCAGTCTAAAAATTCTTTTAATTTATAATCCACAGTAGTGTTTTCCTCACTGAATAGTATGTTAAGAGCATTTATTTGATAAGAGGTAAGGACAACTGTTTCATAATATTTAGCAATGATTTTCCTGTATTAACAGAGAGCACTTTTAAAAAGTAGAGGTCAGTATATATATGTATTAGAACATTAAGACATCAGTACTTTATAAATTGTAATCTAAGCAGAAGGAACATAAGAATGTTTTAAGAACTGAGGGATCTTGCTGAAAGGAAAATCTGAGAGCTAAGTGAAGACTTGTGGAGTTGTGCCATAGTGACAATAGTTCTGCTAAAGATCTGAAATTGAGTTGCAGCACCCCTTCCTTATTTCAGAAGGCCTCAGCCTTAGTTCAGTGTGTGTACTACATTGTGGGACTTTATAAATCTAATTGTATTCCACTGAAATTTGAGCATTGCACTGTTCATGGCATCCAAGGAGATACCTAACTGAAGTCAGACCTCATCACAGTCTACAACTCCCTCATGAGAGGAAAAAGAGGGGCAGACACTTATCTCTTTGTGACCAGTGACAGGACTCGAGAGAACAGCTGGAGCTGTGTCAGGGAGGGTTTAGGTTGGATATCAGGAAAAGGTTCTTTACCCAGAGGCTGGTTGGGCACTGGAACAGGCTCCACTGGTAACTGGTCACAGCACCAAGCCTGACAGAGTTCAAGAAGCGTTTGGACAACACTCTTGGCACATGATGTGATTCTTGGGGATGGTGCTGTGCATGGCCAGGAGTTGAACTCGATGATCCTTGTGAGTCCCTTCCAACTCAGCATATTCTGTGATTCTGTGAATGAAATGGTGATTGGCAGCCATCTTGGCCACAGCGACCACTGAGCAATTGAGTTTAAAATCTCTGTTGCTAGGGGGAAAAGTGCCAGCAAAACCTCAACTCTAGTCGTGAGGAGAGCAAACTTCGGGCTGTCCAGGGAATTAGCGAGTAAGGTCCCCTGGGAAAATACTTTTGCAGAGGCTGGGTCCATCAGTGCTGGTCACTTTTTAAACATCTCCTCTTAAGGGCACGGGAGCATGCAATTCCCAGATGTCAGAAGTCAGGCAGGCAAGGCAGAAGGCCGACTTGGCTGAACAGGGATCTTCTCTTGGAAATAAGGCAAAAAAAGAAGGTGTGTGTTCAGTGGAAGCAAGGTCAAGTGGTATGGGAAGAATACAGAGATGCTGCTGCCACTGTAGGGAGAAAATCTGTGTGGTCAAAGCTCAACTGGAGTTGGAGCTGGACAGTTGTTCTGGTTCTGGCTGGGGTAGAGTTAATTACCTTCCCATTGGCTGGCATTGGGCTGTGTTGTAGTTTGTGCTGCACACAGAGTTAATAATACAGAGATGTTTTTGTTGTTGCTGAGCTTGCTCAGAGCCAAGGCCTTTTCTGCTCCTTGTACGCTGGGGAGGGGAGGCTGGGGGTGCATGGGAGGTTGGGAGGGGACACAGCTCGTACAGGTGACCTCAACTGACCCAAGGAATATTCCAGACCATATGACATCATGCTCAGTATATAAAGTGGGGGGAAAGAAGGAGGAAGGGGAGGACATTTGGAATGATGGTGTTCATCTTCCCAAGTCACTGTTCCATGGGCTGGGGTCCTGCTCTCCTGGAGATGGCTGAACACCTGCCTGCCCTTGGGAAGGGCTCAATGAATTCCTAATTTTGCTTTGCTTGTGTGTGATGCTTTTGCTTTCCTTGTTAAACTGTCTTTCTCTCAACCCAGGAGTTTTCTGGCTTTTACCCTTCTGATTCTCCTTCCCATTCCACCAGAGTGAGGGTAGAGAGAGGGGTTGAGTAAGCAGCTGCGTGGTGTTTAGTTTCCAGCTGAGCTTAAACCATGATTGTGAGGGATAATAAAAAGAGTCTTTTAAAATATGTCAGTAGTAAATGGCAGTGCAACAATCACATTGGCCCATTCCAGGATGAGAATGGCCACCTCACAAATAGGCACATGGATGAGACAGAGATGTTTAATCCTTTATTTACCTCTGTTTTCAACACCAATGACAAACCAAGGGGGTCCCAATGCCCTGAGCTGGAGGACCATGACTGTGAGAATGATCAACTCCTAGTAAACTCTGAAAATGTGTGGGTTCTGCTGTTCCAGCTGGATCCCTATAAGTCTATGGGGCCTGATGGGATTCTTCACAGGCTACTCAGAGCTGCTGATGTGATCACAAAACCTCTCTCAATGATTTTTGAGTGTTCTTGGGAATCTGGAGAGATCCCAGCTGACTGGAAGCTGGGCAATGTTGTCCTGATTTTTCAAGAAGGGCAAGAAGGAGGCCTTCAGTCTCACCTGTTAGTCTCGCTTCAGTGCCTGGTAGAGTTATGGAGGAGATTATTCTGGGAGGTATTGAAAAGCACCTGAAAGACAATGCAGTCATCAGTCACAGCCAGCACAGCTTCCTGAGGGGAAAGTCCTGCTTATCAAACCTGATTTCGTTTTATGACAAGGTAACCCACCTGGTTAACCCACCTGGTTGATCAAGGGCAGCCAGTTGATATAATCTTTCTGGATTTCAGCAAAGCTTTCGATACTGTCTCTCCCAGGATCCTTCTGGACAAACTGTCCAGCCCCCAGCTGGACAAACACATCATGTGATGGGTGAGCAACTGGCTCATAAGTCAGGCACAAAGTGTTCTAGTGAATGTGGTGACATCAGATTGGTGACCTGTGACTTGTGGGGTTCCGCGGGGCTCTATCCTTGGCCCTGTGCTCTTCAACATCTTCATTAATGACTCGGACACAGGACCGTTAAGGGATACTGAGCAAGATCGCAGTCAATACAAAACTGGGAGGAGCTGTTGACTCCCTTGAAGGCAGGGAGGCCCTGCAGAGAGACCTTGACCAATTAGAGGACTGGGAAATCACCAACCTTATGAAGTTTAATAAGGGCAAGTGCCAGACTCTTCTCCTGGGATGCGGCAACTGTGGATGTACAGACAGACTGGGGAATGAGAGGCTGGAGAGCAGCTTTGGGAAGGGACCTGAGAGTCCTGGTCGATGACAAGTTGAATATGAGTCAGCCGTGTTCCCTGGCAGCCAGGAGAGCCAACCGTGTCCTGGGGTGCATCAGGCACAGCATCACCAGCAGCTCAAGGGAGGGGATTGTCCCGCTCTGCTCTGCACTGGGGCAACCTGTGAGCCGTGACTCACTCAATTTTTTATCAATTTCTTTAACACTATAAAGTACCAAAACCCAAACCCCAATAAACCACAAGCATAAACTCCTAGATTTTTCTAAATTTTCATTCCAAATCAAATTTAAACAAACCTAAAAAAAAAATCACAATCCAAAAAACTTCTCTACCTCAACTAACTAAAAATTAACTAAAAACAAAAAAAACTGTCCCGCCGTCTGTGTTACAAACAACACAGTCCAAAAAAAATACGGAAAAATAAATACTGTTTCTACAAACAAAACTGCACACTTCTTCTTTCTTTTTTTTACTCTCAGAACCAGTCTTAAAAGTACAAAACTTAATATGTACCATCAACAAAAGAAACAATTAAAAATGCAAACATCATAAAATCACCCCATAACACAGCCTCATCTTACGTCCTGGGGGCAGTTTTGGTCTCCACAATATAAGGATATAAAGCTATTAGAGCCCATCCAATGGAGGGCACAAGGATGGTGAAGGGCCTTGAGGGGAAGCCATATGAGGAGCAGCTGAGGGCACTTGGTCTGTTCAGCTGGAGGAGACTGAGGGGAGACTTCATTGCAGTCTACAACTTCCTCATGAAGGGAAGAGGAGGGGCAAACACTGATCTCTTCTCTGTGGTGACCAGTGACAGGACCCAAGGGAACAGCTGGAACTGTGTCAGGGGAGGGTTAGGTTAGACAGTAGGAAAAAGTTCTTCACCCAGAGGGTGGTCAGGCACTGAACGGGCTCTCCAGAGCACTGGTCATGACCACAACGCTACCAGAGCTCCAGAACTGTTTGGACAAATTCTCAGGCACAGTGTGGGATTGTTGGGGTGTCCTGTGCAGGGCCAGGAGGTGGACTTGATGATCCTTGTGAGTCTCTTCCAATTCAGGATATTCTATGAATCTATGATTCTTGAAAATTGTTTAAATTTTGGTAGCTGGCTGTAGTCAGTAAACGGATTATCTATGTTTCTAACAGAAGTTATTTTTAAAGCAGTTCACAATTCATTTTGATCTCTACCACAAATTCTGTTTTAATCTGTATGCTTACTCAAAAAACAGTAGTGCACCTCAGTGTGTGTTTAAAAGTTAAACTTCAGATGAGAAACCACTTAAAGGGAAAAAAGGTTAAAAGATAGAAGTTTCTGTTGACAGGCATTTGTTTAATTTCCACTTCCAGTGTTGCTGCTTGAAAGCAATGATTTAAATAAAAATAAGTACTTTTCCATTTCAGATGAAAGCAGTGGCTGGTATGAAGATGTCTTACCAGGTACAACAGGCAATCAATACCTGCCCACAGGATCCTGTAAGAGGTTTTAGACATGATGAATCATCCAATGCATTGTGTTCACACCTATACTCCATGATTCGAGGGAACCGTCAACACAGACGAGCATTTCTAATTTCCTTACTCAACCTCTTTGATGATACTGCAGTAAGCACCACATTTCCTTCACTTATAAAGAAAAAAATATACAATTACAAGCTTAAATTCTCCTTTTGCAATATATTTTTATAATTATTGATAGCTTTATTTCTCTAAGATGCTTTGTTTTGCATTATAATATAAGGTATTTACCTAATAGAATGCATTAGTCACTTTTGCATCATTCAGTACCTTTCTGTACTCAGTTTGGGTTGTTTAGGAATAATGGATCATTAGGTATGACTAAATTTTGCGTATATATATATATACACACATATATATATGTTGTTTAGAGTGCGTTTGAGGGGAATGTGATCTTTTTTGTTTTAAACTGTTAGGAACACAGGATAAGTGTATAATAAGATATTTGTATGTATATTTATATGTACTTTTTTTAACTTCCAGAAAACAGAGGTGAATATGCTCTTGTACATAGCAGACAATCTAGCCTGTTTTCCTTATCAAACACAGGAAGAGCCACTGTTTATAATGCATCACATAGACATTACACTATCGGTTTCTGGTAGCAACCTACTGCAGTCATTTAAAGAGGTATGTGCATTTATATTTTAGT
>VWYI01017621.1:0-20491 GCA_013399455.1 Anthoscopus minutus | reverse complement strand
AAAAAAAACAAACCTGCTCCCCTCTCCACTGCCCCCAGGGCTCAGCCGAAACTTTAAAATTTAAAATTTTAATAATATAAAAATATTAAGAGTTTTTCTGATATAACATACACACTTTTCTGACAACATACATGCTGTAACGTTTGGTGAAGCTGAGCATATCAGACCTTAACCTCCTGCTTGAAATAAAGCAACAGTTCCCTGAATTGGTCACCATAGTGACACAACTACCTGAAAGCTCTTGTACTGAAGGGAGGAGCACATTCTACCTGTGCTTAGCTTGTTTCACACAGAAAACACTATAAAGCTTGTAAAGTTAACTTATCAACAGTAATAATAGAAACATGTCATCACTGGTGTACTTCAAAAACTGAAAGTCAATGTTTCAGCATGCTATAATCTGGCAGATTACATAAAAAACTGTAGAAAATAGAGGCATTTGGGTTTAAGACTGAGCCCTAGAGGGAAGCCCAGAAGACAGATTCTGCTGTTTGAACACTGCACTGCAGACCAAGACACAAATATGACTTTAAATTTTGGGACAGTAGTGAAGATAGAAGGACCAGCACAAGTCAATTTGTAGTCCCTTGATGCAAGCAGGTTACCCCAAGGTTTGGAATCAAGAGTAAACACAAAGAGTTATTCAATAGAGCATGATCAGGCTTCTAATGGTTGGACTGGAAGCTACAGGTAATTACTTTGTCACCTTGTTTACACCGGCCTCATTCAGATCTAACAGCTAGATTGAGAGATATCACACATTACTCTGGAGATGTGACATGTGCAGCAGCCTTTTTACTTCTACAAGCTGCACCCAAAGTTCAACACCACCACCCCAGCGTGTAATCTCTGATATCCTAGAATTTGCAGAGAGTATTCAGTAAACTAGCCCAGAATAAGGGGATTTAGGATTTAAACTCAAGAATTTTTCTTTTCCTGAGGGAAGAGGCAATCTCTTCTGTCTTTGATAGGGGAAATAACTATTAAATTGAAACCTATAAGCAAGCTGAAGAAAGACTATGCTATGGTGCTAATACAGAAGAAGGTCTATTAACATGAGCTCTCGTCCCAAGTAGGGAAAAGAAAGCAAACCCCAAAACAAACAACGAACCCTTCCAAATGTTTATTCTAACATTCAAAATATGTCTCAGTGTTGATGGTCAGCTATATGTCCAGATAAAAGAGTGTTAATGCACATCATGCAAAAGCTGGGATTGTATTGTATCCTGTATTCATAGTTCTCAGATCAACAGAGGAAACTTTCTGAAATTTGGAACCATGCCATAATTTGTTATTTTTAAATTAATCATCTTAAGCATTTACATCATTTAACTGCAAAAAAAATTAATACAGACTATAGTCTACCATCCTTTGCAGCACTGGAATTAGAATTGCAGATAACTTTATAAAGAATGACAGAGATTATAGCCTACCAATATTAGCAAATAAAGTTAATACTTTACAAATCAGACTCCTGTTTCAAGCAGTCCTCAAGTAACTGGATAAGAAGTCTTTATTAATACTGTATGCAGTTCCAGGGGAGTGTGTGGAAATTTTACTGAAATTCAGGGCTGGAGTGGAACAGAAGGGAGGGAATTAGTATAATCAACTCATGAAGTGCAAACTATATGCTTTGACCAGATATTTTGGTGTTCCCAAAAGATAGCATTTGCAGCTACAAAAATTCCTTTTCTTCTTCTGAGGCAAAATGCAGAATGCTTAAATTTAGGTCCTGAGACACTCTAGGGAAACAGCTTAAATGGGACATTATCATCATCATCATCATCATCATCATCATCATCATGGGAAACTCTTGCAAGCTCTGAGAAGGTGGTTCCCAAATGTCTTTCTGTCAATGCTGTTTTGGATTCCTTTCATTCACTACACAATACTCTACTACTTCATATCTACTTTTATTCTGTCTTGATAACTTGCCTTCTGAGCAGCAGAACAGTGACCACTTTATTCCCAGTATGCTTTCCAGTGATTGCAATTAACTTTTCTAGCCCAAAAGGCAGCTTTCTCTCTAACCATAGTCAAAACTGTAATCTATGTGCCCAGGCAACTCTTGTTTGTCCAGTACTGATGGTACTAGATTATACTGAATTGTACCTTGATTGTATTGTTAAAAATTTAACTGATTTTTTTTTCTTTTAATTTCACTAATTCTTTTACAAGGAGGACAATTCTGTTAAAATTTAGGTGATCATCTTGCAATGTAATTTCTCAGTGTAAGACAAAAAGCTACAAATGTGTTAATTTTTTATAAGAATTGAATCATTTATGCTTGGAATACAGAGTCATGTAAGATCTATCATTTGTATTACTATATCTCAAACTGATTATAAGTGAGAATCATGTATCAACAAGGATTTAATATTATCTTTAATACTCAGAAATCATATCTGCTCTAAACAGATGTTAAACTTCAACAGTTACATTCAGAAAAGTGCTGATCACCACTTAGAATGAAGGTGAGATAGAAAACTGAAGCCACTTGTTAAAAAGGTCAGAATTTTTCATGTGATTCCTTAGAAGTAATAGAAGAAATAATCGAGAAATTCAGTAAATACTACCTGAGAAGGAGAAAGTAACCTCTTTACATTGCAACATTGCAACTCTGCTGCAACGGAACTATCTCATACCAGGACCAAAACCTTTAATCTTTTTGATTAATCATTCCAGCATAGTCAAGAATAGGCTGCAGTACCAGTGACAACTGATAGTGTAAATACTTTTTTCTGGTTGTCAGGTGATTCAATTGAAGCACTTCGTTCATTGGCTATGTTTCAAGAGATTTTTTATTCTTTGAAGTATTTCTTTTTAATGACATTTAAAGATAACCTAAGAAACACCTAATAAAGAGAGCATTCCAAAAGAACTAATGTCTGATCTTAAAGACAGGAGAGAAAGAGAAACATCACTAGTGAACAAAGCAAAATAATCTAGGGACTGGACACTGAGTCATTGTCTTGTGTTGTGGGAGAAAATAAAATCACCAAATTAATAACTCCATAGTCTGCATCAGACCAGATGGGGATGGAATTTGATTTAAGAGCCCCACAAATGTGGGCAAATATCGTATCTCTTCATCTGGCTCCAAGCTGTAACATATTAAAAACTATTCACAGATGTTTAAGTGCTTTACAAAGTGAGCAAGTATTTTTATTTTTATAGAGAAGGGAAAAGCCAAGCAAGTGGCTTAATAAGATTTGTATTCACTCATAAAAATCAGATAGACTTTGGAGATTCTTGGAGGTCAGACAAGGAGAGAAGGATGGAATTGATACTAGGAGGCATATAGATAGGAAGTCTATAAAAAGTTAGAACCATGATTATTGTGGGATTTTTTCCCTTGATTTAGATGTTCAGGAATACCTTGGATTAAGAGGATTGGGCAAAAAGAATGCCTAGGTATTGTAGAAGCATTTCCACTTAAACAGGGCTAGGTGGTAACTGTGATTGAATTCTATTAAATAAAAATATTTAATAGAAAATCTTTGAAATCTGTGTATTTTTTTATTTGTAAAAACCCTTACAAGGTACCATTTGCAGAAGTATTACCAAGATCACCGAGTCTCCAATGACCAGGCCTCATAAGATTCCTAGTTGGATTTACTCCAAATGTATTTTAACAAGGGTTTCTACAACTTTGTGGAAATTTGATTACTTCCTATCATTCCACATGCTCAAAACTCGTATAATTTCAACACATAACATCCTTATATTATCTTTACACCTAATTGTAACCAATAAATTAATGGTGACAGGTTGACAATTATGAGAGGTAGTCAAAACTTCCTGAAAATTGCAGGTTTCATGGTGGCCTGTAACAATCTAACTAAAATGAATGCCAGAGAAAACTAAATTTATGACTATATTTTCATCTAAAATGTTCTCTGAAGAAGCAATGACAGTTTCTTCCAGTGTCAGATTGTATTGTTTCTCCTTCTTGGTACAGAATTTGAAACAAGATGTTAAGTGCAGTCAAATGCAATTTAATACACAATAATCAAGAATTAAATTTATCTTTTGTTCAAATAACATTTCTTCAATAAACTTTAGTTGTCTATATTTGCACAGGAAAAAAATGTCCTTTCAGTCTCTGAAAAACGTAACCCTCTCTCTGATGGCTGGACTGATATAAAGGACATGGACATGACAGCTCCTGTGCTGCATTATTTGAGCAGTAGGGTTGCTGGTTCTAGGCAATTTTAATACTTCACTGGGTTTTCATAGGGCCATTCATGTAATCACTTAGGTGTAAAAGCAATATGAGACCTGACAGGCAGGAGTTCTTTATACCAGCGTACCATTATTTAAAGTCCAATGATCCACTGATCTCTGTAACAGAGTTACTTCTGATTTATGCTAGTTTGAGTCAGTGAAGAATCAGTCTTCCTAAGTTTGCTGCAAGTGTACGTATTTTCAGTAAGATCAATAAATCTTTGTTATTGCAGAAGAGAATTGCTGGATCATATAAGTAAGCAAGGTCTTATTACCAATTATAGAGAGCATTGAAATATACTGTTGTAATTTTTTTATTATTTCTCTGGATGAAGTAATCAGATTAACTTGGATTGATGTATCTAATAGGCAATTCTCTCTAATTAAAGAGATAAGTTTTGTCTCAAACACTTTTTGGAAAATGCGTCGAAAATTTCTCCAATGAAAAAAAAAATTTCTGAAGCAAAATTACCAAACAAACATACTATCATGGAACTATATTTTGAATTTTTTATGAAAAGTGTTTTAGCTATTGTCAAGCAGGGCTTTCACAGCACCAAGGCCTTTTCTCCTTCTCACCCCACCCACCAGTGAGAAGGCTGTGAGTGCAGAAGAAGTTGAGGAGAAGACACATACGGGGACAGATGACCCCAGCTGACCACACAGATATGGCATTGTGCTCCACAACAAAGCTGAGAAAAGAAGGAGGAACCTTTGGAGTGATGGCATTTGTGTCCCAAGTCACTGTGGCATGTGATAGGGCCATGCTTTACTGGGGGGTGGCTGAACACGTATATGCCTATGGGAAGTGGTGAATGAATTCCTTGTTCTTTGTTTTGCTTTGCTTGCATGCACAGCTTCTCTTTTTCCTATCAAACTGTCTTCATCTCTACACATGAGTTTTCTCCCTTTTATTCCTCAGATGATCATCATGTCACGAGGCTGAGGAAAAGCAGTGGTGAAAGAAGTAGCTAGAAATTATAACATAAAAATGAGCCTGCAAGTGATCTCCACCTCCTGACTAGGGGCGGATGAAGCACACTGTTTTCAGTCAACCTACAAACTAGAGGGTGTCATCATAAACTACCTTGTTCTCCTCCTGAAGATACCTGTGTTACCTTCTGAAGATCTGAATCAAAGGAAATTTGGAAAACAAAAGAGCTTTCCAGTGTGGGGCCTGGCAGAACAGACAAATAAGATTGCTGAGTCTGTATTCTTCTCCTTCAGGTATTTTGTTCTGAAATCAAAATCTTTGGATTTTGCTCTCTGGGAAGTGGGAATGGGGGCATGCCTTGATAGCATTTCATAGAGCTCATGGTACTGGAGCTTTTTAACAAGTTTTTTGGTAAGTAGCCCTGAGTCTATTTACCAAAAAGTCTGAATACATATTCTGGAAATGGACAGTAAAAGGAAAACTGTTCTCATTTTAGCTTACAGCTGAAATAGAAACATTTATTGCTGCTGCAGGGAATTTTCTCTCAGTTACCTGAAGACTCAAGCAGAATGCATTTGTGGCTTTAACCTTCCTTAATACCATGCTAAAGATGCTTGAATTTGACGCCTACACAGTTCTGCTACAGATATGTCAATAGGATACATGGAACCTTAGGTACTTTTTGCCCAAAAAAGCTGGCACGAGATTAATAATCTACTACCAATTTAAACCAGTGTGTACTCCTCCCAGTGATGTGACTTGTGTTCTACATTCCTCAACAACTCCATTGCCCTGTTCCGGACACACCTCAATGTCCTTCTTGCTGTGGGAATCCCAGTGCTGGATGCAAGGATTGAGATGCAGCCTCACCAGTGCCCAGCACAGGGGGACAATCCCTGCCCTGGCCCTGCTGGCCACACTATTGCTGGGACAGGCCAGGATGCCATTGGCCTTCTTGGCCACCTGGGCACTGCTGGCTTATGTTCAGCTGCTGTCACCAGCACCCCCAGGGGATTTTCCTCTGGGCAGCTTCCCAGCCTCTCTGCCCCAGCCTGTGGTAGATCATCCAGACAGTTTTTAACCTGGTGAACTGTACATCCGTCCAAGCCACAAGCAGCTGGTTTCTCCACATGAAGGCTGGGGGAAATGTTGTCAAAGTCTGCTAATGTCCAGGCAGAACAATATCAACAGCTTCTCCCTCATCCTCTTAAGCAGGACATTTTGTCATAGAAAGGGATCAGGTTGGTCAGGCAGGGCCTGCCTTTTACAAACCAGTGTTGGCTGGGACTAACCACCTGTGTTTCCTGCATGTCATCACCCTCAAAATAATCTGTCGCATAACCTTCTCCAGCACTGAGGTCAGGCTGATGGCCTGCAGTTTCCCAGACCTGCCATCCAGCTCTTCCTGCAGACTGGCATCACATTTGTGAACCTCCATGCAACTGAGGCCTTCAGTACTGATAAAATGCAGCTTGATGAACACTTTCATCATCTCCTTCAGTATCCTGGGCTGGATCCTATCCAGGTCCATAAACTTATGTTTGTGTGAGGTCTAGCAGATCACTGATCTTTCTTCCTTAGATTATAGGGGTTTATTTCTGCTCGCCTTTCCTGTTTTCCAGCACAGGGGACTGAGTACCTTGAGAACAACTCTTCTTATTATTAAAGACTGAGGCAAAGAAATCATTAAATACCTCAGCTTCTACTTCATTCTCTGTCAATATGTTTCCCTTTGCATCAGTAAATGATGGAAATTCCCCTTAGGCCTTGATTGGTTGTTGATGTATTTTTAGAAACATTTGTTGTTCTTTGCAGTTGTAGCCAGTTGTAGCCGGCCTTTGGCCCTTCTAATCTCTCTGCATAACCTCATTATATCCTTTTAGTCCTTTGGAGTTGTTAACCCTTCTTCTAGATTATTCCCTAATCTCTATTTTCCCTTACTGAGTTCCAACCAAGGTTCTCTGTTCAGCTAGGCCAGCCTTCTTCCCCATCATATCATCTTTCAGCACATGAGGACTTCTTGATTTCCTTCTTGAAGAATGTCCAACCTTCCTGGATTCATTTTCCTGTCAGGACTGCCCTCCAAGTGGCTCTGTTGACAAAGTTCCTAAACAGGTCAAAGTCTGTCCTCTGGAAGCCCAAGGAGGCAGTGGCAGCCTTAAAAGAAGCAGCACTTCTGCAGGTAACCTCACAGTGTGACATACTGACACCAGCCCCAGGGCCATGCCCACCAGAAGCACAGGAGTTAAGGGAAGGAGGAACATTCTAGGAAGGGCACATAAATGGTAAATGGGGGCTGAACAAGGGTGATATCAATTTTCACAAACCACTGGAACACCAGAAACCGAAAGGCACCAGCATGTGGCTGCAAAGCCCTGGGAACAAGGCCCTCCCTACCCCAGTCTAGAGGGGTGCCTCTCCTCTCCTGTGCCATCCCCTCCAGAGTTGAGGCATTCCAGCAACAGGCCTCTGGGCCTCCACAGCGTAGGCATCAATTTCTGCTGAGAAGAAAAAGTAGGATGGGCTTAAAACTGCCTCATTAAAACTGAAAGATGGAAAAGATTGCTGAGTCCAGAATATTCTGGGAACCTTGAAAGTTATTTAAAGTTCTGTAATGCAACATTTTTTAAGGCAAATATGAGAGCCAGAGTTTTTTTGTCATAACATCAGGAGTCTGAAGCACTTGACAGGTCTAATTTTAACTAGAAAGGTGAAAAAACCTGAACACTAAGGTACAGCTGAGAGGTACATGTTTTGTTAGAGTGAGATTGCTGTATTCTTTCTGGATTATATCTTACCACAGGCCTGAGAAACTGGTAGTCTTGCTTAGATGCTTAGGGAGAGGGGAGGGGATGGGAGGGGATGGGAGGGGATGGGAGGGGAGAAGGCTTGTGGCCTCTGTTGGGATTTAGATGTTTTGTGGTTTTAGGTGAATGCCTCCATATGGACTACCCAAGGGCCAAAGACCCAAACATTTCTGCTGTGCCAGGCAGATGTCTTTCGGAAGTCTTTCAGAGCAACTAGCCCTGAAGTGTGACATTTCTACAGCACTCTACAGGGCAGAGCTGCACAGATGCCATGAGCCTAATATCCTGGCAGGAAATGGTCCATCGCATCTTAAAGAACTGGGAAAAAAATGTAAGGAGCATTTGGAATGGAAATATATTTTTATTATTATTGTGTTATATCTAATATCTTCTATTTGATTTATTGAGCATGAAGAGCATTTGGTCCCATTGATAAGTAGAACATTAAAAAAAAATCCTAACCTTGCAATAGCATGAAGTTCTACAGCTTTTACTATCAAGGAGTCAGACAGTTCTCTATTAAGTGCTGGAGCAACAAAATTGTTTTGTATGGTTACAGGTGGGCTTTCTGCAGAAGACAGGTCAACACAAGAAAGGTTCTATATTCTGGTAAATATGTATATATGCACTAAAGTATTTATGCTTTAAACTCAGACTGTGTGATATCAAAATACCAGTTTAGAGAGAATATAGTGTGAAAGAAGCTTAGTGTTGCAAAAAGAAAGTCATGTCTTTTTAATGGAGAGTAGAATTAATAAAATGGAGGTTGAGTTCAGTGGTTGATCATATTTTCATGGTCATTAAGCCCTGGTGCAGAATAAGTATTAACCTTTGTACAACACTGTTTCCTTGCTTCATCATTTAAACACTAAGCAGATAGAATTGTTTGTAGCATACCCTGCTCATAGAATAGTAATTTAGCTTATTTAATGAGAGATTACATCAACTGTTATCTCCACTTTCAGAAAAGGGATTAAGTACTGCATCAAGTCTGGGTAATAACTTTCACTGTGGTTTGTCTGGCTTGATGTGACGCCTGAAGGCTGAAAGCAGCAGGTCCTGCCTCAGTCCTGGACTTGATCTATCAAATAACTGCGCTTTAGCATTGGTTCTGTTCTGGCCCTTCGAGGACATCTCTAATTGTTTCTTGTTAAAATGTTCTTTCTGAGGCAATCAATATATTATGAAGGTGTGAATTTGTTGATTTTGTATGTCACAGGTTTATAAACCACAGTGATTTAAATTGGAAAAAGGATGAGTTTTGCGATTTTTTAAAATTATGTAAGTACCTTTGTGTAATAAAAGTGGAGAACTGAGGCTGTTGTTTGGTTTTTTTAACTGAGGTTATAGTTTTCTGTTTTACTGTTGCTTTTCCCTGTGGGATCAAGGTCATGTAAGCCAGTCAGGAAATTTTTTTAGTACACATCATATTTATTCCTGTGTGGAATAAATCTTTGAAAATTTTCTTTTTTTTCCATAAAGCCATTTGTAGGTACTTGCTAACAAGTCTGTTTCTTGCTTATTTGATGTCTCCTTATTCAGAAGCTGACCTGTTTCTGGCTGGCCTAAAGGCCTGTACCTCTGTTCCTCCACAAAGACAGTCCTTCTGAAGCTGCACCCCAGCTCAACATCCCGAGAATCCCAACACCATCATAAGTGGGGATGTCAAATATTTTGAAAATCAAAGCGCTTGAGTTTTATTGAGGATGCAAACTCAGTATGTGAGATTTTTCAGGTAAAGTGAAACCTGGAACTACGTGTTGGAATAGGAGGAAGATGATAGTGAAGACTGGAGGCACCCAGCATAATGACTATTAAACATCTTCCACTTGACCATTGTTCATTTATTAAACAACCAGTCTGCACCTAAGCAATTTCAATTACCTGAAAAGAGAACAAAAAAGGCAGTTAGTTATTTAATGTTTATATTTTCATATCAAAATCTATATGTTGTCAAGGTGGATGAGACACTCTCTTAAATTTCAGTCTTTAAACTTGAATATCCCAGAAGGAGTCTGTATCAGAGTATGGGGTATAACATTTATTTTGTAGTTCTGAGGCCAAATGGCATGACCAGTCTGGTCTTGGACAGCTGCACATTCTCCAAAGGGCAGCAGCCAAACTGTCTGCTAGGAACAATCCCTGGCACACGCTCTTTTCAGACTGAGCTTAGACAACGTCTGAGAAAGCTGCAGAAGCCTCGGTGACTTTGCTATGGACAAACGATATATGGCTGATCCAGCCCTTGCTCCAGTCCTGTTTTATTTAGTATTATGACATACATATCTACCTATATATCTATTTGTGTGCATATATATATACACATTGTGTACTGAATATGTACCAGTCTTTATGCTGAAGCACGAAATAAATAAATTCACTGCATTGACTTCCCCCACTGCTTGCAGGAGTCTCTTTGATTTCATTCAGCATGCTTTAGTTCTGCGCCTTGAGAGTTTCAACATGAGAAATGTCAGTTTCTGGAAGGCAGCAGTGCAGTATATAAATTCACACAGGAGTACTGAACACATGAAGTGCAGAACAATAGAGACCGTTTAGGTTTGTGAGCTCTCCAGGTAAGAGAGTGGTCCTCAGGGCACTGGAGGGTCCTTGAACATTAGCTCTGACCTGTAGAGATAGGGTAAGTAAAAAAGTTATAAAAATGAAAACATAATTAGCCAGTGAGGTTGTTCTAAATCCCTCCCCAAATCTTACTCCTTTGAAAATATGTTGTTGTCACTTCTGGGGAACCATCACAGGAAGGCAGTGTTCTATTTCCTTTGAAAACATGACCGAAGTAGCAAAGTGAAAAACATATTTTGCTCTGGGAGCAGTGGCAAGAATTGATTTTCTGTTAAATGCCAAGGCATGTTTTTCTGTCCTTTTAAACAGTTAAACAGTTAACAGAAATTTGCAAATACTACTAGCATAACTCTATTACAGAAATACATCTATATCATCTGGGATCTACTATTATTAATACTGAATCTTCCTAGATAAGAGAAGTTTAAAATTTAGAATTACTACTATGTTTAGCTTCAGCATACATGACTGTAAGATGGATAGTTAAGTCTACAAAAGCTATATAAGAATATTTTGAAACAAACCTGAATTAAATTAATTTGAACTGATGAATATGAGCCTGTGTGTCACACACAACATTTCCTAGCAATAGAAAAAAAATCCTATGGATGTTCTGCACATGAGCTGTAAACAGAAATCCTATATAAGCCTGTTTTTGAGGGCTGAAGACAGTGCAGAGTCCTCTGTTTAGAAGGCTTTACTCTTAATGCAGCTGTACATATAAAACACTGCAGTGGAAGACACCAATGAGAAAAAAACAAGGCTGGATACTCCTATCTTTTCTATCTTCCTGTCTTTGACCCCACCAAAAGCAAGAAAATAAAGCATCAATGCAGCCAAAAAGATTAGAATAATTGAACAAAGGGACCATTCTGCATTCCAGGTAAACTTCTGGGCACTGCTCTAACCATTATCAATAAAGCTCCAAGGTACTGTCACCTCTGAGCTTTCTGTTGCGTGTCTTTCCCTGTGCTCAAAAGAACAGGATTATTTGGGATCCAGAAAGGAGCAAAGTATAAATGCTCTTAAGTGTCTTGATCCAGAAAGGACTCATCTACCCATAGGAAACAGGGAGATAATCTGTTTTCCAATGTTTGTTTATATATTTGGTCAAATGGAATTTAATCCATGTGAAAAATATAGTCAGCTCTAAACAATTTAGCACAAAATGTCTCTGATAAGGTATTTTATCTAAATGAGAATAATGTCACTTCCAGACAGGTTTTGGAAGGAAAGAATGACGTAGACTTTGCAAGAACATAACTTAGATGCATCACTTAGAAGATGATTGAGAGCTCTAAGTTTTGAGCAGGTGTAGGTGCCTTTCTGATGAGTAGGGTATCAAAACTGTGAAAAGGCAGAGTTTCAGATGAAGGCTTGGGTAGTCCCTTAGCCATTTTCCTTGTCTGTAGCTCTCACTCAGTTCTCCACCCATACACTGCAGACCCTTACTGTGAAGTTCAGACCTTGGATTTTGTTATGGAAGCCACAGCAAGTCCTAGCAGATATATATCCTTGCAGGCCAGACTGTATAAGAAAGACATCACATATTGAAAAAGTCAAAAACAGAAGGCAAGAAAGGTAGTAAGAAGAGCTCAGTGTGAGCAGCATATCACAGTGAAGACAAACACGTTGTTTGACAAGTTAATGTCCAAGATAAAGGGACAGAAGAATAGATACTGAAAGCCTCTGCCTTAAACTTCCTGTAGCCTTTTGTTCTGGTTTAGGGCAAATTTGGGAGAAAACCTCCAAATGGGGCCCTCCAGGAAGCAAATTCAAGCGGCCCCTCCCCCAACTGGTTTGGGGAAAGATTTCATTGGATAAAAGTGGGGAAAAAAACCCTGTTTATTTAAATTGAATTGTATTAAATTGAACAGTATTGAACAGTATTAAACCTCTTGCTGTTTGAGGAGATGGCAAGTCCAGGAGAGTCCTTGCCATGGGGTGCAGCTCAGCTCGCTCAGTCTCTCATCAGCGCCTCCGGTCCTGGAAATGCCGAGGCCCAGGCCTGGTGGGCCACAGGTGGGAGCTCCTGGTTTTTGTCTGGATTTTCAGTCCAGAGCAGGTTTGGACAGATTCAAGGAAAAAGGAGGAAAAAAAGACATTCTGGGGAACTTCCCTGCTTCTGCTAGCTGACTAACAGCCAAGGAGAGCTCTGTCCTGCTGTCTGTCCTGCTGTCTGTCCTGCTGCAGACAGCGCAGTCCCGAGCGCATGCCGGGCAGTGAGCGCCGTTTCTGAACACAAACTGCGGCTTCTTCTTCCCCCTGCTTTGCTCTTGAAACCTGTCCTAAAGATACAGAATTTAATATCCAGCATAAACAGAACACACAACTGGGGATACAAGCATCATAAAGTCACCCCAGGACATCTTTACAACAGCGCAGACTGGATGTAAACTAAACGTTAAGTACAAAGAAAATCCTACTACATATTATATAAACTTATTACAATGTATAATATGCCCATTTTTCAACTACATTAGTGATTTCAAAGACATCAGGTTTGGGAAAAAACTGAAAAAGTTGAAAAGGATGTGAGAAAAAGAGTGCAAAAGGGACATTAGGAAATATTAAGGATTACACACATACAAACACAAAGTTTTTCTGCATCTTACATGGACAATAGTAGAGCTCTGCTTGAACCATATGCAATATATTTATCCATAGCTCTCTTAATAGTAGACATTATTAAAGCTATACTCAAGAAACTCTACAACCAGTGTCCAGAATGTGCCGGTGGAAGCTGCAGACAACTGCCTGTCAGAAGAAGCATAAAATTTATGACAAGCTCCTGAAGTTGATAAAAAACCCCCAGGGTTTCTTCCCTCAGAAAAATAAAGAACAAAGAATTCTTGCTTGGCAAGCCTTTTTTAAGCCGAAGTTCACTCAGTCCTGCTGCTCTGAAGCTATTGAACTGTCTGCACCGTTTTTTCTCCATTTAGATATTAGCTGGACCAATTGTCAGATGTAGCCAAGCCTAAGAAATAGTGTGACATTTTCTCAGTGGCTGCAGATTGCAGAGTAGAAACACCACCAGCAGTCACTTGTCTTAACAGACATGGCAGGAGAAAGAGCTCAACTTCATTTTAATTAGGAATAAAAGGTATGCTTAAAGATCTAAGGGAAAAGTATCTTTCCACATTAATTGAAATGGGATTTTAAAATAAGGGATTTTGTCAAAAACAGAGAAATCTAAATCCCTCTGTGTGACTAGTGTGTATGCTGCACTTTTTAACAGGTAAAAATAGATGTCACTTTATGTACAATATTTGTGTGACTTGAAAACTTTTGGCAGATTTTGCAACTACCTTGCACAAGTAGAGGTAAGCAGAGAGGGTCATCATCACTGGAAATTGCAGATTGCCCAAAGGAAGACATACACAAACTAAGAGTTAGTTACTCTAAGCTGACCATATGAGTCATCATACTTGACATTTTAAGTGTTTAGAAAAGCCCTTACAATTCTGCCACTTCTAGGAAAAGAAGAGGGAACACAGTTTAGACATAAGAGAACAAAAAAAAAAAAATGGGGAGCTGTACATGTTACAGAGCTTCTTTTTTTTACTGGCTAGATTAAAATTACCCAGAATCTAAGAAGCAGTTTTCTCAAGAAAACTATTATAGAAAAGTGCCCACATGTCATCTCCAAAGTAGTTTTCTATTAAGTCCAACTGTAGGGCATACTTGGGGATCATTGGAATATGCATTGCCAAACCAGGTTATAAAAGTCATTCCAGCTAGCAGTGTTAAAAAGAACAGAAATTTTCTACTGAAGAGGAAGCATAGACAATGACTCTGGGGCCCAAATGAACAAGGTCTTGTGAAAAGCACGTTTTCTCCTTTCCATCATTCATTTGTCATCTTTCTCTGGCTCATCTTCCTGATCCCTGAACTAATGTTTAGGAAAATATCAACACCTGATTATGACAGAAAAATATATCAGTGGGTTCAAAAGTATAAAGGTGGGAAACCATGGAGTGCTGTCTAAACAAATAATGATTTTACTAAATGAAGCTGGAAGTGTTTGAAGAGAATATTAATAAACACTTTTGAATCTCAGAAGTGTCATGAAGTATTGTGCTGGCTTTGGCAGAGGTAGAGCTAATTTTTTCCACAGTCAATGGCATGGGGATGTGTTTGAGATTTGTGTTTAATACAGGGCTGATAATGTGGAGATGGTTTTGTTCTTATTGAGGACTTGCACAGAGCCAAAGCCTTTTCTGCTTTCTGCCCTGACACACTGGCAAGGGAGATGGGGGTGCCTGGGAGGCTGGGAGGAGACACAGCCAGGACAGGTGACCCCAACTTACCAGAGGGATATTGCAGAACATGTGAATCATGCTCAGTATACAAAGCGAGGGAAGAAGGAGGAAGGGGAGGAACATTTGGAGTGTTTGTCTTCCTAAGTCACCATTATGTGTGATAGAACCCTGTTCTCCTGGAGATGGCTGCACCTACCTGCCCATGGGAAGCAGTGAATTAATTCCTTGTTTCATTTTGCTTTTGTGTGGGGCTTGCTTTCCTTATTAAACAGTGTGTATCTCAACCTGTGAGTTTTCCAGCTTTTACCCTTCTGATTGCCTCCCTGATCCTGCTATGGGGCAGTGACCAAGCAGCTGTGTGGGACTTGGTGGCTGGCTGGGGTTAAACCTTGACAAGTGTGATAGACTCCAATGAATAAAATTTACTTTAAAGGATTCAATAACTAAATATTTGCATTTTCTCTGTTAAAAGGGGTTTAGATTTGAAGGCTGCTAAATAGAATAAAGCTGATTAAGAGGAAAACCAGAGTATCTCACCCTTCTCCCACCACTTTGAGTGTTAACAAGAGGTATTTATAGGGGCAGCTAAGCCAATGGAGAGTAATTTAAATGAAAAAATCTTTACATTAAGGCTTTAATTCCAGTAACATATTGTCTGTAAAGTTACAAATCAGGGAAGGGTTTCATTGACAATTAAATATGCCACATAATTTGAAATGAGAGCTAGTAACACTTAGCCATAAGATTAAGAGCTTTTGATCAGAGCTTTTTCAACCAGCTTTGCAAAAAATAAGCAAATATAGTTGTAAGGCTGAGCCATCATGTTCTAAGTCAGCTAAAAGGAAATGTGCATGGACAAACCCTAACTTCACAGAGTCTAAAAGGAAGTGCTGACCCAAGTTTAACTATAGTGATGTGAATAATACTACACTAATGTAGCATTACCATATGTATTATAATTCCACAGCCATAGATTTTCTTGAAGAAAACAGCTGCAGTACTGAAGTTTTAATCTTCTCAAAATTACAAGGTAGAAAAATTACTCAAGCCTCAGAATCCAAGTATCACAAAAGGAATGTTTATGAAGACTGTCATTATGGCAACTATTTGCTCTTTCTTTTTGCTAAAAAGATTTTTAATCCTCAAATTTGGTTTTGATGTCTTCTTGTAATAGGCCATTGGTTTATGATTTTAAGTGTCCATCTATTCTTTTCAAAACAACAGCAAATCTTCTAAGTCTGTGAAAAACAGAGAAGGGTTAGGGAAAAAACTGATCCAGGCTCAGTTAATTACAGATTTTCTGTTCAAAAGGAGGAAAAAATACCTGGCATCTGGATGAGATGTCAGAGTAAATAAGAAAAAAATACACTTTTGATCAATCTTCAAATATACCAAGGAATGAATGCAGTCAGTAATGTATTCTAGGGTCATCTGATTGTCAAGTGAGGAATCTATTAGGAAGGTAGTATTGCTTCCTTCTGACTTGGATACCCAAGTTTCTTCTGAAGAAACCAGTTCCAGAGAAATGCCTGTATCTCATTTCATTGTAGTGCAGATGTGAGAAGGTACATCCTTGGATCATCCTTGGGTATGCTTTTAGACCCACTAGATTAAATATAGTCATAGCAAGGAGAGTCCAAGTGGGTCCTGTAAGTTTTGGCTATCAAAGATATCAGCCTCTTAATGCGTGTGTGTTCTTCCTACAGATGGTAGATTTCTACAGTGGTAAAGTTTCTCTTGTGATTTGGGGCATCATATGGCATATCTGCCTGGAAAACATCATAGGGAAGACCCACCAAACAGAAGAAACTTTCCAGCACTGTGCAGTCAGGATTCTGGTCACCTCATGGAGTTCTGTAATGAAAACTGACAGAAAATGTATTTTTATTACCATCCATATTTGAGCCACCAGGATTCCCTTAAGTAATTTTTCCAGAATTTAACCAGTACTTCTCTTCTAACAAGACCATTTTCCCCTGGGAATAAGCTGTTTTAAGAAACAATAAAAGAGGAAAAAAAAATAAATGGTGACATTCCCACTATAAGCCTCAAAACAGACCAAGAGTTTCATAGCCCAAGAAGACAGTGAAAACTACATGAATTGCAATCTTGGTTGTGCTAGAACTGAATTAATGGGTTTTAACTACCACATGGTAAAGCATTAGATGACAGTGTACATAGAAATCCTGTACATGCATGAGTTAAGAAAAAAAAACAAATTTACTGCGTTTAGCAAAGGCTCACTAATAAAAATAGACACCTCTGCAATAACTTCTTTGAGTTAAACCTGAATTCTACTATTTTTCAGAAATCTCCACAGTGGGGAAACATAACTTCAACAAAAATATTTCAAACTGGAACAATTATGCAATGTCTTTCCTCTACTCAGCATTGAATGTCTTACTGTTATTGTAAATAGCTATATAAATTTGTATGTTTGAAATACTATGGAACAAAGACTCATAACTTGCGTCCACACAAAACAGGGCAGTATTTATTGTTCAGTCCCTTCTGTAGATGGGTTATTTGAAGTGGGAATACCACTCCTCAGAGAGATGGGATTATTAGAAATGTATTTTCATGGCTCCCAGTGCCCATTCTGGGTCCAGTGCCCACTCTGACTCCAAGATAAAGCAGTATAAATAGAATACCAGACAATCTTAATCTCACTTGAGGTAAACTGCCGTGCAAAATTTCTAGTGTCAGCAATTCTGATTTCTGGAAACTTATTTCAGGATTCTTGTTATATCACTAACTGTTCAGAGCTTATTTTGCCCTATGTTGTCTGCTCTTTGGAGACTCTATGATGATTGTCTTTGAAGCAGTCTACAGAGATAAAAAAAATAGCTTTGTTCAGTTATCTCTACCCTTCCAATCACATAGGGCTGTACTGAGAGATGAATGCAGGCCAGGTCATCTGAGACAAGATGCAGAGATTATGAAAACACCTCAGGTCTTGATCTACCTACAAACTTCTCTGTATAGCTACAGTTCACTGACAAGCTAGTTTGTTGTCAGCAACAAAACTATGTGCTAGCGAATGATATGACAGGGTTTGTGGGATATAACTAATAATATTTTCGTTATGCAGAATATGTGCATTTAACCTGATTAATTTTTACAATATGTATCTTGCTCCTTAAGTCATTTAAGATTGTTTCATGTGTGATTTCATTCGTTTGTTGTCAGTAACACTTTGTTCAAATTCTAATATTCAGTAGAATTGAGATGGACCCCTGTAAACCTCATTTAAGTAGGAGACACTCTCCTAGTGACTCATGAATCCTAGCTGCTATCCAAAATTATCATACCCAACTAATGTGATCTGCCTAGAAAGTGGTCCTAAGGGAGACATAGAACACTGGACCAAATCAGATCTTTCAAGCAAGGCTTCTAAAGTTTTCAAAACTTTCCAAAAGTTTCTCCGCTACCAGTGGCTACTGCAGAGATCAACTTTTCAAGGGTGTGTGCCCTTGCACTTGCATCAGACATGATTCAGACACAGGATCAGACACAGCCAGGGTAGTGTTTTAATAGGACAAAGTAATGTATTTAAGCTAAAAGCTTTGTAATGAGAAAAAGTCAGATATTGAAAAGAAATCCATCAGCAAAACTGCTGAGCTATCAAGTTTACAGTGACTAATATACTTTATTCTGAAAATGAGTATGTAATACATACACAGCCTCTGAAATGGTATGTGCTCTGTTGTGAAACTTCAGGGGGCATATTCCTTTATGGTCTTCTGAATCTTCCACAAACTGGAAAAGTCACATCTAAACATTTCCAAAGGGATTCTTGCAATTTCTTTGACTTACAATCCCTTTTTAATTTTACTCTTCCTCTTCCTGGAGGGAGAATATTCTGCTCTGTTGATACCATAAGTAGAAGCAGTCCCTCTAGATGGAGGGACTGACTTGGAAGGTGAGGTAAAAAGATACCATCAGATAGCATTAGTCTCAAAGAAGGAGCTGGTCACATTACAGGAGAAGGTTGTGCTTGGTCATTTGTGGCTGATCATAACAGTGGGAATTACTCACATTTCAGTTTTAGGTAACATTAATAGTACTGGGAAAGTTATTTTGGGTAAGAGTTATACCTCCCCTTATGACTGGGAAGAAATGACTAATTTGCATATTATGGCACAAGGAGGCTGCACTCATGCAGATTTCTCTGCATTTCTGTTTCTCTTGTAGGCCTTGATTAATGTATTTGTCTTTTTTATTTCATGCAGTGTGCTGCTGTTGGAACAATAACTCTTTCGTGGAAGCAGCATTTGCCTTTCAGGCATGAGCTAACGTATCTTAAACATCATGTATCTTAAAGAGCATGTGTCTTAAAGATCATGTCTCTTGAAACCTTACTGCAAGGCCAGGGCTGCCAAAGTTCCTCATTTCAAGGTGAGCTGCAGGCCACAGCGTAAGGTGATTGCTAACAATTACTGCGTGAAACTGGAAAAATCTCTAGCGTTCAATAAGCTCCATGTTCTGTGGCTGGAAGCAATGATAGAAGAGATACTTCGTTCTGGACAAACAGTACATCTGCTCCTGTGCTTCAAAGGCTACAAAATTTCCCAGCGCTTCATAGCATCTAAAGGCCTAACGTGAAGCATCAAGAGCCAGAATGGTAGCTATGTATCGCAGAAGGAGTTACAAAACTTGCTTTTATCATAACTCTCCACAATAGCAAGTAATGTTAGGAACACCTCTACCACCAATCAGAAAGTGGAAAGTACCAGAGAGCAAAAGTTCTAAAGTTACCAACCTGCCTTCAGGCAAAAAGTATTTCTTATTCCGTGTCTGCTGCAAAGTGCAATCCAGCTGGATGAGGAAAACACTTATCTTACCAAAAAATCAGTTTTGCAGCAAATAAACCTTCTCCCACCGTCTTTTGGACTTTGTGCATTAGCTGAGGAAAGCCTCCACTCCTATGGTGTGGCTGCTAAAGATAAATATAGTGTTTGCAGAAGTCCATAACTGAACCATGATAGCGAAATTCCAGGGTTCATTTCTCAAGACTAGGTTTTCAAATTTTATAGATAGAGCCTAGTTCTCTTCTTAAACAAGCTTTTTGATAATGGGATAATGGTGAAGTTACATTCTCCAGTGCAGTTACTCAGTGGTCTCTACCTAGTGAGAGTAAGAGGGACTCCCAGCTACAAGCTGTGTTCACATACAAGCAAACAGTGTACAGAAGCCAAAATTATTTGGCTAAAGTAAGTAAAGTTTTTCTTTGACTGAGAAGTGTTATGAAGACCAAGGAAGAGAATAATAGACAGAAATGTTTTCTGTCTGCTAGCCAGATCACTGGAAACCCTGAGTTCTTAGGGAGTTAGTTTTCAGAAAAGGTCTGAGGAAAAATTTATTTGTTTAAAACTATAAAAATCTTGAACTCCAGAAACTTTATTGGGTCTGGTTCTTCTATTATTCCACTACATGCTCAGTCAGCCTTGATAAATTTATTCCTATTTATAATCTGCTCTCAAACTGAAAATAAAGAACCTCTCCATTTTACCTGCACTTTGTAAAATAATCACCACTAAGCTGTACACTAAGTTGCATACAGCAACTACTAGTCATTTCAGGCTCTGGTCTGCTGTTGTGGTTTATCCAAAAGGGCCACTGGGCCCCTCCACAGCCACTCACACCTCTCTCACTCACTCACTCACTCACTCATTCAC